>CM041777.1:471707112-472179904 GCA_023374045.1 Limonium bicolor | reverse complement strand
GATGAAGAATTAAGCTTTGATATAAATAAGATGATGCGGAAAAACACCTCTTCTCAAGCTGTTTTCTCTGCTGATTTAATTGATAATTCTTATGATCTTGATGATGACTACAGGATTATTGATTCTTTTAATTCTTTGTTTAAGTTTTCTGATACTTTAGAGCAGGTAATAAGTCGATCCATTGAGGATGACAAATACAGCTTTGAGATGGCCTCGGTCGTCCAGCAGCTAAATCAAGGGAAGCCATACTTTCAATCCTCCTCTCCTCCTGTAGAAAAGTTGGAACGATCCATCCAAAGACCCATACCTTCAATAGAGAAACCTCCTACCTTGGAACTTAAATCTCTCCCTTCCCATCTTAAATATGTTTTCTTGGCAGAGGGTAACACCCTGCCTGTTATTATCTCTGCATCTTTGTCTATTTCGCAGGAAACTAGACTTCTGAAGGTGCTAAAGAAACATAAAAGTGCCATGGGATGGACAGTTGCAGATATCAAGGGGATCAATCCAGGTTTCTGCACTCACCGGATTCATATGGAGGAGAATTACAAGGCAGTGAGACAACCCTGGAGAAGGTTGAATCCAAATCTAAAGGAGGTGGTCAAGGCCGAGGTGCTAAAGCTTCTTGATGCAGGTATTATCTACCCTATTTCTGACAGCCAGTGGGTATCTCCAGTCCAGGTTGTTCCAAAGAAAGGGGGGATAGTTGCAGCGCCAAATGAGAAAGGTGAATTGGTACCCCAGAGGCAAACCACAGGTTGGAGGATGGCAATTTTTAATGAATTTATTGAGAAAAGTATTGAAGTGTTCATGGACGACTTCTCTGTCTATGGACAAAGCTTCGATGTTTGTCTGGAGCAATTAGACCTGATCTTGGCTCGTTGTGAGGATACGAACCTTGTGCTGAATTGGGAAAAGTGCCATTTCATGGTACAAGAAGGAATTGTGCTTGGGCATAAGGTATCAAGAGAAGGCCTCCAGGTGGACAAGGCCAAGATAGAGGTAATAGAAAAGCTGCCCCCACCGAATTCAGTTAAAGATGTGAGATCATTCCTTGGTCATGCAGGTTTTTACAGGAGATTTATACAGGACTTCTCAAAAATTGCCAAACCCCTGTCAGATCTGCTACAGAAGGATATCAAATTTCAATTCACAGAGGAGTGCTTGACATCATTTCAGACTATCAAAGAGAAGCTCTGTTCAGCACCAATTGTGGTCCCACCGGATTGGTCTGAACCATTTGAGATCATGACGGATGCGAGTGACTATGCTGTTGGCGCCGCACTATGTCAGAAGAAAGATAAGATGCTGAGGGTAATCACTTATGCTAGCAAGACCTTAATTGATGCACAGAAAAATTATACTACTACAGAGAAGGAGTTGCTAGCTGTGGTGTTTGCTCTGGACAAGTTTCGACCATATCTGCTTGGAAGCAAGGTGATAGTCCACACAGATCATTCAGCCCTCAAGTACCTTTTTCAGAAGAATGAATCGAAACCAAGACTTCTGAGGTGGATCTTACTTCTCCAAGAATTTAATTTAGAAGTTGTGGATAAAAAGGGGAAGCTGAACGGAGTTGCTGATCACCTATCCAGACTTGATATCCCTGATGATGGAATCCCAATCAACGAATTCTTTCCTGATGAGACGGTGTTCAAGATTGGAAAAGTAGATGAACCCTGGTATGCTGACTTAGTTAATTATCTTGCTACTGGTTTAATTCCTCATGACTACAGCTATAACCAGAGGAAGAAATTCTTGTCAGAAACCCGTCATTATATCTGGGAGGATCCATATCTGTTTAGGATCTGTGCTGATGGCTTGATGAGGCGATGTCTTCCAGACAAGGAGATCCAGAGTGTAATCGAATTCTGTCATGCTAAAGAAGCAGGTGGCCATCATGGTTATACAAGAACAGCTGCAAAGATATTAGAGTGTGGATTCTATTGGCCTACTCTACATAAAGATGTTCACCATTTATGTTCCCATTGTGACTCCTGTCAGAGGATGGGAAACATCTCTAGAAAGCATGAGATGCCTCAGAAGGGTATTCTTGAGGTAGAACTTTTTGATGTTTGGGGCATTGATTTCACAGGCCCTTTTCCCTCATCTCATGGAAATCAATACATCCTGGTAGCTATGGATTATGTCTCCAAGTGGGTAGAAGCTATTCCATGCCACAATGCTGATTCCAAAACAGTGGTGAAATTCCTGAAGAAGCATATATTCACCAGATTCGGGGTGCCCAGGGCAATTATCAGTGATGGTGGCTCTCACTTCTGCAACCGAGCCTTCGATTCCCTAATGACTAAATATGGGGTGACCCACAAGGAAGCATTACCTTACCACCCCCAAACTAATGGTCTGGCAGAAGTGACTAATCGGAAGCTAAAATGGATCCTACAGAAGACTGTAAATGCATCAAGGAAAGATTGGTCAGTTAAGCTAGATGATGCTTTGTGGGCATACCGGACTGCTTTCAAGACTCCAATAGGTATGTCTCCTTTTAAACTTGTGTATGGAAAAGCTTGCCATCTTCCAGTCGAATTAGAGCACAAAGCTTACTGGGCATTGAAAGCCCTGAATTTTGATATGCACACTGCTGGAGAGAAAAGAAAATTTCAACTATCTGAACTCGAGGAACTCAGAGAGCAAGCCTATGACAGTTCCAAAATTTATAAGGAGCGCACAAAGAGAATCCATGATCAGATGATCCATAAGAGAGACTTCAAAGTAGGGGATCTAGTGCTGCTCTATAATTCCAGGCTGCGCCTCTTTCCTGGTAAGTTGAAATCACATTGGGCAGGTCCATTCAAAGTTGTGGGGATCACCACCTATGGTGCTTATGTGCTAGAGAATAAGACAGGAGAAGTATTCAAAGTAAATGGTGCTCGATTGAAGAAGTACCTAGGCGATACCTTTTCTCAGCCTCCAGCACCAGGTATATCCTTAATTGAAAGCTCCAATTCCATAAATTCTATCTCTTCTATCTGTATTGCAGCACCACCTCCCAAAGCATCCAAAAAGCCACGCCAGCAATGGTACTTCAAACTGAAGAAAGCTATTGCTAGCTGTTGTGGCGGCCCTCCTTGACCTTATTTGTAAAGTCTAGCCAGAGACTTTAACTCCGGGCAGCTTGGTGGGAGGCAACCCACCGGTTTGTATCTCTTCCTTGGTTTAGTTAATTATTTTCCTCTTTCATTCTTATTTAGCGAAGTGTTAATCACTGTTGTGCAAATTGAAAGAGCCATGGCTCTTATTTTATACTGATGGTTTTACCTGGTTCCACTTGAGTTCTTCTGGTTTTGTAGATTCAGGTAATTCACTCTAATGCTAAACTGAACTCAAGTGTGAGGAAGAATCATGGCAATGTTCATCAAGGATCAGGGAGTCTTTTAACACTCTTGCTATTTAATTTCTGCATTCCTTGTGTTTGTTTGTTTTTGCTTGATTAATTGTGGTAATGTTTCATTTTTTATGAATGAGATATTTTAGAATAGTGATTTTTAATTTATTTTAATTTAAAAAAAAATGTCTTTCACGTGTCCGGCTGAACTTAGCCGGACACAAATCCGGTCACAAAAATCCAATACACGTCCGGATCCGGTCTACATCCGGACAAGACTCAAAGCGCGTCCCCGAGTTTTAATTTTCTTTCCTGTTTCCCCTATTTTCGTTTTTCCTCACGGTCGTCTTCCTTCTCCATTTTCGCCCCAACCAAACACACCACAAAATACCACCATCGCCGCCCAGCACCATCGACGCCGCCGACCACAAGACCGCCGCGCAACTCCGACCACCCAAGCACCGCCAGTCGCCCACCTTCCCTCTCTGCTCCTGTTTTCGAAAAAACCCATCCAAAACCAGGTTTTTGTTCGATTTTGCATTTCATTCCTTCAATTTGCAGTAATTTCGGTAGTTCTAGAGTGTATTCCTGTCGAATTGTGGTTGAGATGCGAAACAATTAGGTTTTCTGCGGAAATAATGTGAATCTGGGTTGAGTTTTTGTGGAAATTGGAAACTGGAGTTCGCGGTGCGATTTTTTAGGTTTCTGGTCGTGTCCGGACTGCGTCCGGCTAGGAAGACCCGGACGTAGGTCCGGACATGTGTAAATTTCCCGAATTTTTGTGCAATTGTTTCTGGGTGATTGTTGTCCTGTTTAATGTTATAGTGTGCAATGTTTTGCTGTTTTAATGCCTTGTTCCGTGAATAAACTGTGTGAACGAATATGTTCAAATAGAACTTGCTGCTCGATTGGTTGCGGGTTTTGGTGTGGCTGTTAATTCTGTTTACTACTGCCTGTGTTTTGTCTGATAGATGGCTCGCACTAGAGGTGGTCCTGCACGCAGAGGGTCCTCTTCGAGGAACCCACGCCCTGACGACGAGTCGGAGCCGGCCGAGTCACCACTACGAGAGGATGGTTTCAGATCAGCTACCACCAGGGCTTGGTACGAGAGGGGTGGAGCCTTCGTCATCGAGAGACGTATCACTGACGAGGCAGCAGCTGCGGCTGGGCTTACAGCTATCTTCGAGAGTCTCGGGGCCACCAGCATATTGCGCATGGGCGAGGGAGTGTTCTCTCCAGAGCTGGTACATGAGTTTTACGCCAATGCTGTGGCGTCAGACACGACACACAGCATCACTTCCTACGTACAGCAGTTTGAGGTGGAGGTAACCCCTGGTCTTTTTTCTGGGATTTTACTTCTCCCGGATAACCCGGACACACATAGAGATATTTCAGAGGATGGACTTAGGGAGAGTAAGACTAGGTGGTTAAGCAAGGTCGGGAGTACTACTCGCCGACGGGGTAAGGAGCATAAGACTGTACTCCCGTATGCCATTCTTCCTTCCCTTCAGCAGAGGACCCTAGCAGAGATCCTCAGTCATCAGATCCGGCCTCAGGCTGGGAATGATGCTTCTGACGAGGATTGTGTCCTCCTAGACTACCTCATAGCCTCACCACATCCAGCAGCCCAGCAGATGTCGTTAGCCTACGTCATGTTCAGACAGCTGCATAAGGTGGTGACATATCTGTGGACGAAGAAGAAGAAGATCACACCTATCTTTCCTATCTTCATCCAGCATCTTCTTATCTCTACCCTCCCCCATGACATCTTCACTGACATGCGTATGAGGGAGGGTGAGACACCCATCTCCCTTACGACCTTCAGGAGATGGGACTTCTTACGCCTAGATGACGGCAGCTGGGTGAAGGGCAGCTCAGGCCTAGGATCTACGGGTACATCTGCGAGCTCCAGCTCCACACCGGCCACTGCTACCATGGCGCCCCCCACGGTCCCAGTGATGAGCATCCCACCTGAGATGCAGACTCTGATGGACTCCATTCTCCAGCAGCAGCAGAGGATGGAGCAGAGATTCGGGGGTATGGAGCAGCAGTTTGGTTCTGTACAGCAGCAGGTAGGAGAGGTCCAACAGCGCCAGGTGCGCATGGAGGGACATATCGATGACATCCGCCAGACACAGGGCCGCCTCCAGGCAGAGCAGACCTCCATCGCTGAGCACTTAGAGCGCAGTGATGGTTTACACCGAGAGGCTGCTAGGTTCATGGCAGATGCATCCACTCAGCAGGCCCAGAACTACCAGCTCATGCAGATGCTCATTGCCCAGTTGGGAGCAGGACAGCCACCACCACCACCACCACCGCCTCAGTGATAGCCACTCTATTCTTTACTGCTTTCTTTTATTTTGTTATTTTTCTGTATTTTTTTCTTTTTTTTCTTTGACTTATTTTTCTTTGTTTGTTCAGACTAACGGGAACATGGGACTCCTAATGTGTTCTAACATCATTTGGCACCCTTAAACCTTCATACAACATCCATAAAACTCATTTTATAACTCCTTAAACACTTACTCTTCTTACCAAAATTCCTAACACTTATATTTGTTTTTTCCTTAAGATTTCTAAGTGGTATTTTACCTATAATGACCACTATACCAAGGTGTTTCCTCTACACCTTAACATCTCCCCTAACTCACCTTAATACATGTTTTCTTCCCAAGTAAAGCCTTTGTTCACCTTTCACACTTCTAGTTCATCAAAACCATTTAAAACACTTAGAACTTCTTACACATTTTCCCAAATTTGGCCATAGCTTCTCTAGTATATACTCACATCCAAACACTTAGGTTTTTACCTTATTTCACCAGTGTTTAAAATTCTAAATTGCTAAATTTCTTGTTTCTCTGAGCAGTGCAGCGTTCTAAAATGATTACTTTACATGTCACCTCTACTGCGAAATAAATGGCTATAAGTACAGGAAATGGAACCACACTACTTGCGAATGTCTGCTAAGCTTAAACTATGGGGAGTATTCTTTCTCTAAATATGACTCATTCGATTCCAATATTCTCTGTAGTTCGAGTTGATGCACCTTATTTTGTGGTTGTACTTGCCAGTGAAAATTTAGCAACTCTTAATCCGCACACAACGTATACTGTCTGTGACTCGTAAGGAATCTCTCGACCCCTGCCAAACTTCAAGTGTGAGGAAGAACATCTTCCTCAATCCATAACACCAGGGGAGTCTCAGTTCATAATTTCACTTATTTGATGTTCCACATTTGTTGTGTTGAGGGTTAATTATGGCATATGCATCTATTATGAGTATAGCATGTTTTGAAAGCTCTTTTCTCTGTTTTTCTTCTTTGACCAATGAGGACATTGCTCATCTTAAGTGTGAGGAAGGAGAGACCTTTCCCTGAAAACATGCTAATTGTTCTTTAATGCCACACTTGCTTTTTGCTTCTCTAATACCTGTGCACACCGAGTGATGTTAAACCAAAGTGAAAACCGTAGGAATCTTTTTGCTTGATGGGGTTTGTATAAAAATAGTTTTATTTAAAAATACTCTCTTTGCACTAAAAATCTGGTAGATTGGCTAATTGTGGAAACCAGATTATTTTAGCTTGGGATTTTGGAAATGAAGTGAATGTTTGGAATGAAAAAGGTAAGGCAAGGTACTCCACTGATCAAAATTTTTTTTCCTAACAATAGCAGGCCTCGTCTATCCGGTTATTAAGTCTTAAGGGTGCCTTATCACCTATCTACCTAAGGTCTCGTGATCTGGGATAGTTGGCCCAACACCGTTACATGGATAGAGAGAAAAGTCTGGGTTACGGAATAAACTCTGCAATTCACAATATTTCGTTTGTTTTATAATTCTTGGAAGAATAATGTTTTTGCATGTGAAAGAAAAATTCATTGCTGTTTAATTTTTGTTTTTGATCACGAGTACGTGGTGTTGAAAGGTATTGTGGAATAAGGCATTACTTCACACCCCTTGTCATCCAAAGGTTAGAGGAATGAAAATGGTGGAAAGTCCCAAGCTAAGTTAACTTGTTTTCTACAATCTAGTTTCTCTATGCTTTTACAAAAATTGTTCCTGCTTCACTGTTTGTGAAAACCTACCTCAGAGAGCGAGATTATTCTTTCATTTATCACTTGGTTTGATTTTGCCCTGCACTTGTTTCAAATTTGAGATTATTTGAAGGTTTTAGAGATATTCTTATTCTTATTTTGCTTGAGGACAAGCAAAAGCTTAAGTGTGAGGAAGTTGATAAGTGTGAAACATATAGGCTTTTTAGGGTTTAAATACCTTATAATTTGTAACAATTCAGGCAATGTTTCCCACTTATTATGTGTTTTTCCTAAGATTGATGTTTTGATAAGAACTGATGTGTTATATATGTTAAATGCAGGAAAAACCCAGGAAATAAAGATTATACATGGTAAGGATTACAACACAACAAACGGGGAACAAATCAGGAGAAGAGACAAAAACTGGTCTTGTCCGGATCAGTTTGGCCGGACACAAAGCCGGACATCTCTTGTCCGGATCTGATTGAGCCGGACGTAATCCGGACATGACTAAATTCCAGATCCGAGAGTTCGCGTTTCAGATCTAAAACTCTGTGTCACGTCCGGATCCGGACACGATCCGGACGTCACACTTTCGGCGAATTATTAGACGGCGCATTAACAAGACAGGCGAGCGGCGCATTTATTAACTACGCTCCATCCTCAAATCAAGGCGTCAATCAGTTACCCACTCACCCTGTTTACCAAACTTCCACCAATACATGTCTGAATCCTATTCCTATATAAACCATCTCCTGCCTTCATTTCAAATCGCACCAGACTTCTGAGTCTACTCCTCATCTCTCCCTCTCTGCATATCCTCTCATTCACCCCATCACCATTCATCAAATTCCCTCCGTAAAACTGCATCGTTCACTCACAAAATCCATAATCATTCCCTCAAAAACCTCCGTAATCTCCATCGGTCATTCACACACATATCCCGTATCCATACACATCATTTAGCCACGTCCTACCCTTGTCCGGATCCGGACACACTCACTCCACCCACGTCCGGATCACGTCCGCCCCGGCTCAGCCGGACACCCTCATTTTACACACGTCCGGATCACGTCCGACCCTGTTGATCCGGACACCTCACAAACCTCACCAAAACTTCCACTTTCGCCCCATTTCACCCAGTCCACTCCATTATTACCGAGATCAACCTTCAAGCTAGCACGGTGCAAGGACAAACGACGGAGCGAGCAAGAGGATCTTCGTAACAGATGAATTCTTCTAACTCTCTCTCATTTATGATTATAATTGCTATGTCTAGCTAAGAGGATATACTCTAGGGGAAGGGATATTGTAATTAGCTAAACTCTGCATTATGTTACTGCTTATTTGAGACAATTTGGATTGTTCAGGTTAATGCTTTTAAGTGCTTTTAATAAACGTTGCTAAGTTATTATAAGCCCTCGAATCATGTTATGATCAGATAAGGTGATTAGCATTGACGGTCCTATTAACCTGCTACCTGTGACAATTGCAATCGGATAGATCACATTAGTCACTAGGAGCTTTAGTCCGGATTGAACCAACCAGACTAGTAATTCTGTGCATTAAAGCCACCTAGAAACTTGCTAGGTCTAGACTAGAACTACATGCCCTGTCTAGATGAGCTATCTGGAATTAAGACTTAATACAGAATAGATAATTGAGAATTACAAGCCGATCCAAGTCTCCACTTAAGCAGTAGAATATGCAGAACCTAGCTAGTGAAACAACTCCCTGAACCTAGAGTACCGTTCACACTCCCAAGACTATCACTTTACTTTATCTGCTATTTACTTTCTTGTTATCTATTTGTGAAACCCAAAATCAAAACAAAACCCCCTTTTTGAGTTAACCATTACCTAGGGCTAGACTTACTTATCGAGTCCCGTGGATTGACACCCCGGTCGCTTCTTTAATTACTATACTATTTCGACCGGGATTTTTGCAACCTGACGATCTTTTGAATTATTGAATTCTAGGACTATTTCTTAGTTTTTAATACACCAAATAAATCGTTTGCAGATATACTGGAGGGAAGACAAAGATCTTGATTCTTGCAAGTTTTGTCACGAACCAAGGTACAAACCAGTGGCTGATGGTTCTAAACGAAGGAAAACAAAGATCCCAAGAAAGAAAATGCATTACTTCCCCATCATACCAAGACTTCAAAGACTGTACGCTTCTCTGGCAACAACAAGTGAAATGCGTTGGCATGCTGAGCACACAATGGAGGATGGCAAGATGTGTCATCCATCTGACTCTAGAGCATGGAAACATTTTGATGAGAACAATCCTGAATTTGCTAAAGAAGTTAGAAATGTGCGCCTTGGCCTGTACACTTACGGATTTCAGCCATTTGGGCCATCTGGGCGACCATATTCATTGTGGCCTGTCATCCTGACTCCTTACAATCTACCACCTGGGATGTGCATGAAAGATGAATTCTTCTTCTTAACATGCTTGGTGCCTGGACCGAAAAATCGAAAAGGGCGGATAGATGTGTATCTGCAGCCTCTTATTGCAGAGCTACAACAATTATGGGGTGAAGGAGTTTACGATGTTTCTAAGAAACAAAATTTCACAATGAGAGCTGCGTTGATGCGGACAATCAGTGATTTTCCAGCATACGCAATGCTTTCTAGATGGAGCACAGCTGGAAGATTAGCATGTCCACACTGCATGGATGCAAGTGATGCTTTCACCCTTCGCTGCAGTCGGAAACAATCCTGGTTTGACAATAGTAGGAAATTTTTACGACCAAGACACAAGTTTCACTATGACACTACTTCATTCAGGAAAGGTAAAAAAGTTTTGGGTAGAGCACCACGTGTGTGGACCGGTGATGAGATATTGGCAGAAATAGACCAGTTAGGTCTTAAGAAAGTGACTGAAGTTGGCTCTGACGAAACAAATGCTGCCATTGCTAGGAACTGTGGGTGGAGTAAGAAGAGTATTTTTTGGGATCTACCGTACTGGAGTAAGTTGTTAATCCGACACAACTTGGATGTGATGCATATTGAGAAAAATTGTTTTGACAACATATTCAACATTGTACTCAATGTTAAACATAAGACAAAGGATCATGAAAAATCATGTCAAGAACTCAATGACTACTGTGAGCGTCCTGAGTTAGCATTTGATGGAAGGAGTAAGAGATATCCAAAGGCATCTTATGTATTGGACTGGCAACAGAAGGACATTTTTTGTGAATGGGTTAAAAATATAAAGTTCCCAGATGGGTATGCCTCTAATGTTGGTAGATGTGTTGACATGACGAGTAGGAGAGTATTCGGGATGAAGAGTCATGATTGTCACGTATTTATGCACCGACTCATGCCTATAGCCTTTCGTCATCTTCTCCCTCGAGCGGTGTGGGAGGCAATCACCGAGTTGTGTCTTCACTTCAAAGAGTTGACTGCAACATCGTTGTACGAAACAAATCTACAACAAATGAAAGATAATATTCCACTCATTCTTTGCAAATTGGAGATGATATTTCCTCCGGGCTTTTTTGACACAATGGAGCATCTTCCAATCCACTTGGATTACGAGGCTAGTCTAGCTGGACCTGTGCAATACAGATGGATGTACCCCTTTGAGAGGTAAGCCACGTATTTTGTTGATAACTGATTCAGTCAGTGTTAATAGATGAGTTCATTCATTATTCTTACGGTATATGAATATGAATGTTGTAGATACATGGGCAAGTTGAAAAGGAAAGTCAAAAACAGAAACCACGTTGAAGGATCAATATGCAATGGTTATCTTCTCGAGGAGATTACTAAATTCAGCACCTTCTATTTTGGTGATGGTGAACCCTCTTATCACTATATAGTGGGCAGGAATGAAGTTGACATTGATGAAGTAGATGATGACCCTGATAGGATCTCTATCTTTAAAACAAGCGAAAGACTAATTGGGAAAGCTACTTCGGTTTATCTAACACCGAAAGACTTAGCTGCTGCCCAGACATATGTGTTGTTGAACACTCTGGAACTCGAGCCTTATGTGGAGTAAGAATACAAATGCTAATTTTTCTATAAAAGTTAAACTCAAAGAACATATATGTTGACCGTATCTGTTCGCTTGTGTTTCACAGAAAGTTTATCGATGAACTGCAAGAGCAAAATCCTTCAATCGATGATGTTGCTATTAACAGAAAGTTGGAGAAAGAATTTAGTGCGTGGTTCAATTCATATGTAAGCTACATATTAGAACTTCATGAATTTGAAAATACAACTATGTCATCACCTTAGCTAGTTTGTGACATGATTTTTCTTGTTTGTTGTCCTAAACAGTCAAACAATGACACAATCCCCAATCATTTCATACGGAGTTTGGCACAAGGACCGCTAAATGTGGCAAAATCATATTCCGGTTGTTTTGTGAATGGGTTCAAATTTCTTACAAGAGCGCATGAAGTGGGTCGTTCAACAGTAAATAGTGGAGTATGCGTATCCGCTGCTGGTGAATCGAGCACAGAATATGATTATATGGAATGTTGGACGATATTATTGAGTTAGAGTACCCGGCGTACCCTATGAAGAAGGTGATCATATTCAAGTGTTCGTGGTTCGACAACTCAAAGGATGGTTGTGTTATTCACCCAATATATAAAATAGCCGACATCAAACATACAAGGAGGATAAAGAATTATGAACCGTTTATATTGGCGGAACAAGCGAGACAAATATATTACTGCTCGTACCCTTCTAAAAAGAAGGATGTTCAAGCATGGTGGTCTGTCTGTAAAATTAAAGCAAGAAGCATATTAGACATGCCCGATTCAGTTTCAAATGAAGAAGAGGCACAACCACTTCAAGAAGAAGGAGTTGAGGGGCCTGATGTATCTACTTTTATCCCTAATGAAGAGGATGTACCTATTGAATTGGTGGACACGATTGATTCTGTTGCAGAGGATTTAGAAAGTGGTGACCTAGAGGGGGACGAGGTTGGAGATGCTGAAGAAGTGGAAGATGAATTAGAAGAAGATTTGGAAGAGAATGATTATGATGATGATTATGATGATGATTATGATTCTGAATGACAAATGTAAATTAACTCGTAGATAGTTATTGTTTATGAATATTATAACATTGTTTGATTATATCTAATTCATTTTATATGTATGCAGATATGGCTGGTTCGGGTGTGGTCAAACGCCTCTTCCCCAAAAAGAAGAAGAAGAGTAAGAATGTTGGTGATCGTGCGGAGTCATCAGTGGCAGCTGCTGATGGTGGTACTGAGCAACAGCAGCAGGAGGCACCCTTGACTGTTCCTCAGGAGCAGCAAGAGGCTTGTCAGATACCACCATCTAGTGGTACGTCTAACGGTACCATCAGCACACCAGATGATACTCCCGCTGGTAGGGATTCCTTGGAGACCACCCCACACACATCTACAGATATGCATGTGGAGAGTGGAAGTGCAAGTGGAAGTGCGAGTGCCTCAACTTCTGACCCTCGTATTCTGATTACCTTTTCTGAATCTGGGTATGTGAAATAATCTTTGTTCTTGTGTTATGCAATGTGAATTAATTATGTAGTTGATTTATTTTTTTTTCTAATTAATCACTCTTTTGCTATCATACAAGTGGTATGAGACCAAGTAATGAAGTGACTCGAGTCTTCTGACAAATATTCGATAGGAAGTGGTTTCCTGAGGGTCATTCGTGGAAGGGACTGTTGGAGGAGCAAAAGCGGTTTTATTTTGAGGAGTTTAGGGTAATAAAGTCATGGCTCAATAACTTGATATTTTTTATATTTTTTTTGTTTTGATATATAGTTGACATTGTGTTATTTATATTGTGAACTGCAGAAGAAATTTCGATGGGATCCCTCATTTGAAAGTATTGTGTATGACAAGTTTTGCCGAAAGGGTGCCCGACGCTACGGAGAAGTGTTGTACGAGATCAGGACTGAACATAAAGTTCGACCGTCACTTGATCAAGAGATCTTGAGAGCGTGGGAGCAAGTGTGGAACTCTCCCCAGTTTCGACGCATATGAGAGGTGAACTCCAACAACAGACGTACGGAGTTCGAACCAGGAGCTGGAATGTCAACCCATTGTGGCGGTTCACGCTCTTACCCTGATCATAAGGAGAAACTGGTACGTATATTTTAATAAAATGCATGGGGTCGGATCTAGGTACCCCTTTTTACTAGAATTTTGATTTCTAATGCATGGGGTCGGAGCTAGGTACCCCTTTTTTACTAGTATTTTTATATGCAATGCATGGGGTCGGAGCTAGGTACCCCTTTTTTTACTAGAATTTTTATATGCAATGCATGGGGTCGGAGCTAGGTACCCCTTTTTTACTAGAATTTTCTTTCTAATGCATGGGGTCGGAGCTAGGTACCCCTTTTTACTAGAATTTTTATATGCAATGCATGGGGTCAGTGCTAGGTACCCCTTTTTACTAGAATTTTGATTACTAATGCATGAGGTCGGAGCTAGGTACCCCTTTTTACTAAAATTTTGATTTTCAATACATGGGTCCAAGCTAGGTATACATTTTCAATTGATGTTTCACATACCCTATCAAGTAAATAAAACTGACTAAACAAACAACTATAACTAGAATCATTTCGAATCCATTTTCTAATTACTCAAAGCAAATTAAGTGAGCTAGAACAAACCCAAATGAAAGAACACCTCCCTTTGCATATGCTTATTTTTTATGCTAAGTTTTGACTATAAATAATGCTATAGATATATTACTAGTACCCCTTATCGATTTTTGTTTGTACATGATGACTAGACTTGCCCAAACAAATTTCAGTTAAAAGCCATTTTTCGAACGTGACTGTCAACATCAATCAAGTTGAAATAATCGAACTTATATGTAACACCCCTACCATTAATACAATACTTACCGTCCAATCTCCTTACATACCAGATACACGCAGCGGATATATTCTTACATACATTGGGTGATACAATGCCGTTAGTCACCCACGTGACTAACAAGGCCACTACTTCTACTTACAGCATCGGTCTGATGGACCGGAATATCCGAGTACTACACACTTATCATACCTACTCCAATTACCGAATCAAATACCACAACATCCCATTCATTACAATACTCCAAGTTCAATACCATACAATCTACATACCGAGTTACTAAGATCCTTATACAAGTGTAATACCTCTTCCAAATTCATACATACTCTCTAAGAGTCTACTCACTACCCATTTCTCACAACTACTTACTTCTAATTACCAGGGTGTGCCGCCGGTCTCTCACCTTGGCCACATCCGCTTCGAGTACCTGCACACTAAAAAATGTCCCCCGAAGGGGTCAGCTTTCGCCGAGCATGATAACCGCATACCCCGCGTACTAGTGAGGGTACGCCGACCACTTGGTCGAATACATGCGGTTCATTTATTCACACAACATACATACATGCTTTCATACTCAATACTACATTACTTTCACAAGGCATACATACACACATACATTTCATTGCATTCAAGGTACACAATACAATCATCCAATACTTACTTACCTTTTCCCGAATACACATACGCCTTATATACACAACATACAATACTTGTTAGCTTCATTGGTCCACCCGGGTTAATCGGGTGGAGATTACTCTTTTACTCATTACTTCATACATGCGCATACATCCTCATACTCATACTTACTTAGGGATCCATACTTACTTACTCTTACTCTTACTCAAGTTAAGTCGTCGGGACCTCCGGCCCTGGGGACTACACCGTCCCACCTCCGGGATTTACTTGACTCACTAATCCGGGATGCTACCCATTTAAGGGATTTGGGCCGCGGACCAGCTTAAGAGTCAGGAATTGCAGCCAACCTCTTGTGACTCCGCATCCTCACGCGTGGCCGAAGCTATATCGGACTTGTACTCATTCCAATTTACTCACTTAAGTTAGGAGTTAGCTAGTTAGGAATTAGCACAAGTCAACATTCAAGCCACAATAGTACAATACCCATGTACACATACATACGAGATGCATTACAATATACAAGTACACTACAAAATTCAATACATCATCATCATCATATGTTTCATGAATTATACAAACCATTGTTCAAGACAAATATCAAGAACAATGTAAACAAGCACAAGTAAGTGCAATATAATCCGATTCGTGCATTTATCTTATTAGGTGGTCAAATAAGCATACAAATCGGGGTAACCAGATTAGGATACAGGGCATGAAGAAATCATACCTTTCACCGTTGTACTTGTATCCCAACGTTCCTCCGGTGTTCACAAATCAAATCCTAAGATGTACATACAATCGTTAATCTAACTACATTACTTAACTTGATTACTCCTACGTTTCCCTACTCATACTTACTAAGTCTTTACATTTCTATACTTACATTTTATTTACTTACTTTAATTCTTACATTGGTTTACTTACCTACATATGCATGTACGTATGTATAGGTGGGTATACATAATATATATATATATATACTAGTTACATTCATCTAGTTCTAGTTTTTTTTTTTTTTTGTAAGTTATGGGTCGACCGACCCACCGACCGACCCAACCCTGGGTCGGTCCATTCCAGTAAGTTTCGTTCTCTGAAATTTCTCCCGACCGACCCAGAACTATTCCGACCGACCCATACGCTCCTGGGTCGGTCCATTGCCGAGAGTTTCGGGTCTGTTGTCCAAGTTCCGACCGACCCACCGACCGACCCACCTCTGGGTCGGTCGAAGTGCGAAACTTCGACAACAGAAAATTCGAGTCCGACCGACCCACGTCCGACCCACGGCCCTGGGTCGGTCCATTCCCGAAGGTTTATTTTCGTTCTAAGCTCCGACCGACCCACGGTCCGACCCGGCTCTGGGTCGGTCGGTAGCAGAAAGCTGCTACAGACTTTTTTTCATTCTTTTCTTACCCATTCCTTCCCCAATCTTCCTACATGTAATCCCACATGATACAATGCCATTTAGGCTTCCTAAAATACCTTATTTCATCCACCAAATCCATTAAATCCATGAGACAATTTACACAATTTCCTCACTTCCTTTCAACACCTACAACAGTTTTTCATTCTCTAATGCTACAGATTTTTCTACAACTCCTACCATTCAATATTTCCTCCACCAATGTTACTCCTAGCATCCCAAATACATTTCCAAGTCATTACATTACCTACACCCAAGTCCAACACTCTTCTTACCAATTCTTGCACACTAATCTTCCTATCTTCTCCAACTCATTTCTATATACTGCTACAGATTTTGCACTTATTACTTCTCATACTACTACTACCATACCATGGTCATTAAACATCTCTACTATCCTCAATACATACCTTGGTTCTCCCATTCACCAAGTCATCCACAAGTGCACATATTCTTACCAAAATTTTGCCATAGTTCATCTACTTTTCTTACTTGGCCACATACCAATTCTCACCAATTTCATTCCTAATCTAGCCACACCCTTACAAGGGTCCTACCAGCAATCAATACAAATATAAATCCATCCCAATACACCAATACTCCATCAAACATCAATACCAATACTCATACACAACCATTTGGCTCCAAGGCCTACAATTCACATACTAATGCACAAATACTCAAACTTACTCTCAAATACTCAAAACTTCATAAACTTCAATACTAATACATTAGTTTGGTTTCTTTTATTCGTTTACCCATTCCATTACTCTAATGCACTAAATTAACATAGTGAGAGCTCTTACCTTGAGCTTTATTTCCTTCATTTTTTCATTCTCCTTTCTTTCTCTTGCCCAAATCGGCCATGTGGGGAATGGAGTTGCCAAACTCCATTCCCATCACCCAATGAACACAAACAACTATAATTAATACTAACCCTTAATTTAATGCTAGTTCATTGAGATGTTTTAAACAAATTTCTAGGGTTTACCTTTTGAAGCTTTTAGGAGGGGTTTTAGCCCTTGGTTCAAGAAGGTGAATCCACCACCATTGCAAGGTTGATATTATGCTCAAAAGAGAGAGAGAAAATGGAGTGTTACAATGGGGAAAAATCGGTGAAGAAGAATGAAGAACATGAGTTTTTCATGTAGATTTTTACCTTGTTGGAAAGAGGAGACTCCAAGCTCCATAATGGTGTGCTTTTCTCTTCAAATGGGGAAAACCCATGGAGATGAAACTCATCCTTTTCGAATTTTGAAAAGAGGGAAATGTAGAGGAGAATGAGGGGAGTTCAAATATGTAATTATTTTCGATTTGGAGCTTACATGGAGGTAGAGCATGAGGTTGAAGATGAAGTTGCCATTGGAGGCTTGTGGAGCTCCATGAAATCGCCCAACCAGAGAGAGAGGAGGGAGAAATCGTGAGAGAGAGGAGGAAGAGAGAGAGATGAGAGTGTGAGAGTGAGGTGAGAGTGAGGTGAGAGGGAGGGAAAAAGTAATGTTTACTTTATTGCTTTTTGCTTTTGGCTCTCTTATTTAATTAGCTAGTTACATGTGTGTGTGTGAGGGGTTATTTAGCTAGTAAAACCGGCCCCCTTATAGTATACTAGCTGGAGCGTTTTTCGTCTTTTACAGAAAACGCTCGTTATTTTACCCGGTTTAGGTACTATTCACTAACCGGGCCCGTTTTCCGGAATTTCCTCGTTTAATTAATTTTATTGACTATTAAGCTCCCATAGATGCTTAATAATTATTATTTAATGATTTATAATTTTTACGGGTCTGTTTGACCACTTAAAGTCACGTTTTCGGGTTTCCTCGAAAACGTGCTCTAAAGTTCTATTAGCGTTTTAATACTTTATTTGGATCCGTTTTCTTCGGGAGTTGTTCCCATATATTATTTAGGTCTTATTAAACCTTTAGAATCCATATAATACGCTAACCGAGGTCTCATACCTCCTATGGTTATTTAACGCTTATTTAGCGTTTTTCTGCTTTTAAGCGTTTATTTATTTCTTTTGGATTTATTTTCCTTACAATATTATTAGGTACCATTAGGCCCTTAATTACGTATTAGATAATTTTAAATCCCTATATTTAAGTTCGGGGTATTTCAATCTACCCCCCTTAAGAACTTTGTCCTCAAAGTTGTTCGAGGTTATGGGATTACTATACTTACTCCTTTATATTTGTCTAGTGCCAAAGTCATACTTCCTTCCTCCTTACAATTCCCAAATCCATCCCTCAAGGTTCCTACATACCATACATACCAATGTACAATACTTGCCCAATCCGCATTCCTACCAATCATCCGGTTCCTCATTACACGGTTCATACATACATACAGTGCAAAGCTATCCCAAAGCAATGCAATACACTTACAATCCCTCAGGCACCAGGTCGTCGACACAGGACTCCTCTATGTCCGCTGCCTTGGAATAATACAACATACTACCTTACTATTTCCTTCGATACACATTCTAGTAGGTTCTCATTCTCCATACTAAGAAATTCTTTCACCACTACCAATTAAAATTTTCTAAACATACAACTCCAATTCCAATTTATATTCATTACTTCTATCCTAAGTGTGATTCTTGTGACCACTTAAGGGGAGCTTCAAGAATCATTCGACCCTGATGTGATCAGCATCAGTGTTGAACTATCTTTCCACCCCAATTTGTGTTCGGTTTCCCTTGATCTGATCAGGATCAAGTTCGACTTCCCACATCAGTTTCAAACAGTCAAATATTTTAATGTTTTCATTTTCTATCTTTTTGCCCTTTCTAGTCATGATACAATTCATACATCTCCAAAGGATGGAATCAATCCATCAATCATCCTCACTCTACTTCCCAAATGCTTTACTCCGTGGTTCAATACCTAAATGCTCACTTCCTCAGCCTTCACTGCTTTCATCCATCACTCTCCAATATTCTAACTAAGGACTACAGTACTTATGAAATTCAATCGTGTTCAATTTACTTCCAATAACTTACTTACAATACACTACTCCTAGAATTCATTCATCTACTATTCTTATTTACTTCGTACTACTTCTTCAAGGGCTGCAATACTTGTGGAGCTCCGTCCACTACTCGTTACTCTTTACTTACTAATACTCTTACGCTGGTGTTACAAGATGGGTACATTCCTGCTATGGTATTTGCATATTTAATGTCTAGTTACCATAGTTACAATATGAATGAGTACTTATGTTTATTTAACATAGTATCAATCATCAATTTGATTCTCATTTGTGCTATGCACATTATGGTTTATGTGTTTTATTCACAAAGCTTACATTAAGCGGTTTTCGCTCTACCCCCCTTAAAAGGGATTACGCCCACGTAATCTACCATATGTTATTATTATTAAACATTGGTTACTAAGTTCGGGCACTCTGAAGCGTTTTAGCTTCCTTACGGTTTATTACATCACATACCCTTTGCAAAGGGTCCTAATCGTGACATTGGTTTAGTCTTTACACCGAGGATTCCTATATGAGTTTATTTAACTCATAATTAGTTCAGTTCCAGCCTATTAGGCTTCAAGGCATTAATAGCCCTTCTACTATACTTACTAGGTATATTATCTCCTAGCTAGGGCCCACTAGCTTCTGCTGCGCGACCCTGATAACTTGGGTTATTCACCCTTCTTGTTATCCTTAATGTGCTATACATAACCTTTTATGTGTCTACTATGGGAATAAGGTTTACTAAACAAATTCGGTATTCTTTTACCGTGTTCGAACTCGATGAGTTTTAGGTTGTAACCAGCTCTCTGGTAATCTACTGCACCTGCTATCGTACTCCCACGATTATTTACTAAGTTCCTCCGACTTATTGTCGGGCGAGGTTAAGCCACTACTTAGTCGTAGTGCTTCCTCTTGTCAATAGATTCTGATCATACATTCTTCTGGTTCAGTACAAGTGTCTTTACTTGTATGACCTTGCTTTATGCGTCGGTCCTAGTGACTTTGTTAAGTCTCTTTCACTTTTATTCCAATGGAATTCACATCTTGTGATTGTTAGTGGTTTACACTCTTCGTGCTTCTTTGGCCTTAGGCCGCACGGTTTGTTGCTAAGCTTCTTAGCTGGCTATGCCATGTTTTGGTGTGAAAAGGAGGGTTACTACGGTTTACATTCCTATATCCCTAACCATCCCATTAGATCGTTAACTGCGCAAGTGCAATACCAAAACACTCAGTCATACAGAGTGCAGAGGCGTAAACGCTTGACAGTAAGTCACTTATGTGATAGAAAAGAATATTTCTGCCTGTCTTCCATACTTATACTCCGTGTCGTTATCTAACTACTTCCCCATAGCGGTCGCTTGTTGCGCACCGTATTCTTACTCATTGTACAACATTGTTCTTACTGTTTCTGTTATTGTGATAGTTTTCTCTTTACTCATTGCCATTGTCATTAGCACCATTTCCTTATGGTGTAAGTACACTAGGAGTTTCCCAGTTCATATGTATGATGATTGTTGTTGCATACCGTAATGGTATTATCTTCCCATTGTGGAGATGCCTTATCTCAACTCGGGTTTCATGTGTAGGTTAGCTTACCTCTCATTATTTGCTCATTTACGATACCATTTTACCAAGTGTCTTGGTTGACAAAGGGTGAAGTGATTTATCGGGTTACAAGCTCTCTTGAGCGTTGATCCTTCATGGTGTGCAATGTGCACTCACATTGATTGTTTTGACAATGACTGTCCTCTCTAAGCTGAGCATTGGTTACAGGCTCTAGCTGTGTAGTTTTATTCTTGTATGTACGTCACCGGGACATCCCAAGAAATTTCCAGGGTTTTCTGGTCCCGTTCTCCAATTGGAGGGTATTTTATCACTGACAAATGAAGGTTTTTGTTGAGGGGTATGCTTCCGCTCATAAGTCTCGTGACGAGGTTTACCATGTTGGTGTTTATACAGTGGTTCACACATGCTTAGGTGCATGTGAAGTATACTTACTCCTTTAAGTCGTGATAGTTTGGATATCTCATTTCCTTATTCCATTGCCCCTTGGCAATATCCATTGCGTAGGCTTTATTGTTATAGTAGATGGAAGCCTTTACTAAGGGTTCACACATCACCACTGCATTGGTGGTCTTCAGTTAACGAGGGTACCTTCCCTTGGGTTTCTCGTAGTGTCCAAATGTGGTCTAGGCCAATGTTGGCATTATCCTGATTCTTATGCCTCTGTGTTATTAGCTACAGTAGGCATGAAGGGTAGTTAAAAGCTTGTCAACTGTATACTAGGCTGGTGCTCTAGTGACAGTGACTCTGAGATGGCCATTACTCCAAGCCACTCAGGATGTTGGGTTTGAACTGATGGTCCAGTTGCTGATTTCTTGTCGTATGAGGTAATATCTCTTGCAAGTCTTGCCACCAAATGGTGTGGGTTATGCAACCATTGAGTTTACCTGACATGGTTGGTTGATGGCTTTTAAGCCGTGTTGCTGCGAGCTATGCTCTTTGCAAGCTGCTTATATCTGTTTTCACTCCTTGTGTACTCCATTGGTTGGAGGTATTACTGGGCTCCATGGTAAGTCGTGCCATCACGCTTCCGTTCATAGGAGGCCCTTTCTAGCATTCCGATGTTAATCAGTGCCTTTTGGTAATTTATGGTATTTCTTGTTAAGCGAATCCCTTCGGTGTCTTAACCGAGTGTTCTTGTAGCTTTCGTGGTCTGATTATGACGCTTCGTTGATTGTTGTTAATTCCGACAACCTTCAAGGTTTGCTCCTTGGGTGTTGTTAGGTTACGCCATTACATCCGGCTGATAACTATACCGCCTTGTGGTATTGCATTTTGAGTTATCCCCTTGTGGGTTATAGCGTCTCCCCGTTCTTGGGTAGACTGTTTATGCTCCTCCTAGTGTTTAGACTAGGCTTAAGATCCTGTCCAACGATGGTTATACTTTATGTAATCTTGTGACTGCTCTCGGGAACTCTGTCCCGTTTGTTGAGCATTGTGGTGTTCACGTTAGGCTTTTGCCTTACTGTGTTCAGGCTGGGTATCCCTTCCAGCTGTCATGGGTTGGTTTGACATCTTGAGACATATTCAATGTCTATTCTTACTAGTCTGCGCTCCTCGCGCTTCCTAATTCTTATTCCTTATCTTCAGATGGATTCTCTGAGTTCCTTGTACTTAATCGTCTGAGGTGTCCAGTTGTCCTGGTTAAAATTTACTTATGGTCCGTAGAACGGAGTTGACTACTTCCCGTGCGTCGTACGCTACATGTATACATACGTGGGGTACCATACTGATACGTTACCACTTACCCGACTACGTGTCAGGCCCGCAAGCTCCTTCGAGTGCGGTTGTCCCACATCCCGTAATTGGGTATACTTGTAGTGTTCGTCACACCCTAGTGAAGTATTCTGTTGTCAACTCCTCTTGTATCAATCTATGATACTCACCGAAATTTGTTGGTTTGGTTTTAAAATCCAAGGTTTTAAAGAAAGTTATGGTTTGAAAGATGGGTTTGGTTTTGAAAACAATGGTTCGGTGCTAAAAGATAATCTCATGGCATAGCCATGCTTGAGGTCTTGACCAAGTCTAGCGTCCCGCTGACTGGTATGTACTGAGTACCGTGGTCGGTCGTTAAGCCTTCCCAAGGTTTCATACGTCTGGTTGTTAGGATGTGTGATCCTGTGGTTGTTTCATTACGGTCACCGTACATTACTATGTACTTGTGACATATTATTGTTCCTTTACATATTCGTGTCGTTACTGCACTTGCCGTGGCAAGTGCGTGGTACTGGTGGTTTTTGGGTAATCCTATGTCGATCACGGTACTGTTCCCACTCGTGTGTGTTAGTCGTATTGACTGTTTCCTTGATTCTTATTGATCTATAATTGGTATACTCGATCCTTTAGGTAGTTTCTCGGCGGTCTAGACATGGCTGTCGTAGATCTGGGTACTTCTCCAATCCTTGGAGATTCCCTTTACTTGGTTTAAAGTTGTTCCTTGTGGCTCGTTCCCACCACTTGTGGTGGTTACGGAACCTACCTTGTTTAGGCACTACCCTCGTAGTCCTATTGTGATTGTATCTCATGGTTATGCTTATAGTTGTCTGAGCTATATTGGCCAGATATTGCAATCTTTTGGCGTCGTAGTTTGGAGTTATTGTTCCTGATTATGTTCTTAGCCAGCTAGCATGCCGTTGGTGGTGCGCTTGACTATTACTGTTGTCCCGCAGACTTGTGTCTCGGGTTATGTTATTACTCCTTTTTCCATTTCGTTGTACCGTTAGTGCTTCTTTCCTGCTGCTGGTTGACTAGCCAGGTCTCGCGACTGCTAAGCACGTCGCCCCATGTTGTTGTAAGTTGCAGCCTCCTCGTGGTTGGAGTGCTCATTCAACCGCTGTTGAGTGCGGGTATTGTTGTTCGACCGGAACCATCTCCGGGACTTCCAATTCCTTGCATCTACTATATGTCAGGTTTTGTTTACTGTATGATTATTTCACTACTGCCAGATCGGGTTTTTCCGAGTATGAGAGGTCTTTCCTTCTCTCTGGCGTACTTTCCCAGTTATACAATAGGGTTTGCGGGGCGGGACTGGTATTGTAGGTATCCGGTACTCACCGGAGTTCCTAACTAGCATATCTCTAATGCTAACACTCAGCCCTTAGCCCTAAGCTTCTAATTCCTAACTCGGTATTCCTAAACTCGGTACTTTCCAGTCATCAGAGCGATACTTCGCTCTGATACCACTTTTTGTAACACCCCTACTAAATACAATGCTTACCGTCCAATCTCCTTACATACAGATACACGCAGCGGATACTTACTTACTACATGGGTGATACAATGCCGTTAGTCACCCACGTGACTAACAAGGCTACTGCTACTACATACAGTATCGGTCTGATGGACCGGAATATCCGAGTACTACACTTATCATACTCTCCTTACCTCAAATACTACAACAATCCCATTCATTACAATACTCCAAGTACATACAACAATCTACATACCGAGTTACTAAGGTCCTTATACAAGTGTAATACCTCTTCCAAATTCATACATACTCTCTAAGAGTCTACTCACTACCCTTTCTCACAACTACTTACTTCTAATTACAAGGGTGTGCCGCCGGTCTCTCACCTTGGCCACATCCGCTTCGGTACCTGCACACTAAAAAATGTCCCCCGAAGGGGTCAGCTTTCGCCGAGCATGATAACCGCATACCCCGCGTACTAGTGAGGGTACGCCGACCATTGGTCGTATACATGCGGTTCATTTACACACAACATGCATACATGCTTTCATACAATATACACATTACTTACCAGGCATACATACATACATTTCATTACATACAAGGAATACATATACCATCAAATACTTACTTACCTTGTTCTCAAGTACACATACGCAGTACATACCACATATACAATTCTTGTTAGCTTCATTGGTCCACCCGGGTTAATCGGGTGGAGATTACTCTTTTACTCATTTACTCCATACACATACATACTCATACTCATACTACTTACGGATCCATACTTACTTACTCTTACTCTTACTCAAGTTAAGTCGTCGGGACCTCCGGCCCTGGGGACTACACCGTCCCACCTCCGGGATTTACTTGACTCACTAATCCGGGATGCTACCCATTTAAGGGATTTGGGCCGCGGACCAGTTTAAGAGTCAGGAATTGCAGCCAACCTCTTGTGACTCCGCATCCTCACGCGTGGCCGAAGCTATATCGGACTTGTACTCATTCCAATTTACTCACTTAAGTTAGGAGTTAGATAGTTAGGAATTAGCACAAGTCAACATTCAAGCCACAATAATACAATACCCATATACACATACATACGAAATACAATACAATACACAAGTACACTACAAGGTACAAATACAATTTATCTTCATCCACATATTTCATGAATTATACAAACTAGTGTTCAAGACAATAAATATCGAGAACACATAAGTCAAGCACAAGTAAGTGCAATATAGTCCGATTCATGCATTTATCTTATTTAGGTGATCAAATAAGCACACAAATCGGGGTAACCAGATTAGGATACAGGGCATGAAGAAATCATACCTTTCACCGTTGTACTTGTATCCCAACGTTCCTCCGGTGTTCACAAATCAAATCCTATGATATACATACAATCGAATGATTAACTATCCACAAGTACTCAACTTGTACTCTTACTATGTTTCCTAACTTATATTTACTAAGTCCTTACCTTTCCTATACTTACATTTTTTACTTGCTTTTGATTACTCACATTGGTTTGCTTACCTACATATGCATGTACGTATGCATAGGTGGGTATACATACATATATATATATAATATATGCTAGTTACATTCATTTAGTTTTAGTTTTTTTTTGTAAGTTATGGGTCGACCGACCCACCGACCGACCCAACCCTGGGTCGGTCCATTCCAGTAAGTTTGTTCTCTGAAATTTCTCCCGACCGACCCAGAACTACTCCGACCGACCCATACGCTCCTGGGTCGGTCCATTGCCGAGAGTTTCGGGTCTGTTGTCCAAGTTCCGACCGACCCACCGACCGACCCACCTCTGGGTCGGTCGAAGTGCGAAACTTCGACAACAGAAAATTCGAGTCCGACCGACCCACGTCCGACCCACGGCTCCTGGGTCGGTCCATTCCCGAAAGGTTTTTACTTGGTTCTTAAGCTCCGACCGACCCACGGTCCGACCCAGACTTGGGTCGGTCGGTAGCAGAATCTGCTACAGACCTTGTTTTTCAATTCCAATTTCACCCATTGTTTCCCCATTGTTCCTACAATTATTCCCACATGTTATAACACTTATTAAACCTCAAAATACCTTAGTTCATCCACCAAACTCAATACTAAATCCTTCAAACAACTTACACAATTTCTCTCTTCCTTTCAACACTTACTATAGTTTCTCCAAGTGGTTCTTGCTACAGATTTTGTTCCTACTTCTAACACTCAATACTCCTACTACCTATACCATTATTAGCATCCCAAAGGCCTCATCTTACCATGCCAATTCGTTTCCAAACAATTGCACCATCTATACCCAAGCCCAACACTCTTGTCACCAATTCTTACACACTAATTCTTCCTAACTTCACCAATGTATTTCTATATACTTTGTTACAGATTTTGCACTTCTCATCCCTCATGTCACAACTATCATTCCATAGCTACTAAACATCTCTACTAATCCAAATACATATCTTGGTTTTCCCATTCACCAAGTCATCAATACATATACATATCCTATCAAGATTTTGCCATAGTTCCTCTACATTTCTTACTTATCCATACACACATTTTCTCACCAAGTTCATACCTATTCTAGCCACACCCTTACAAGGGTTCTACCAGCAATCAATACAATATACATTCACCAATACTTCTTCAAATATCAATACTAATACTCATACCCAATCATTTGGCTCCAAGGCCTACAATTCACTTACTAATTTCACAAATACTCAAACTTACTCTCAAATACTCAAAACTTCATAAACTTCAATACTAATACATTAGTTTGGTTTCTTTCATTCGTTTACTCATTCCATTACTCTAATGCATCAAAATTAACATTAGTAAAGAGCTCTTACCTTGAGCTTGTATCTCCTTCAATTCTTTCTCAATTCTCCTCCTCTTTCTTCATTGCCCAAATCGGCCATGTGGGGAATGGAGTTGCCAAACTCCATTCCCATCACCCAATGAACACAAAACAACTATAATTAATATTCTAACCCTTAATTTAATGCTATTGAGATGTTTTAAACAAATTTCTAGGGTTTACCTCTTGAAGCTTTTAGGAGGGGTTTTAGCCCTTGATTCAAGAAGGTGTTCTCACCACCATTGGAGGGTTGATATTTTGCTCAAAGAGAGAGGAAAAACAAGGCATTACAACAAGCCAAAATCGGCTACCAAGAAAAATGGAGAAAACTTGAATCTTTTGTGGAGATTTATACCTTGTTGGGAAGAGGAGACTCCAAGCTCCATAGTGGTGTGCTTTTCTCTTCAAATGGGGAAAACCCATGGAGATGAAACTCATCCTTTTCGAATTTTGAAAAGAGGGAAATGTAGAGGAGAATGAGGGGAGTTCAAATATGTAATTTATTTTCGATTTGGAGCTTACATGAGGATGGAGTATGGATGGAAAGTTGAGAAGCCATTGAAGCTTCTCTTGGAGCTTCAAAATCGCCAGCCCCCTTTGGAGAAGGAGAGAGAGATCGTGAGGGAGGGAGGATAGGAGAGAGATGAGTGAAATGTGAGGTGAGAGAGTAAGTGGGTACTTTTTACCCTTTTTACTTTTTGCTTTTGTCTCTTAATTAACTAGCTAGTATGTGAGTGTGTGTGAGGGCCTTTAACTTATTAAAAACCGGTCCCCTTAAAGTATACTAGCTGGAGCGTTTTTCGTCTTTTACAGAAAACGCTCGTTATTTTACCCGGTTTAGGTACTGTTCACTAACCGGGCCCGTTTTCCGGAATTTCCTCGTTTAATTATTTTTATTAGTTATTAAGCTTCCATAAGTGCTTAATAATTATTATTTAATGATTTATAATTTTTACGGGTCCGTTTGACCACTTAAAGTCACGTTTTCGGGTTCTCTCGAAAAACGTGCTCTAAAGTTCTATTAGCGTTTTATTACTTTATTTGGATCCGTTTTCTTCGGGAGTTGTTCCCATATATTATTTAGGTCTTATTAAACCTTAGAATCCATATAATACGCTAACCGAGGTCTCATACCTCCTATGGTTATTTAACGCTTATTTAGCGTTTTTCGCCTTTTAAGCGTTTCTTTATTTCTTTTGGATTTATTTTTCCTTACAATATTAATTAGGTACCATTAGGCCCTTAAATACGTATTAGATTAATTTTAATCCCTATATTTAAGTTCGGGGTATTTCAATCTACCCCCCTTAAGAACTTTGTCCTCAAAGTTGTTCGAGGTTATGGGATTACTATATTTACTCCTTTATACTTGTCTAGTGCCAAAGTCATACATCCTTCCTTCCTATGATTCTCAATCTATTCTTCAAGGTTCCTACATACCATACCATACCAATGTACAATAATTACCCCAATCCGCATTCCTACCAATCATCCGGTTCCTCATTACACGGTTCATACATACATACAGTGCAAAGCTATTCCCAAAGCAATGCAATACACATCACATCCCTATGCACTCAGATCTTTTCGACACAGGACTCATCTATGTCCTGTTGCCCTTGGAATAATATAATATGCTACACTACCATCCTTTCCGGTGTAACTTCCCACAATTACTTACTCTCCAGTCTAAGAAAATTCTTTTTCAACTACTAATTAGAAATCTTTCTAAAGCATACAACTCCAAGTTCCAACTTATATTCATTACCCTATCCTAAGTGTGATTCTTGTGACCACTTAAGGGGAGCTTCAAGAATCATTCGACCCTGATGTGATCAGCACCAGTGTTGAACTATCTTTCCACCCCAATTTGTGTTCGGTTTCCCTTGATCTGATCAGGATCAAGTTCGACTTCCCACATCAGTTTCAAACAACCAAATAATTTAATGTTTTCATTTTCTATCTTTTTACCCTTTCTAGTCGTGATACAAATTCATACATCTCCAAAGGATGGAATCAATCCATCAATCATCCTCACTCTACTTCCCAAATGCTTTACTTCCAGGCTCAATACCTACGTGCTCATCTCATCGACCTTCACTACTTCCATCCATCACTCTCCATTGTTTCCAATGTTCTAACTAGGAATTGCCATACTCGTAGAATTTAGTTGTTCTCAGTTTTCTTCCAATAACTTACTTACAAATACACTACTCCTAGAATTCATTCCTCAATTACTCTCATTCCATTCGTACTACTTCTTCAAGGGTTACAATACTTGTGGAGTTCCGTCCACTACTCGTTACTCTTCTTTACTAATACCCTTACACTGGGTTACACGATGGGTATATTCGCCCTATGGTATTTGCATATCTAATGCTTATCTACCATAATCTCATTATGAGTGAATACGTATGTTTGTTTAACATTAGTACCAATCGTTAATTCGATTCTCATTTGCGCTATGCACATTATAGTTTATGTGTTTTATTTATAAAGCTTTCATTAAGCGGTTTTCGCTCTACCCCCCTTAAAAGGGATTACGCCCACGTAATCTACCATATGTTATTATTATTAAACATCGGTTTAATCAATTTGGGCAATCTGAAGCGTTTAGCTTCACTATGGTACACTATACAATATGCTCTGGTCAAAGGGTCTTAACCATACCAATGGTTTAGTCCTTGCACCAAGAATTCCTCTATGAGTTTATTTAACTCACAAACAATTTGGTTCTAGCCTATTAGGCTTCAAGGCATTAATAGTCCTTCTACTATACTTACTAGGTGTATTATCTCCTAGCTAGGGCCCACTAGCTTCTGCTGCGCGACCCTGATAACTTGGGTTATTCACCCTTCTTGTTATCCTTAATGTGTTATACATAACCTTTTATCCGTCTATTATGGGAATAAGGTTTACTAGACAAATTCGGTACTCTTTTACTGTGTTCGAACTCGATGAGTTTTAGGTTGTAACCAGCTCTCTGGTAATCTACTGCACCTGCTATCCGTGCTCCCACGATTATTTACTAAGTTCCTCCGACTTATTGTCGGGCGAGGTTAAGCCACTATTTAGTTGTAGTGCTTCCTCTGTTGTCAATAGATTCTGGATCATACCAGTTCTTCTGGTTCAGTACAAGTGTCTTTACTTGTATGACCTTGCCTTGATATGCATCGGTCCTAATGACTTTCTTAAGTCTCTTTTCACCCTTTTATTCCAATGGAATTCACACCTTGTGATTGTTAGTGTGTTTCACACTCTTCGTGCTTCTTTGGCCTTAGGCCGCACGGTTTGTTGCTAAGCTTGCTTAACTGGCTTATGCCGTGTTTGTGGTGAAAGGAAGGATTTACTACGGTTTACATTCTCCATATCCCTAACCATCTCATTAGATCATTAGCTGAACAAGTGCAATGCCAAAACACTCAGTCATACAGAGTGCAGAGGCGTAAACGCTTGACAGTAAGTCACTTATGTGATAGAAAAGAATATTTCTGCCTGTCTTCCATACTTATACTCCGTGTCGTTATCTAACTACTTCCCCATAGCGGTCGCTTGTTGCGCACCGTATTCTTACTCATTGTACAACATTGTTCTTACTGTTTCTGTTATTGTGATAGTTTTCTCTTTACTCATTGCCATTGTCATTAGCACCATTTCCTTATGGTGTAAGTACACTAGGAGTTTCCCAGTTCATATGTATGATGATTGTTGTTGCATACCGTAATGGTATTATCTTCCCATTGTGGAGATGCCTTATCTCAACTCGGGTTTCATGTGTAGGTTAGCTTACCTCTCATTATTTGCTCATTTACGATACCATTTTACCAAGTGTCTTGGTTGACAAGGGTGAAGTGATTTATCGGGTTACAAGCTCTCTTGAGCGTTGATCCTTCATGGTGTGCAATGTGCACTCACATTGATTGTTTTGACAATGACTGTCCTCTCTAAGCTGAGCATTGGTTACAGGCTCTAGCTGTGTAGTTTTATTCTTGTATGTACGTCACCGGGACATCCCAAGAAATTTCCAGGGTCTTCTGGTCCCGTTCTCCAATTGGAGGGTATTTTATCACTGACAAATGAAGGTTTTTGTTGAGGGGTATGCTTCCGCTCATAAGTCTCGTGACGAGGTTTACCATGTTGGTGTTTATACAGTGGTTCACACATGCTTAGGTGCATGTGAAGTATACTTGCTCCTTTAAGTCGTGATAGTTTGGATATCTCATTTCCTTATTCCATTGCCCCTTGGCAATATCTATTGCGTAGGCTTTATTGTTATAGTAGATGGAAGCCTTTACTAAGGGTTCACATCACCACTGCATTGGTGGTCTTCAGTTAACGAGGGTACCTTCCCTTGGGTTTCTCGTAGTGTCCAAATGTGGTCTAGGCCAATGTTGGCATTATCCTGATTCTTATGCCTCTGTGTTATTAGCTACAGTAGGCATGAGGGGTAGTTAAAAGCTTGTCAACTGTATACTAGGCTGGTGCTCTAGTGACAGTGACTCTGAGATGGCCATTACTCCAAGCCACTCAGGATGTTGGGTTTGAACTGATGGTCCAGTTGTTGATTTCTTGTCGTATGAGGTAATATCTCTTGCAAGTCTTGCCACCAAATGGTGTGGGTTATGCAACCATTGAGGTTTACCTGACATGGTTGGTTGATGGCTTTTAAGCCGTGTTGCTGCGAGCTATGCTCTTTGCAAGCTGCTTATATCTGTTTTCACTCCTTGTGTACTCCATTGGTTGGAGGTATTACTGGGCTCCATGGTAAGTCGTGCCATCACGCTTCCGTTCATAGGAGGCCCTTTCTAGCATTCCGATGTTAATCAGTGCCTTTTGGTAATTTAGGGTATTTCTTGTTAAGCGAAATCCCTTCGGTGTCTTAACCGAGTGTTCGTTGTAGCTTTCGTGGTCTGATTATGACGCTTCGTTTGATTGTTGTTAATTCCGACAACCTTCAAGGTTTGCTCCTTGGGTGTTGTTAGGTTACGCCATTACATCCGGCTGATAACTATACCGCCTTGTGGTATTGCATTTTGAGTTATCCCCTTGTGGGTTATAGCGTCTCCCGTTCTTGGGTAGACTGTTTATGCTCCTCCTAGTGTTTAGACTAGGCTTAAGATCCTGTCCAACGATGGATTATACTTTATGGTAATCTTGTGACTGCTCTCGGGAACTCTGTCCCGTTTGTTGAGCATTGTGGTGTTCACGTTAGGCTTTTGCCTTACTGTGTTCAGGCTGGGTATCCCTTCCAGCTGTCATGGGTTGGTTTGACATCTTGAGACATATTCAATGTCTATTCTTACTAGTCTGCGCTCCTCGCGCTTCCTAATTCTTATTCCTTATCTTCAGATGGATTCTCTGAGTTCCTTTGTACTTAATCGTCTGAGGTGTCCAGTTGTCCTGGTTAAAATTTACTTATGGTCCGTAGAACGGAGTTGACTACTTCCCGTGCGTCGTACGCTACATGTATACATACGTGGGGTACCATACTGATACGTTACCACTTACCCGACTACGTGTCAGGCCCGCAAGCTCCTTCGGAGTGCGGTTGTCCCACATCCCGTAATTGGGTATACTTGTAGTGTTCGTCACACGCCTAGGTGAAGTATTCTGTTGTCAACTCCTCTTGTATCAATCTATGATACTCACCGAAATTTTGTTGGTTTGGTTTTAAAATCCAAGGTTTTAAAGAAAGTTATGGTTTGAAAGATGGGTTTGGTTTTGAAAACAATGGTTCGGTGCTAAAAGAAATATCTCATGGCATAGCCATGCTTGAGGTCTTGACCAAGTCTAGCGTCCCGCTGACTGGTATGTACTGAGTACCGTGGTCGGGTCGTTAAGCCTTCCCAAGGTTTCATACGTCTGGTTGTTAGGATGTGTGATCCTGTGGTTGTTTCATTACGGTCACCGTACATTACTATGTACTTGTGACATATTATTGTTCCTTTACATATTCGTGTCGTTACTGCACTTGCCGTGGCAAGTGCGTGGTACTGGTGGTTTTTGGGTAATCCTATGTCGATCACGGTACTGTTCCCACTCGTGTGTTAGTCGTATTGACTGTTTCCTTGATTCTTATTGATCTATAATTGGTATACTCGATCCTTTAGGTAGTTTCTCGGCGGTCTAGACATGGCTGTCGTAGATCTGGGTACTTCTCCAATCCTTGGAGATTCCCTTTACTTGGTTTAAAGTTGTTCCTTGTGGCTCGTTCCCACACACTTGTGGTGGTTACGGAACCTACCTTGTTTAGGCACTACCCTCGTAGTCCTATTGTGATTGTATCTCATGGTTATGCTTATAGTTGTCTGAGCTATATTGGCCAGATATTGCAATCTTTTGGCGTTGTAGTTTGGAGTTAATTGTTCCTGATTATGTTCTTAGCCAGCTAGCATGCCGTTGGTGGTGCTGCTTGACTATTACTGTTGTCCCGCAGACTTGTGTCTCGGGTTATGTTATTACTCCTTTTTCCATTTCGTTGTACCGTTAGTGCTTCTTTCCTGCTGCTGGTTGACTAGCCAGGTCTCGCGACTGCTAAGCACGTCGCCCCATGTTGTTGTAAGTTGCAGCCTCCTCGTGGTTGGAGTGCTCATTCAACCGCTGTTGAGTGCGGGTATTGTTGTTCGACCGGAACCATCTCCGGGACTTCCAATTCCTTGCATCTACTATATGTCAGGTTCTTGTTTACGGTATGATTATTTCACTACTGCCAGATCGGGTTTTTCCGAGTATGAGAGGTCTTTCCTTCTCTCTGGCGTACTTTCCCAAGTTATACAATAGGGTTTGCGGTGGGCGGGACTGGTATTGTAGGTATCCGGTACTCACCGGGAGTTCCTAACTAGCATATCTCTAATGCTAACACTCAGCCCTTAGCCCTAAGCTTCTAATTCCTAACTCGGTATTCCTAAACTCGGTACTTCCAGTCATCAGAGCGATACTTCGCTCTGATACCACTTTTTGTAACACCCCTACTATTAATACAATGCTTACCGTCCAATCTCCTTACACCTCAGATACACGCAGCGGATACTTACTTACATAATGTGGGTGATACAATGCCGTTAGTCACCCACGTGACTAACAAGGCTACTGCTACTACATACAGTATCGGTCTGGTGGACCGGAATCCCGAGTACTACAACCTACAATACAATCTCCTTTTACCTAATACTGCAACAATCTTAATTCAGTACAATACTCCTAAGTACAATACAATCTACATACCGAGTTACTAAGATCCTTATACAAGTGTAATACCTCTTCCAAATTCATACATACTCTCTAAGAGTCTACTCACTACCCATTTCTCACAACTACTTACTTCTAATTACCAGGGTGTGCCGCCGGTCTCTCACCTTGGCCACATCCGCTTCGAGTACCTGCACACTAAAAAATGTCCCCCGAAGGGGTCAGCTTTCGCCGAGCATGATAACCGCATACCCCGCGTACTAGTGAGGGTACGCCGACCACTTGGTCGTATACATGCGGTTCATTTACATACAACATACATGCATACATGCTCTTATACACGATACAACAATGAACTTACGCAGGCATACATACATACATTTCATTACATACAAGGAATGCATATACCATCAAATACTTACTTACCTTGTCCTCAAGTACACATACACGGTACATACACAATATACAATTCTTGTTAGCTTCATTGGTCCACCCGGGTTAATCGGGTGGAGATTACTCTTTTACTCGTTACTTCATACACATACATACTCATACTCATACTCATACTTACGGATCCATACTTACTTACTCTTACTCTTACTCAAGTTAAGTCGTCGGGACCTCCGGCCCTGGGGACTACACCGTCCCACCTCCGGGATTTACTTGACTCACTAATCCGGGATGCTACCCATTTAAGGGATTTGGGCCGCGGACTAGTTTAAGAGTCAGGAATTGCAGCCAACCTTTGTGACTCCGCATCCTACGCGTGGCCGAAGCTATATCGGCTTGTACTTTCCAATTTACTCACTTAAGTTAGGAGTTAGATAGTAGGAATTAGCACAAGTCAACATTCAAGCCCAATAATACAATCCCATATACACATACATACGAATACAATACAATACACAAGTACACTACAAGGTACAAATACAATTTATCTTCATCCACATATTTCATGAATTATACAAACTAGTGTTCAAGACAATAAATATCGAGAACACATAAGTCAAGCACAAGTAAGTGCAATATAGTCCGATTCATGCATTTATCTTATTTAGGTGATCAAATAAGCACACAAATCGGGGTAACCAGATTAGGATACAGGGCATGAAGAAATCATACCTTTCACCGTTGTACTTGTATCCCAACGTTCCTCCGGTGTTCACAAATCAAATCCTATGATATACATACAATCGAATGATTAACTATCCACAAGTACTCAACTTGTACTCTTACTATGTTTCCTAACTTATATTTACTAAGTCCTTACCTTTCCTATACTTACATTTTATTTACTTGCTTTTGATTACTCACATTGGTTTGCTTACCTACATATGCATGTACGTATGCATAGGTGGGTATACATACATATATATATATATATATATGCTAGTTACATTCATTTAGTTTTAGTTTTTTTTTGTAAGTTATGGGTCGACCGACCCACCGACCGACCCAACCCTGGGTCGGTCCATTCCAGTAAGTTTCGTTCTCTGAAATTTCTCCCGACCGACCCAGAACTACTCCGACCGACCCATACGCTCCTGGTCGGTCCATTGCCGAGAGTTTCGGGTCTGTTGTCCAAGTTCCGACCGACCCACCGACCGACCCACCTCTGGGTCGGTCGAAGTGCGAAACTTCGACAACAGAAAATTCGAGTCCGACCGACCCACGTCCGACCCACGGCTCCTGGGTCGGTCCATTCCCGAAAGGTTTTTACTTGGTTCTTAAGCTCCGACCGACCCACGGTCCGACCCAGACTTGGGTCGGTCGGTAGCAGAATCTGCTACAGACCTTGTTTTTCAATTCCAATTTCACCCATTGTTTCCCCATTGTTCCTACAATTATTCCCACATGTTATAACACTTATTAAACCTCATAATATACCTTAGTTCATCCACCAAACTCAATACTAAATCCTTCAAACAACTTACACAATTTCTCTCTTCCTTTCAACACTTACTATAGTTTCTCCAAGTGGTTCTTGCTACAGATTTTGTTCCTACTTCTAACACTCAATACTCCTACTACCTATACCATTATTAGCATCCCAAAGACCTCATCTTACCATGCCAATTCGTTTCCAAACAATTGCACCATCTATACCCAAGCCCAACACTCTTGTCACCAATTCTTACACACTAATTCTTCCTAACTTCACCAATGTATTTCTATATACTTTGTTACAGATTTTGCACTTCTCATCCCTCATGTCACAACTATCATTCCATAGCTACTAAACATCTCTACTAATCCAAATACATATCTTGGTTTTCCCATTCACCAAGTCATCAATACATATACATATCCTATCAAGATTTTGCCATAGTTCCTCTACATTTCTTACTTATCCATACACACATTTTCTCACCAAGTTCATACCTATTCTAGCCACACCCTTACAAGGGTTCTACCAGCAATCAATACAATATACATTCACCAATACTTTCTTCAAATATCAATACTAATACTCATACCCAATCATTTGGCTCCAAGGCCTACAATTCACTTACTAATTTCACAAATACTCAAACTTACTCTCAAATACTCAAAACTTCATAAACTTCAATACTAATACATTAGTTCGGTTTCTTTCATTCGTTTACTCATTCCATTACTCTAATGCATCAAAATTAACATTAGTAAAGAGCTCTTACCTTGAGCTTGTATCTCCTTCAATTCTTTCTCAATTCTCCTCCTCTTTCTTCATTGCCCAAATCGGCCATGTGGGGAATGGAGTTGCCAAACTCCATTCCCATCACCCAATGAACACAAAACAACTATAATTAATATTCTAACCCTTAATTTAATGCTAGTTCATTGAGATGTTTTAAACAAATTTCTAGGGTTTACCTCTTGAAGCTTTTAGGAGGGGTTTTAGCCCTTGATTCAAGAAGGTGTTCTCACCACCATTGGAGGGTTGATATTTTGCTCAAAAGAGAGAGGAAAAACAAGGCATTACAACAAGCCAAAATCGGCTACCAAGAAAAATGGAGAAAACTTGAATCTTTTGTGGAGATTTATACCTTGTTGGGAAGAGGAGACTCCAAGCTCCATAGTGGTGTGCTTTTCTCTTCAAATGGGGAAAACCCATGGAGATGAAACTCATCCTTTTCGAATTTTGAAAAGAGGGAAATGTAGAGGAGAATGAGGGGAGTTCAAATATGTAATTTATTTTCGATTTGGAGCTTACATGAGGATGGAGTATGGATGGAAAGTTGAGAAGCCATTGAAGCTTCTCTTGGAGCTTCAAAATCGCCAGCCCCCTTTGGAGAAGGAGAGAGAGATCGTGAGGGAGGGAGGAGGATAGGAGAGAGATGAGTGAAATGTGAGGTGAGAGAGTAAGTGGGTACTTTTTACCCTTTTTACTTTTTGCTTTTGTCTCTTAATTAACTAGCTAGTATGTGAGTGTGTGTGAGGGCCTTTAACTTATTAAAAACCGGTCCCCTTAAAGTATACTAGCTGGAGCGTTTTTCGTCTTTTACAGAAAACGCTCGTTATTTTCCCGGTTTAGGTACTGTTCACTAACCGGGCCCGTTTTCCGGAATTTCCTCGTTTAATTATTTTTATTAGTTATTAAGCTTCCATAAGTGCTTAATAATTATTATTTAATGATTTATAATTTTTACGGGTCCGTTTGACCACTTAAAGTCACGTTTTCGGGTTCTCTCGAAAAACGTGCTCTAAAGTTCTATTAGCGTTTTATTACTTTATTTGGATCCGTTTTCTTCGGGAGTTGTTCCCATATATTATTTAGGTCTTATTAAACCTTAGAATCCATATATACGCTAACCGAGGTCTCATACCTCCTATGGTTATTTAACGCTTATTTAGCGTTTTTCGCCTTTTAAGCGTTTCTTTATTTCTTTTGGATTTATTTTTCCTTACAATATTAATTAGGTACCATTTGGCCCTTAAATACGTATTAGATTAATTTTAATCCCTATATTTAAGTTCGGGGTATTTCACCCCTACCGCTAATCTCCTAATTACCGCCTAATCAACCTGGTCTCTAATCTAATCGCAGCGGGGCAATCAACTAAGTAGCGGGTGATACACGCCGTTAGTCGCCTATACAACTAACTAGGCCTCAACCAAACAAAACAGTGCGGTCTGATAGCAAGAAATACCGAGTTAACAATAACAACCTCCAACTAACTTCCAACAATCCTTAGCAAATCCCAACGGTACTTACATCCTTGTTCTCCAAAACAATATTCAAAAGTGATTTCCGAGTCTAATAGTTTAGCTCACAATTTACAACCTTCTAAGTCTACAAAATATTAACGGTTTACATCTAGCCGTATCACAAATGTTTACAACTTACAAAATCCAAAAAGATGTACCACATGGTACACCGGCTACAAATCCTAACCATGTACTACTCGGTACACCAAGCAAAATAATTAATCTACCAAACGAGCATCCCGGTCATTCCCGACCCGTCAACAGTCTCGAGTCCCTGCAATTAAAAACAGTGCCCCTAGGGGCTCAACAAAGGCTACATATGACTTCCGCATACCCCGCGTACTAGCGGGGGTACGCCAACTATTTGGTCGCCAACATGCGGTGCATTTTATAATTACAACATGCTATATAATTGAAAACATAGGCATGCAAGACAACAAACAATCAAGACACATAGTTCATAGCACAAGTCTCACAATCAATAATCCAAGTCCAACCTCAACAAGCTTTACAAAGGGGGTTAGCCCAATTACCATCCGGGTTAATCGGATGTCATTATCTCAATACTCAAGATCCACAACTCAACAAATCTAAGTCTTTCCACATCAAATTTTCCTCCTCTTATCAATTCTTAAAGTTAAGCCGGTATGGCCTCCGGGCAGGGATAAGGCTATCCCACCACCGGGCTTAAGGGCGGCCCACTTAACCAGGTTGCTACCCATTTATGGGGTTTGGACCATGGAAAAGATTATAGCCAGGAATCGGTTAACAATCTCTCTTGTTACCTCATCCTCACGCGTGGCCGAAGCTATATCGGACTCCTCAAATTCTCCCAATTCAAATTCTCAAAGTTAGAATGTTAGATTGTTAGGGAGTTAGTGAGAAGTCACAACAATCAGTCAAACGCTTCAACAAGCCAACATAGCTCCAGGATCAATCACCAACCAACCAAGGCATAACAATAACAATATTTATATGAAAGTGCGGTAAACCGATTACATGCATTTATCTTGTTTAGGTGGTGGCAAATAAACACACAACAAACAAGCCGGGGTAACCCCGTTAGGATACAGGGCATGAAGAAATCATATCGTGCACCGAGGTCCGGGCAGGGATAAGGCTATCCCACCACCGGGCATAAGGGTGGCCCACTTAACCAGGTTGCTACCCATTTAAGGGGGTTGGACCACGAAAAAGATTATAGCCAGGAATTGGTTAACAATCTCTCTTGTTACCTCATCCACGCGTGGCCGAAGCTATATCGGACTCCTTAAATTCTCCCAATTCAAATTCTCAAAGTTAGAATGTTAGATTGTTAGGGAGTTAGTGAGAAGTCACAACAATCAGTCAAACGCTTCAACAAGCCAACATAGCTCCAGGCTCAATCACCAACCAACCAAGGCATAACAATAACAATATTTATATGAAAGTGCGGTAAACCGATTACATGCATTTATCTTGTTTAGGAGGTGGCAAATAAACACACAACAAACAAGCCGGGGTAACCCCGTTAGGATACAGGCCATGAAGAAATCATACCGTGCACCGTCGATCTCGGACTTTCGTTTCCCTTCGGTTCGACTATTCGAGTCCTATAACATATCACGAAGTTGTACGATTAATGATCTACAATTAACCTAGTTTACTTCATCTTTTACGGTTACCAACTTATATTACCTTAGTCAAGGTATTTTAACTTCCACAATTAGGTTATTTAACTTACATTCTTTCTTAAACATGTTCAAGCCCTTAAGCACCTTTAAAGATCATTAATTAAGTCCTAATCATCTTATAAATCCATTATCCATCCAATCCCCATCTTATAATACAAGTTTTATAAGTTTAAAGTCACTTTTAGGTTGGTCCGGGACTTGGTAAGGGACTAAAGTCCCGGACCAGGCATGATTCTAACTCTCGGCACAAATCTGTGTATGGTCCGGATCCTTATGCTGGGACTAAGTCCCGGACCAGAGTGAGTCTCCACTCTCGGCTACAAAATAGGGGGTGGTCCGGGTCCTTATGCTGGGACTAAGTCCCGGACTAGAGTGAACTTCAACTCTCGGTCTGTTTTTAGAGGGTGGTCCGGGTCCTTGTCATGGAACTAAGTCCCGGGCCACTGTAAGTTTTTAGCAGATTTCAAAATTCAGTTTTGGTTTTAAGCTCAATCTTCCACCCATTTCTTCCCTAATCTTTTCCTAAGTATCTAAACATGTTTTAGCATCATTTAAACACTCTGACCCACCCTAAATCATTTACTAATTCATCTAATTAAACCTAGGTAAAATACACAATTATACTTAAATTTCCTAGAACACTAAGTGCAGTTTTTGTTTCTTGTTTGTTTCCTAACCCAATGGTTCACTCCTAGTGTCATTCTAGCTCTACCATTTACATTATTACTCTTCTACAACCTACCCATCTTCACACTCATTCCTAATTTAATTTCCCAAGTCATTAACTACCCAAGTTTCACCTAGAACATAACTAATCTCCATAAACTGTTTTTATCCAATTTAACAACTAAGTTCTCTACTTTGCTACAGAAAATTCGCCATAGTTTCCCTACATTTCTAGACCTTCCCGCAACATAATTTTTCAGTTTCTAATCATCAAAAGCTAACCAAATCCCTCAAGGGATTCTAACAGCACACAAGTTCAATAAATTCACAAATATTTTTCCTGCACAACACCCATTGTCTTTCCTTGGTTTCCAAGTCCTTAAACATTATCCAAACCATTCTAAAACAGCCTAAAACTCTTCCTCATTATACCACAACACTAACCATCATTGTCTTTCCTTGGTTTCCAAGTCCTTAACCAACACTAACCTTCTTTTTAAACACTAAAATCTGTTACACTAAGCTTCTCAAAATCAATATAAGGCAAGCACATTTACCTTGGATTTCTAGCTTTTCCTTTCCTTCCTTCTCTCTCCTTCTTCCTTCTTCCTTGTTTCTTGACTTCTTATTCTTGTTCTCACCTCACCAAAATCGGAAAGCTACAGCCATTCACCCCACACCTTACCATTTAGTAAATCATTCCTTAACTAATCTTATACTTAATACAAATTAGGGTTTACAAGAGGATATTACCTTAGGCTCTTAGAGAGGCTTTAGGACAGAAAAGAGAGGAGATTTCCAGCTCCAAAATGAGACACCAAAACCGGCTATAAGAGGGAGAAGAACAAGGCTAAATTCAGATTTTCGTTTTGCCTTAAAAAGCTGGAAAAAATTGAACTTTGAAGACCATTTTTACCTTAGAACCAAGAGGAGATGAAGGGGGTTGCAATGGGGGTCTTCAAGCTCAAAAATGTGCTACAGCCATGGTGAAAAGTTGTGAGCTTTCCAGTTTTCAAAGGGTGGAAAAGAAAGCTCAAGAAGAGAGGAGTGCAGTGGTGTAATTTTTGTTGAATTTGGAGTTGGTTTGGACCCTCAAATATGGAGAAGAAGAGAGGAGCTGAGAAGGAATGTAAAATCGCCATGGTTAGAGAATGAAGAAGAAGTTACAGCCAGAGAGGAAAAACGTGAGAGTGGGGGAGTTTAGGAGAGAGAGGGCTCACTTTTTACCTTTTGTACTTTATTTCTTTTATTCTTTTGTCATGTAGTGAATTAGGACAAATTAAAGAAGAGGGGGAGAGTATGCTGGATGGTACCACACACACACACACAAGTGTGTTTTGATTTTTATTTGCAAAGTGGACACACTAGTTTAGTTTATTTATACTTTTACCCTACAACTTTTGTTTTTTGCACTATTCACTCCCGGAACCCGTTTTCCGGAATTTTCTCGTTTAATTAATTTTATTGGTTCTAGACCTTCATTATGATGTTCTAATGACTATTTGGTTGACCAAAATTATTACTGGTTTATTTAACCCGCTTAAAGTCGCGTTTTCCCGGTTTCCTCAAAAAACGCGCTTTAAGGTTCGTTTGTGTTTTTATTCCGTTTTAAGGATCCGTTTTCTTCGGGATTTGTTCCCTCATGATTATTTAGGTGTAATTAAGCTTCTAAAATCTTAATTAGCCTAATTAATCACTATTTTAAATTTTGGGGTATTTCATTATTCAATTCAAATGCTCACCCCTAGACACCACAAGGCCCAAATAAACCACCTGATCCAACCAGAACACACATTTCTTTTCTTTAACTTAGCATAGAGCTCATGCTCCCTCAAAGTATGCAGTACAACACTCAAGTGCTCCTCATGCTTCTCTGCACTCTTAGAGTAAACCAAAATGTTGTCTATGAAGACCACCACAAACTAGTCCAAGAAGGGTTTGAAAACTCGATTCATCATGTCCATGAAAACAGAAGGAGCATTAGTCAAACTGAAAAGCATCACTAGACACTCATAATGACCATAGCGGAATCTGAACGCTGACTTTTAGGTACATCATCTGCCTTAATATTCAACTAATTGTAGCCTGAACGCAGATCAATCTTCACGTAGAACATCACGCCACCATACAAACATGGTATATAGGAGAAATATGAGTCCTAAACTGAGAAGTGTTGCACCCCCTTGAAATGAGTGCATGTACATCACACCTCCTACGGTGGTTGCCAATGCTCCGAGTGAACCCGAAATAGGCCATGGACTTGGTTTTTTTCGAGTACATCCAGATAAGGAGATCCTATGTGACGGGCTTCCATTCTATCTGTAAACTCGTTCCTTAGGCTGCAACATTTTTTTTTCATTGGTAAAAATCCAATAAGAAGAATTATGCAGTTCATCGCAGAAGAATTTATCCAGTTCATCACAGACGCATTTTTTTGTTGTAAAAAAGCTGATAAAGGATGGATATGTAAAAGAAATTCTTCGTTGTCCATCATTTTGACATGTATAAAAAAATATTGTGACATTTCATTTCTTACAGCGTTTTCGAATCGATCATTTTTTATATATCGCAATGGACGATTCCATCGTTTATAGTCGAAAAGAAGAAGAACAAGGGGCGTAGCGAAAAGAAGAGGTCTTTATCTTCTTCTTTTAAGTGAAAGTGGAAGTCATCCTTTGTTTTGTCCTTTCCATTCACTCGGATCCTTTCCGTAAAAAGGTAAGGATCAGTATGAACTTCGGTGAATCTGTCTTGTTCCTGTTTAGTCCCCTTCGTTTCGAAAGTGGTTTCTATTTTGACAGATCTTTCTTTCTCACTTTCCCCCCTTTCGTTTTTGAGGTTTCTTTCATTTTCCTACTTAAAATGGGTGACGGCGTTCTGCCTAAAGAGTAGACACAAGCAAGTAATAAATAAGAGAATACTAAAGGTTCGATCCATAGAATCTCTCAATTCTAACACTTCGTACAACAATTCTGACACTTCGTACTTCAAATCTGACACTTCGTACTTATTAGGTCTAAATCGACTAAGTAGTACATGTTGGTACTTATTAGATCGAATAATAGATCGAATAGAACGATTTTGCCGTATCCAGACGTTTACCAAGCCAACACATTTCATGAATCAAATGTGACCAATTAACCAACCAACAAAACAACTTGTTACAAATAACATCTTGTTGTTGCATCGAAACATATAAATGTTGGCTAATCTGGCTAACATTGAACTTGGGCAAAAACATACTGGCTCCAACTAACTGGTTGAATAGATCATTGATGCGAGAGAGGGGATACTTGTTCGTAATGGTTATCTTATTGAGCTCCCGGTAGTCGATGCACAACCTCAAACTACCGTCCTTCTTCTTAACAAATAACACAGACGTGCCTCAAGGAGAAACACTTTGATGAATAAATCCTTTATCTAACAACTCATGCAGCTGAATCTTCAATTCCTTAAGCTCTGTCGGACTTATACAATAAGGAGCCTCCCAAATCAGTTGTGTTGCTGATGCCAACTCAATAGTAAACTTTACCTCCCTATCTGGAGGAAGTCCAGGAACATTATCCTAAAACACCTCAGGAAACTCTGAGACTACTAGAATATCTTTTGGTCTCATCTCCTCTCCGACCTCAGGAATAAACCAGAGATATCCCTGGCAACCTTTCCTCATATACTGGTATGCCTGCATCGCCGATATAATTGGAAGCGTGCTGTAACACCCATATTTAAAGTAAATATAGCGAAATATAAAATATCTACTGGCGTTTACAGATCATCGGGCACCAAACACCTGGTATAAACCTCACTTGATTACATCAATTAAAATTGTCTAAGCTACGGTCTGAACGTGAGAAATGAAAGCATCGAGTAAAATAAATAACTCTCAAACCAATCCTGACCCATCTCTCAGTCACTTCGTGGTCACCTGCGAACAGTGTATACCTGCCATGATGAAACCAAAGCAGCCCACCCCGAGAAGGGTGAGTCAGTTCCCTAGAATGGAGCTGGTACGATTCTCTAAAATAGTAAATTAAAACATAACTCTTAAAATAAACAGTAACTTGAAATCAAACTCTTAAAAGCAAAGCAGAGTAATAAGGCATTTCAAGACAATCAAGTCATAGAGAAAAGAGAACAAGACGAAGATAGAGATGAAGAACTTTAAAACCAAGTCAATAACTTAAGAAGTCACGCCATAAAGTCAATGAGCATTCATTGTTAATGTTAGACCCAGTTCTAGTTAAGAGGAGAAAGACTCAGGTACTCACAATGGACTAGGAATGATAAGAATACTCATAACTTGTGGTAGACAGTTTATGTCACCACCATCCCAGAAGTTGATTCCCATAAACCATCATACTCAAGAGTGGAATAGAAACAAAGGGAGAGATGACCCCCACTGCCAGTCAGTTGTCCCCATGGACGAGGTAAAGCAGACTTTGGCTACCACCGACCCGTGCTCGGTCTTCGGTGAAAGTGTGCGCACCACTTAATAAAAAGACTCCATACTCAAGAAGGCTGACCAAAGACTCAACTCATGGATGAAGTAGTACCCAGAGTCAAAGGAAGAATTTACCAAGCTTTAACATTTTCCCGTATTCCTAGCTATCCCACTAGATCATTAACTGCACAAGTGTAATACCAAAACACTTAGTCATACAGAGTGCAGAGGCGTAAACACCTTGCAGTTAATAGCTCAGTGAAACAACCAAGGTAGGAAAACTTAGTAACCATGCAAGTTATATATCCAAGGCTCAGTTAGTCACATCAAGCTGGGTTAGTCACACAAGTAGTTTTCTTTTTGAAATTCATTATAAAATCAGTTAGCGTTTTTCAAAAACGTTTCCTTAAATCGGTTAGTAGAAGTATCTGAGTACGAGAAATCATACCTTATTAATGTTGTAGCAGTTCTAGTAGACTCGTGCAAATATTAAACAATACTCTGAGGAATATCAAAGGTAGTCTATTATCAGTAACTTATAGCCTAAGTTAAACTTAAATAAATTCCTTACTCTTATTTCTAAATCTCAATTATCTTGTAAGCCCTCGCTTAAATGTTATGTATAACCTTGACTTATTTTAGAATGTTGTATAGCCCAAGGTTGTAAGATCAAGGAATGTATTTTATTAACACTTGTTAATTGTTCCACTCTTATCCACTTTACTAATACTTAACCATAATTCTCACATTCAAGACTTTTGAGACCTTTATATCATAAATGCATCTTATATTATTCAATTAATCTTAGAATTTCGATAATAACTCTTAAGCTCAATACTTTTATTCTTACTTTAGGATAAACATCGTATAATGACCTATGATAGGTTTATCTTAGAATACTATACTATTATTTCACAATGTAATGATTATGTATTTTTATCAATATCTACTAGTTAATCCATTATGATTAAATCTCCCCCTTAACTTAATTAAGATCCACATCTTGTATATTGGAATCATAGTGTTGTAGATGCATTTTATTATAACTTAATTGATCTTAGAATTCAGAGACAACTACTAAACTCAATTATTTTATCTTTAGATCAAAATGACTTTTTATTACAACCATTTAATAACCTTGTCATAAGATGTTAAATTACTTTTCATCTTGAAATAACTATATTTTAATTAACTTAGACTTATCGAACTCTTACATTTAGTATTCACAAGGTGTATTATTTGCTTTATTATTACCTATATAATAAGGTGTTTTAAGATATCCTTTTACGTATCCTTACTTACATTTAATTTCCTAAATATTTTATTTTTACACACATTCTCTCTATAGAGTATGTATAATCCTTTTATGCTAAATTTTAATAAACTTATGTCTTAAATACATTTTAGATTGTTTACAAAACCTAAGGTTTCAAAGGAATAACTTAATAAATTAATTTCCTTTATTATGTTTTAGGATAAACATTATATCTTAACATAAGGTAAAATTTATCTAAGAATTAAATTCTCATTCATAAGTGAAATTGTCATTTATTAATAAGATCATCTATTCTGAAAAATCCTCATACCTTATATTCAAATGACATATTAATATTCTCAGTGTTGTAAAGTAGATCAATATAATCTCTTATGTAACTTAGTTTCATCTAATTAAAGGTTCAAGGTTTTAAGTATCCAATTTCTATTTACAAACCTTTTATAAGTTCTAACTACTGAATACATCACTTAATTATAAACTCACATTCTGAATATTGGTAATTAATGTTATAAATGTATTGTATATGGCTTATCTAATTCTAAGAAACTTAAGGATTATTATTTAGATTAATTTCCTAATCATAGTTTACTATACTTTTATATCATAAACCTTTTAATGATTTTATCTTAAAACATTAAGTTATTATTCAATACTATAAATGTTATGAAATGATTAAATCTAGACTTTTTAATCCACTTCACATTTAGATGTAAAAGTATTTCATTTATTTTATTATTAATTATATAATAAGATTTATTTGTGTAATATTTTATGTAATCTAATTACAAATTTTCCTAAGTCTTAACTTATTAATTACTTAACCCAATTATGGATTTACATTCTGGTCATTGACAAATAATATTATACATGTATTCTAATATGGTTTATATAAATCTTAGAAATTCAAAGGTAACTCTTTAAGCTTAATTTCATAACCATAATTTAATACCACCTCATATAATATTCTTTTCATAGTATTATCTTAAGATGTTGAACTATCATTTAGAACGGTGAATATCATGTAAGGATTACATTTAAAATTACTAATATTCCCACATTTTATTAATAAAAAGTATTTCTCTTATTTTATTATTAATCATGTAATAATAATAATAATAATATATTTAAGTAACCTGAAATACCCCAAACCTAAGTATGCTAAGTAAACATCAAATTATGATGTAGTAAGGCTAGAATATGCCTTAGAAAGATTGGTAGACAATTTAAACCAAGGAAAACACAAGAAAGTGCCTTAAGGGCAATCAGGGCAAAAACGTGCTCTAAGCTTGGAGTGACTTTGATTAGCACCCAAATACCATTATAAGACTTTAGTAATATGCTAATGGACATTTTAAATCAATTAGAAAAGAAAACCAAGCTTGAAAACAAGTTAAAACACAAAATGTGCTTTAAGAAGTCTTAAAGCACATTTTTGAGAAATTGTCTTAGAATTGAGTTTTGAGTGGCTAGATGTCCATCATTACTCTTTAATCAACATGTGTACTAATTAGTATCACATTAGGAAGTCTAAATCAATGGGAAACCAAAAATTTCACGAATATGTGCACTAATTAGTGAATAGTGCCAAATAGTGCCCAAATTAAGCTTAAGTCAACATAAGTCAATGAGATGGTCAACTAAGACCATAAATATCTCCAATTACAAGAGGGGGGCCGGTTTTTGATGTGAGGAGTCACCACATGACTAAGCAAATAAAGGAAAAGAAGTGTAAAAGAGAGAATAGTACTATTTGCTTTATAAAAGCAAAATACCTTATATTAGCCTACCTCTCTCCTCTTTTCTTCATTTCTCTTCTTCTTCCACGGTTCTCTTCTTTTTTTCCTCTGTTCCAAACCGTCCCAAGCAGCCTCCATGGTTGCCTCATCTTCAAATGTTCATAACTTACTCATTTTAGCTCCAAATCAAAAACTAAACACATATATCTCTTAGTTAGACCAAGACCTTGCTTCCTATCTTTTCAAATCTTTCAAAGCTCAGGTTTTGTGCCATGAGAAAACTCCATTGATGGAGGAAAATCAAGTTTGAAGAGCTCATTAGCTTCTCCATTCTCTTAAGGTAAAGAAAATGTAAGAAAAACCAAGTTTCCATCATCTTCCTTATATGGCCGAAAATTCCTTCTCATGGGGCTATGTTTTTATGCCTTGTTCTAGCTTGATTTATTCACCAAGGACTAGTGGAGGTCCTATTTCATCCAATGCCAAAGTCTACTTTGAGACTTCAAAGGTAATCATCCACTTTTATGCCTTAGAACACATTTCTAACCTAGGTTTTCATTCCTTGAGGTTAGTGTATTGTTTAGTACTCATATGAGTCATTGAATATTGATTAGAACATTGGCAAGGGGACTCTAAGTGGTGGCCGAGATTCATGCAAGAAGAAGGTCTAAGGAGGACGTTAAGATAAGCTTGAGAAAACAAGGTAAAATGCTTACCTAATGGTGGTTTAAGTTTTAAGGGATGAGTTTAGGTGGATACCAATGTGGCTTAGAGCCTACATTGTGTATTGGGTTATATAACCTAAGAAAAAGAACTTAAATAAGCTTGTGAACTTGTGACTAAGGAGCCAATGGGAATGAGTTAGTAATATAAGTTTAAGGTGGATTTTAAGAGCATTATAATTACTATGAGGTTGATGGGTGTATTTGCAGGTTGAAAGCTTTTATATGTGGGAAATTCAGTGTTTAAGTTTAAGTCATTTAAGGGCCTAAGAGCCATGTCATTTAAGAGCCTTAGTGCTATGCAATTTAAGATTATTGCAATGTATGAGTTGTTGTGAATGAGTTGGTTTGGTGATGAGATGTGAAGAGAAAGAACTTGATGTGTGTGAGATGGTTGAATGAGGAAAACAATGTGTGTGGGCATGATAAGATACTAGAGAAGCTATGGCAAAATTTGAGTAGAAAAAAGTGTTTAGGTGATGGTGGTGAGCTAATATGACCTAGGATTTATTAGGAGTCATAAAAAGGAATTTGAGTGGAAATGAGTTAACTAAGGAGTTCTTGAGGTTTAGAATGACCTAGAGATGTCTAGGCGGAATTAGAGGGTTGGTGAGTGTATTAAACACACCAAAATCATGATATGAGGAATGTAAGACTTGTGCATAAGTTTTAAGGAGAAGGTGTATAATGCTTAAGATGATTTAGGTGTGAACTTGGGATATCAATGAAAGTCTTGGGAAGCTTGCCTAAGTAGGGATGATGTTAGTAGAGGACTAATGAGGTTTAGTTTAGATTGTAATAAGTGAACTTAGGTGATGGAAGAGAAAGGTGAGGGAGAATGTTTTCAAACGTCAAGGAAAATGACTAGGAATGTAAAGAGCGTGTGATCATGAGGAAGGTGAGTAAGTGAATAAAAGAATGTATAAGTAAGCTCAAGAGTTTAGGAGTGATGAGTAACAAATGAAAAGAAGAGAATTGTGCATGGACATGCAAGATGACCTTGGAAGGTTTAACTAGCAAGATGGAGTGCAATGAGGTTAAGGAGGAGTTATGTGGGTTGAAAAGAAACACTTGGGATAGTTAAAGTTTTAGACAAAATGTACATGTTGGAAATGTAAGGGATTATATGACAAATGTAAGGAGTGTTTGTTAGAATTGAGTAAATGTTTGAGAAGATCTTTGGAAGTTGTTTTAATGAGTTTGGTGGAGGTTATAAGGTGGGTTTAAAGTGCCAAGATGGTGTTGGACCTATTAGGACCTTGTGGAAGAGTTTGGAATTGAAAGAGCAATTTAGGAGAAAAATCTGTAGTGGACCGACCCAAGGTCCGACCCAGTTTTGGGTCGGTCGGGCCATGTTGAGCCAGCCGGAATGTCTCTGGACTGGACCGACCCAGAGGGTTTGGGTCGGTCGGCTTAGCTTTGGGTCGGTCGGGCAGAAATTTAACGTAGGAAATGGGTTCTGTAATGGACCGACCCAGAGGGTTTGGGTCGGTCGGTCTTGCTCTGGGTCGGACGGATGGGTTTCAAAAGACGGAAAAGTTTCTGGGATGGACCGACCCAGGGGTTGGGTCGGTCGACCCTTAACACTTAAAAAAAAAAGAAAGAAACCCTAAGAGAGTTAGTGGTATTAATGGTACCCCATTAAGGGGGCAATGATGATAAGAGGTATAAAGACCTAAGGGATTAAGTTAAGAATAAACTTAAAAGTTTAAGATTAAGTTTGTAAGATTAAGTTGTAAGACTTAAGAGGTGTTAGGTAGGGATCATTAAGAGTTAAGTAAGTTAAGTGAGTTAAGCAAGTTAAGTAAGTTGTAAGTTGAATTAAGTTAAGTGATTAACAACCTGAAACTGAATGAATGTTTTAGGACTTAGGAGTTTGGACTCCGGAAGAGAGTAAGCAGCCGAATGACCAACGGTGAACGGTACAGTTCTCTTGTGACCTGCTTGCTAACGAGGTGTCCCTCGGCTTGTGTGCTATTTGTTTCTGTGTGCTCACTAAACAAGCTAAAGCATGCAACCGGAATATTATGTTTATTGTATTGTTGTGTGATGTTGAAAACTAACACAACATACCGTGAGAACTTACTAACCAACGTTTAGTAAGGAATTGAGTGGACTAAGGAACACTCCCTAATATGGGTTTGATATAAACCGAAAGAGGTTAACCAACAAACATGGTCTTGAGACTACTACTAACTGGAACTTGAGTGAGGAAACCGGGACTGACTCCGGTCATGCATGCTAAGGAAAGGGGGTCGGTATCTATAGCAGATTCGACTTCCGCTTAAGGACTTGTCTTTGGACTTGTAGCCTAGGGCCGGTTGCCGGCTCAGCTACGCTGGACTCCCGTCCAGGGTAGATGGCATTAAGATGGTGCGGTGGGATCACCTAAATCCCAGGTTTGGACTTAGGATACAACCATTATCCTCCAGGAATGGTTTGTATACTGAGAATAAGTTAAGATTAAGATTAAGGTAAGGTTAAGATAAGTTGCAACCATTCCTTTTTAAAGAATGGTTTGTATTATTAAGATTAAGATAAGCTACATCCACTCCTTATTAAAGGATGGTTGTTTCTAAGATTAAGATAAGACTAAGATTGAGGTGAGATAAGGATGGACTAAGATTAAGAGGGAACATTACTTAAGGAGTTAAATAATTAACTCTCTAATTAAGGGAACACATTTAAGTCGTTCATTGTGTGTGAACTTTGATTGTTCATATCTGAGTTGTTGTTTACTGCACTTTCTATTATGTTGTGCATCTAATCAACCTCCATGCTATCGACAATTAGTCGTCGTAGCCACGTTAGCTTAGGGGCCATGAGAGGATCGTACCAGCATTCGTGCTGACCCCCTTTGGGGGCTGTTTTTACTACACAGGTGAACATCAGGTGGCGGCCGTCGCGAGAGTAAGAAGGGGATACAAGTGTGAGGGGTTAAGTGTGGCCTACGAGTTGTGCATGTACACTCGTATGACAATTGAGTTAGTAAGATGGATATATGAGGGGATTGTAAGAAGGAAATGTAATTGGTTAAGGTTGTTGTACTAATGTTCGGTATATTCTGTAGTCAGACCGTGGCAAGGTCCTGGAGTGTAAAGAATTCCGCTGTGTTATGTATATATATATGCTGTTAAGTTGCGAGACCACGTTTGGATTGAGTTGGGGTGTTACATAACCCTTCATGTAACCCATTTAATTATCATAATATCTTGTAATTAAATCTTAATCGGTATACAACTTATAAAGTAAAGTATTTCCCTTATTCTTAACTTCCTATATTAATTTCCCCAACTTAAAGTTAATAATATAAATGAGTTGATTATATTTCTCTATTTACCCTAAAGTAACATTTTAATTCTTTTATTTCTTCATAAAAGTTTATAACCTAATGTAATTATCAACATACTGTATTGAATGTTATTGTAACCTCCTAATATTATTTTCAATCTATAAAGTATAGTAATTCAATCACTCATTAACTTATCATTACATTAAAACTATATATTATAAAGTTACTCAGTGAAATACCCCAAACTAAAATAAGGTGATTAAATCATTCTAATATGGTAAATAAGGGCCTAATAGTGCCTAAAGAACATTGGTGAAGAAAATAAAACCAAAAGAAAAGAGAAACGCTTAAAAATTGAAAAATGTAAAAATGAGCGTTATATAACCATAGGAGGTATGTGACCTTGACTAGGATCCTAGGTGGGTTCCTAAGGCTTAATTATGCCTAAGTAAACATGAGGGAACAATTCCCAAAGAAAACGGATCCTTAAAACGGATTAAGAACACAAACGAACCTTAAAGCGCATTTTTCGAGGAAACCGGGAAAACGCGACTTTAAGCGGGTTAAATAGACCCGTAATAATTTAGTTAATCTAATGTCAATAATTAGACATTAGTGAAGGTCTAGAACCATTAAAATTAATTAAACGAGGAAATTCCGGAAAATGGGTTCCGGTGAGTGAATAGTGTAAAAACTAGAACTTGTGGGGTGTTAAGTGTAATAAGAGCAAAACATTTCCCCCATTTGCAATTAAAAATCTGAAACTCATTGTGTGTGAGTGTGGGGATGAATTACTCAGCCTTCCCCCTCCTCTTTATTTGCTTTGGACACATAAGACAAAACACATAAAGTAAACAAGTATAAAAGTAAAAGAGTAATCTCTCTCCTCTATTCCTCTTGCTCTCTCACATTTTTTTCTCCCCCATCAGAACTGCCTTCTTCTTCCTCCAGCCCAATCATGGCAATTTTACAAGCTCCAACCAGCTGAAGCCTTCTCTCCTCTTGTTCAAGGCTCAAAGCAAGTCCAAATCCCATAAAAACTACACCATTGAACTCCTTTCACTTAGGAGAGCATTTCCATCTTTTCAAAATCAGAAAAACACCACCTTCATCTCCATGGGTGTAGCTCTCTTTGAAGCTTGAAGAACACCGTTGTGATATCCATCCTCTCCTTGTTGTTTTAAGGTAAGAAAGGAACCATAAAGCTCACCTTTCTAGCTTTTCTTCTTTAACCTTGAATTTTCCAGATTTTGAACTTTTGTTACCGCTCTTGCTCCAGTCGGTTTTCAGTCCCTTCAAGTAGTGCTGGAGCTTACTGTTTTAATGCTTAAAAACTCCACCTAGAGGTTCGAAGGTAATACTCTTTAAAGCTTTAAACCCTTCTTGTATTCTAGGGCTGATTTTAGAAGTTTAGTATTTACCTTGATGCTCATTAGTATTCCTTGGTGTGGGCTGTAGCATTAGAGTTTTGAACTCCCCCATATCCGGTTGTGAAAGGAAGAGCAAGGAAAGAAAGAAGAAGCAGGAAAGGAAATAAAGAAAAGCTAGCAATTCAAGGTAAATGAGCTAAACCTTGAGCTATTTTTGTATGTAGAAGAAAACAGAATTTTAATGCCTAAAGTATTGTATAACTATAACAAAGGTAAACAAATGATGGAGAGGTATTCTAGTATGAATTGTGTTGATGTTTAAGGGCCTTAGGGCCAAGTATTTAGATTATTGTACAATGGGACTATTGTTGAACTTGTGTAGGAAAATATTGATTAAGGGATTGAACTATGCTAAACGTAAACGAGAAATGGGGTTGAGCTTGTGTATTGTATATGATGAGTAAAGGGCTTTAAAAGCCAAGTTGTTTAAGGTGTGGAAGTTATATAATGTGTATGATTTTAATGTGTTGCTAGTGTTTGAAGTTATGTGGATATTGAAACTGATTTGTGAGCTGAATTATACATGTGGACAATGTGAAATTTATAGGGGAAACTCTGTCGAAATTGCCATAGGAATTGGAGGACTTAGGTGCATTGGTTAAGGAGAAAGAACCTAGGGATAACTAGGTGTTATAGAGGTGAATTTAAGTGGCTAAATTTCCTTAGTTTTGGATTAGAAGAGAATGATGTACTTGGGTGAATTTTAGAATGAGTAATGATGTAAGTGTGTGCGCTAGGATAGCATTAAGTGTAAACCATGGAGAGAGCAAAGAGGATAGCAAAATCTGTTGCAAGAATTTAAGGAAGAAGATTAAGAGTGAGAGTTATGTAAAATTAAGCAAGGATTGGCTAATGGATTTGACCAAAAGATTTGAGGAGGTTTAGAGCATGATTAAGAGTGTTTTAAGGTGGTTAAACATGTTAGAAAGCATGTGGAAGGTTAGGGAAGAAATGGGTAGAAGATTGGAGTTGAAACCAAGTCAAAATGAGCATTCTGACTTCGACCTCCCTAGAGAGCTAGGTCGGTCGTGGGTCGGTCAGGCTGGAATCGCTTTCTGACTTCGACCTACCCAGGGGGCTGGGTCGGTCGGTGGATCGGTCAGACCCAGACAGAAAAAAAATTAAAAAAATTAATTGGATATATATATATTTGTATATACGTATATATATACATATATATGTATAAGTGAGGCATTAGTGCTAGAGTAATGGTGGTAAGAAGTAAAATATATGCACCAAAGAATCTGAGAAAACAAACTTGAGAAGTAAATGGAAGTAAGTAACAAATGTAAGTAAATTTGAAATGTAAAGGGGTAAGTAATTGTAAGTTGGGAAACTCTAAAGATTAAAAGAGTTAGGTTAATTATAGAGAATTAACCGTCCGACTCCATGCATATTATAGGGTTCGAACGGTTGGACTCCGAAGGAACATCGGGGATCGAACAACTACAGTGAACGGTATGATTTTCTCATGCCCCGTATGCTACCTTGGCTACCTAATTTGTGTGTTTATGTGATCACCTAAATAAGATAAATGCACGAATTGGGTTTTTAATGCACTTACTTGTGCTTGTATTATATTGTTCTTGCTGTATTGTCTTGAACCTATAGTTTGTATAATTCGTGAAACATATGAATGAGAATGAAGTGTATGTGTGGCCTTGATGTGTAGTGTATTAACCCATGGTATGGAAGGAAGGACTTCTAACTAATTCCTAACTACTTAACCTTCTAACTTGAGTAATTGGTAAAATGGAATGAGTAGAAGTCCGATATAGTTTCGGCCACGCGTGAGGATGAGGAGACACAAGAGGTTGGATCCGATTCCTGGCCTTAATCTTTTCCATGGACCAAATCCCTTAAATGGGTAACATCCTGGATTAGTGAGCCACCCTAAAGCCCGGTGGTGGGATATCGTAGTCCCTGCCCGGAGGTCACACTGACTTGACTTGAGTATGTAAGTAAGAAGAGTATTTGTATTGTAACGGTCATGGCTAGTGTAAGTCATTGACCACGAGTAAAAGAGTAAAGTACACCCGATTACCCGGGTGAGTAAAGAAGCTAACAAGTATTGCGTATGTATTGGAGAAGTGTATCTCCGTATTTGGTAAGTGTGAACGGTTGACTCTTGTTGTCCTCCTTGTATGTACTGAATGGATGTATGATCTATGATGCGAATGTATTGTTTCTTGTAAAAGCATGTATGTATCTATGAATAAAACGAACCACATGTATTCGACCAAGAAGTCGGCGTACCCCCGTTAGCATGCGGGGTATGCGAATTTCATATGCAGCGTTTTGCTGAGCCCCTTGGGGCACTGTTTCTATTTTCTAGATACCTAAAGCTGATTTGGTCAAAGTTGAGACCGGCTTGCTATGCTTAGTTAGATAGGGTTAATTTTGTTGATAGTAATGAATTGTATAAGGCTTGTAGCCCTCTGAATTGTCGGTGTACCCAGCGGTACACCCTTATGTATTTGGAAAGTATGTAGATTTGTGAGGAATGGGTAAAATGTTAGACTCCTAATGAGTACGTATAGTCATGTGGAAGATGGTGTATATTGGTATTGCGCTTAGGAAACTCGGTAGCATGAATTGTGAGTATTGAACAATGTATTGAATGGAGAATGATATGTACCCGACTTAGAATTGGAGTATGATTTGTATTGTGTTGTACTCGGGTATTCCGGTCCATCAGATCGATGTTGTAGTAGAAGTAGGCCTTGTTAGTCACGTGGGTGGCTAACGACATTGTATCACCCGCCAATGTGTATGGATTATCCGCTGCGTAAGTATGTAAGTACGAGGAGATTAGACGGTAATGACGAGATTAGCTATAGGGGTGTTAAAAAAGTGGTATCAGAGCGAAGTATCGCACTGATGACTGGAAATACCGAGTTTAAGAAATACCGAGTTAGGAAGTAGGGACTTAGGGCTAAGGGCTGAGTGATAGCGTGAAAGATACGCTAGTTAGGAACCACCGGTGTGTACCAGGTACCTACTATACCAGACCCGCCCTCCACATCCCCCGTTCTATAACTTGGGAAAGAACGCCAGAGAGAAGGAAAGTCCTCTCATACTCGGGAAAACCCGATCTGGTAGTTGTGAAATCATCATACGGCAAACAAGAACCCGACATATAGTAGATTCCAAGAATTGGAAGTCCCGGAGATGGTTCCCGGTCGAACAACATTACCCGCACTTAATAGCAGTCGAATGAGTACCCTAACCATAAGGAGGCTGCAACTTATGAAAGCACGGGGTGACATGCTTAGCAGTCACGAGAACCTTCCTGGTCAAACAGCAGCGGGAAGAGAAGCACCCATCGTGCAATGTAATGGAAAAAAGAGCAGTAACGAATCCCGAGACACAAGTCTGTGGGACAGTAGTAGCTAGATAATACCACCAATGGAATACTACCTGACTAAGGACGTAGTCGGGAGTGGTTAACTCCAAAACTTTAATACCAAAAGGTTACAATACCTGTCCGACATAGCTCAGACAGCTACAAGAACATTCTCGAGATATATTCCGACAGGACTACGGAAGTAATGCCTAAACAAGCTAAGGCTCGGTAACCACAGTAAACGTGCGGGAACGAGCAACAAGGAAAACACTGAACAAGTGAATAGGGATCTCCAAGGATCGGAGAAGCACCTTGATCACTGACAGCCATGTCAAGATCACTAAGAAGCTGCTCAGAAGATTGATTAACCCAAGTAAAGGATCAGGGGATCGATGGAAGAGCCGACAAGGCTATTGAACACACAAGGAAACAATACCATGATCGGTATAGGTTAACCTAAAAACTAGCAGTACCACGCACTTTCCACGGTAAGTGCAGTAACAACGGGATTATTCAGAAAAATTTTAACAACAACAAGTACTTAGTAAGGTACCGTGATCGCAATGAAGCAAATACAGGATCACAAATCCTATGGATTTGAAGAATGAGACCTTGGAAGGGCCTAACGGCCTGACCATTGTAGTAAGAAATATACTAGTCAGCGAGGAGCTAGACTTGGTCAGAATCAACCGGCATTGATATGCCAGGAAGATTTTTCTTTCAAACCCAATTTTTCTTTTAAAACTCACACATTTCTCTTAAACCCCCATATTTTTAAAACCAAACCAGAAGATTCATAATAAGCTATCATAGGACGATATAAGAGGAGTCGACAACAGAATACTTCACCTAGGCGTGTGACGAACACTACGAGTGTACAAAAATGAGATGTGGGACGACCGCACTCCGATGGGAGCTTGCGGGCCTGACAGGCATACTTATAGGTTGGTCGGGTAAGTAGCAATGTATCAGTATGGTACCCCACATATGTATACAAGTGGTGTACAGAACACGAGAAATAGTTGACTCCGTTCTACGGACAGCAAAGTAAGTTCAAACCATAACAACTGGACACCTCAGACGATCAAGGAAAAGGAACTCAGCTAGGTAATGAGTATAAAGGAACTCAGAGAATCCATCTAAAGATAAGAAATGAGGATTAGGAAGTGCAAAGAGCGCAGACTAGTTAGTGTAGACATTGGATATGTCTAGAAGACTTCAAGCAAATGCATGATAGCTGGAGCAAATACCCAGCCTAACATAGTAAGGCAAATGCCTAACGTTAACACAATGAGGTTCAACAAATGGGACAGAGTCCCCAAGAGCAATCACAAGATTACAACGAAGCATAATTCATCATTGGAGAAGGTGTTAAACCCAATCAAGAACACTAGGAGAAAGCATCAATAGTCTACCCTACAATGGGAGACATTGCAACCCTAAACAGGAAAGGTTCAGTATATAGTACCACAAGCAGTATATTGGCTGAACACCCTCATAATTAGTGGCCAGATATAATGGCGTAACTTAACAACACCCAGGAGAAATCCTTGAAGGGTGTCTGAGTCAACAATAGTTGAATGAAGTGTCGCGATAAGAACCCGGGAGCTAAATGAACACTCAATTAGAACACCTAAAGGATTTTACCTGACGGGAAATACCCTAAATCATTAAGGGGCACTGATTAATGCCAGATTGTCTAAGGGGCCTCCCATGGGTAGAAGCGTAATAGAACAACCTTGCCATGGAGCCCAGTAATACTTCCAACCCTATGATGGTATACAAGGATGTGGAAACAAGTATAAACAGCCTGCAAGGAGCATAGCTCGCAGCAATAAGGCTTAAAAGCCATGAACCGTCTACGTCATGTAGATTTAAATGGTTGCAGACCCACGTTAAATGATAAGCAGAACTGCCAAGAATGATAAGTGGAGAAATGTTATTTCCTACAATGAGTAGAACGACAATCGAATCGCTAAATTTTAACTCAATATAATGAATGGATTGGAGTAATGGCTACGTCAGTGTCACTGTCACTAGAGCATCAGCCTAGTATACACTTGACGAGGCTTTTAATTGCCCTTCATGCCTTCTGTAGCAATGGTAGCACAGAGGCATAGGAATTGTGATGAGGACAACACTGGTCCAGTCCACACTTGGACACTACGAGAAATCTGAGGGAAGGTACCTCTCGTTAATGGAAGACCACCAATGTGGTGATGATGTGAACCCTTAGAAAAGGCTTCCACCTACCATAATAACAAAACTTGTGCATGTAGTTATTGCTGAGAGACAATTGAACAAGGAAATGAGATTTCCAAACCACTATGACTAGAAAGAGGCCTTGAGAGCAACTATAGAAACCGAAGAAGAGTCGGTTTAGAAGGAAACACAGAATGTGTATAATGTGAACTGTAGAAGCATATCCCTTGAAGAGTATAGGGACTTGAAGGAATAATATACTCTATAGGTAACCAAGCAAATGACAAACCATTGTATGAATGGGGGAAATACACGAGCGAGAACTAACATGGTAAACCCCGTGAGGCTTGTGAGTGAAGTAAGCCCCTTAACATGGGCTCTCTCTCGTCAGAGATGATATAATCATCTACTAGGGAACGGGGCCCGTAAACCCTTGGAGTTTCCTTAGGATGTCCCAGTGTATGTCTAGTGAATAATGAATGCCACAAACCGGACAATATGTCCATTGCCAAGATTGAGAGAGCAATAACCGTCAAAAACAAGTAATGTAAGTGTGCATTTTGACACATCAAATGACCAACACTCAAAAGAGCTTATGACCCGATAAATTACTTCATCCTTGGTCAACCAAGATAGTTGGCAAATTATATCATAAATGCTGAAGGAATGTGAGGTAAGCTAACCTACACATGAAACCTAAATCGAAGTAAAACATCTCCACATTGGAAAAATAATGATATTGCGGTATGCTACAACAACTGCCATACACACGAACATATAAAACTCCCGGTGTGTTCACACCACACGGGGATTGGTATAAAACGTAACATTGGAGTGTACAGTTGAGTAATGATGCCAACAGCAATAGCCAGTGAATAAAGGTAAGCTACCACAGTGGCAGAGGCCGTGAAAACAATGTTTGTGTAATGAATAAGAAGATGGTACGCAACAAGCAACCACTATGAGAATGTAGTTAGACAATGACATGGGAAACAAACCATGAGCTGGACCCAGCGGAGTCGAGATGTAGGAACTGGTAGACAGACTAGGCATTAAGGCCTATAATCTGAACCATATAACAAGGATCACACAAGTAACGCATTGTCCATTCCTAATGCAACATCATAAGGAACTGAAAGTGTATACCTAGTGGATCAACTCGATTAGAGGAGTAATAACTTGGGGCAAGAGTACCCGATTGCTCAACAACCAACCGTACTAAATATGAAGGATTTGTAAACGCAAGAGTAAACATGGCGTAAGCTAGTGTAAGCGTAAATCTAACAATAAACCGTGCGGCCTTTAGGCCAAAGATGAACGAGGAATGTTGGAGATGCCAACAATCGCAACCGTGAATTCCACTACGATAAAAGCATAAACGAAAACAACCAGCGCTATGAGGATCGATGCTTATAAAGGTAAGATCGTACAATAAAAGAAAACTGGTATAACACTACATGAGTGAATAACTAGAAACCAATGATCATAGGAAGCACAACACAGTAGGTAGTAGCTAGACCTCAACCGACAACAAGTCAGAAGAACTAAGTGAATAAACACAGAAGTATACAGCAGTATGCACAACAGATTTCCAAGAAAACGGGATAGAAAATCTGTAACACAATAAGTTCGTGTACGGTAAGAGATACCACGCGCCGGTTTAGAAACCGTATATCCCAAGATAAAAGGGACAAAAAGGGAAATGTGTAATACATCAAGAGTAACAAAAAGGCGAATTAAGCTCTAAAGTTATCAGGGTCGCGCAGTAGAAGCTAGTGGGCCCTAGCTCAGAGGTTTGAATATACCTAGTAAGTATGAGAGAATGACTATCAATGCCTTGAAGCCTGTTAGTCTAGAACCGAATCGGTTATGAATGAAATTAACTCTAATGGGAATTCTTGGCGCAGGGACTAAACCGTCAGTATGGTTAAGACCCTTTGAACAAGAACCATTGTATAATAAACTACAGGAAGCTAAAACACTTCAGGATGCCCGAATTGAGCGAACCATTGTTCAATGATAACATATGGTAGATTACGTGGGTGTAATCCCTTTTAAGGGGGGTAGAGCGAAAAACCGCTTAGTGTAAGTTTCATGTATTAAACACGTAAACTATAATGTACATAGCACAAATGATAATTTTTTTGGATGATTGGTATGTATGTTACAGAAACATATGCACCATTATGGGTATTGCGCACAAGTAATGCGGATATTGTGTATATAAAAATATACCTATCTTGTTAACTCGTGTGTGAGTATACAAGGAGAAAGGAGTAGAGAAACTCCTAGGGAAAGAGAATCCCTATAGTATGTGTGTCTAGCCGAGATTAGACATGGAATTATGATGCATGAGTCGGTATGAAACTGATGTAGAACCTAGAGGGAATTCAGTTCCCTAGGTAATTGTTTGAGGCGAACTGAGAATGTTTAGTGGACTGAATTCCACAAGTATTGTATTCCTTAGTTAGATTATTTGAGATGATGGAGAGTAATGAATGAAAGTAGCAATAGTCGATGAAATGAGCCCCATAGGCATTGAATCCCGAAGTAAAGTATTTGGAAGTAAGTTGAGGATGATTAATGGACTGAATTCCATCCTTTGGAGATGTATGAATTCATGATTATGACTAGGAAAATTAAAAGATAGAAAATGGAAATAATTGAATTATTTGATTGTTTGAAATTGATGTGGGAAGTCGGACTTGATCCTGATCAGATCAAGGGAAATCGAACACAAATTGGAGTGGAAAGATAGTTCAACACTAATGCTGATCACATCAGGATCGAATGATTCTAGAAACTCCCCTCAAGTGGTCACAAGTAATCACGCATAGGATAGATGTAATGAACATAAATTGGAATTTGGAGTTGTGGTGTTTCAAAAGGACTTCTAATTAGTGGTTGAGAAAGGATTTTCCTTTAGACTTGGGAATGAGGATTTGTGTGAAACCTCTACCGGGAGAACGGTAGTGGTGTATTGTGTTGTATTATTCCAAGGGCAGCGGGACGTAGAGAAGTCCTGAATGTAAATGACCTTAGTGCCTGCGGGATCATATGGAAGAGTATTCTTCCATGGCTTTGGGATAGCTTTGCATTGTAAGTACGTATAATCTTGTATTGTAAAACCAGATGGTTGGTTGTAATGCGGATCAGAGTGATTGTATTGTACTTGTGTAGTATTGTATGTAAATACCTGGGTAACGGATCTGAGAATCTGTAAGGATGTATGAATGTATGATTTCGACAATTGAGATGCCAAATGAGTAAAGATAGCAATTCACCAACTTTGAGGGAAAAGTTCTTTAAGGGGGGTAGATTGAAATACCCCGAACTTAAATAAGGTGATTAAGTCGTTCTAATATGGTAATTAAGGGCCTAATAGTGCCTAAAGAACATTGGTAAAGAAAATAAAACCAAAAGAAAAGAGAAAACGCTTAAAAATCGAAATATGTAAAAATGAGCGTTATATAACCATAGGAGGTATGTGACCTTGACTAGGATCCTAGGTGGGTTCCTAAGGGTTAATTATGCCTAAGTAAACATGAGGGAACAATTCCCGAAGAAAACGGATCCTTAAAACGGATTAAGGACACAAACGAACCTTAAAGCACGTTTTTCGAGGAAACCGGGAAAACACAACTTTAAGCGGGTTAAATAGACCCGCAATAATTTTAGTCAATCTAATGTCAATAATTATACATTAGTGAAGGTCTAGAACCTTTAAAATTAATTAAACGAGGAAATTCCGGAAAACGGGTTCATGTGAGTGAATAGTGTAAAAACTAGAACTTGTGGGGTGTTAAGTGTAATAAGCAAAACATTTCCCCCATTTGCAATTAAAAATATGAAACTCATTGTGTCTGAGTGTGGGGACGAATTACTCAGCCTTCCCCCTCCTCTTTATTTGCTTATGGACAAAACACATAAAGTAATCAAGTACAAAGTAAAAGAGCAATCTCTCTCCTCTTTTCCTCTCGCTCTCTCACGTTTTATTCTCCCCCATCAGAACTGCCTTCTTCTTCCTCCAGCCCAAACATGGCGATTTTACAAGCTCCAACCAGTTGAAGCCTTCTTTCCTCTTGTTCAAGGCTCAAAGCAAGCACCAATCCCATAAAAACTACACCATTAAACTCCTCTCACTTAGGAGATCATTTCCCTCTTTTCAAAATCAGAAAAACACCACCTTCATCTCCATGGGTGTATCTGTCTTTGAAGCTTGAAGAAAACAATTGTGATATCCATCCTCTCCTTCTTGTTTTAAGCTAAGAAAGGAACCATAAAGCACACCTTTCTAGCTCTTCTTCTTTAACCTAGAATTTTCCAGATTTTGAACTCTTGTTACCCCTCTTGCTCCAGCCGGTTTTCAGTCCCTTCAAGTAGTGCCGGAGCTTGCTGTTTTAATGCTTAAAAACTCCACCTAGGGGTTCCAAGGTAATACTCTTTAAAGCTTTAAACCCTTCTTGTATTCTAAGGCTGATTTTAGAAGTTTAGGATTTACCTTGATGCTCATTAGTATTCCTAGGTGTTGGCTGTAGCATTAGAGTTTTGAACTCCCCCATAACCGGTTGTGAAAGGAAGAGCAAGGAAAGAAAGAAGAAGAAGGAAAGGAAATAAAGAAAAGCTAGTAATTCAAGGTAAATGAGCTAAACCTTGAGCTAGTTTTGTATGTAGAAGAATATAGAATTTTAATGCCTATAATATTGTATAACTATAACAAAGGTAAACAAATGGTGGAGAGGTATTCTAGTATGAATTGTGTTGATGTTTAAGGGCCTTAGGGCCAAGTATTTAGATTATTGTACAATGGGACTATTGTTGAACTTGTGCTGGAAAATATTGATTAAGGGATTGAACTATGCTATTGTAAACGTAAACGAGAAATGGGGTTAAGCTTGTGTATTGTATATGATGAGTAAAAGGCTTTAAAAGCCAAGTTGTTTAAGGTGTGGAAGTTATATAATGTGCAGGATTTTAATGTGTTGCTAGTGTTTGAAGTTATGTGGATATTGAAACTGATTTGGTGAGCTGAATTATACATGTGGGCAATGTTAAATTTCTAGGGGAAACTCTGTCGAACTTGCCATAGGAATTTGAGGACTTAGGTGCATTGGTTAAGGAGAAAGAACCTAGGGATAACAAGGTGTTGTAGAGGTGAATTTAAGTGGGTAAATTGCCTTGGTTTTGGATTAGAAGAGAATGATGTACTTGGGTGAATTTGAGAATGAGTAATGATGTAAGTGCGTGTGTGTGTGCTAGGATAGCATTAAGTTTAAACCATGGAGAGAGCAAAGAGGAGAGCAAAATCTGTAGCAAGAATTTAAGGAAGAAGAATAAGAGTGAGAGTTGTGTAAAATTAAGCAAGGATTGGGTAATGGATTTGACCAAAAGATTTGAGGAGGTTTAGAGCATGATTAAGAGTGTTTTAAGGTGTTTAAACATGTTAGAAAGCACGTGGAAGGTTAGGGAAGAAATGGGTAGAAGATTGGAGTTGAAACCAAGTCAAAATGAGCATTCTGCCTTCGACCTCCCCAGAGAGCTGGGTCGGTCAGGCTGGAATCGTTTTCTGACTTTGACCTACCCAGGGGGCTGGGTCGGTCGGTGGGTCTGTCGGACCCAGACAAAAAAAATTAAATTAAAAAAATTAGTTGGATATATATATGTATTTACGTATATATATACATACATATGTATAAGTGAGGCATTTGTGCTAGAGTAATGGTAGTATGAAGTAAATAATATGCACCAAAGAATCTGAGAAAACAAACTTGAGAAGTAAATGGAAGTAAGTAACAAATGTAAGTAAATTTGAAATGTAAAGGGGTAAGTAATTGCAAGTCGGGAAACTCTAAAGATTAAAAGAGCTAGGTTAATTATAGAGAATTAACCGTCCGACTCTATGCATATTATAGGGTTCGAACGGTTGGACTCTAAAGGAACATCGAGGATCGAACAACTACGGTGAACGGTTTGATTTTCTCATGCCCCGTATGCTACCTTGGCTACCTGATTTGTGTGTTTATGTGATCACCTAAATAAGATAAATGCACAAATTGGGTTTTTAATGCACTTACTTGTGCTTGTATTATATTATTCTTGTTGTATTGTCTTGAACCTATAGTTTATATAATTCGTGAAATGTATGAATGAGAATGAAGTGTATGTGTGGCCTTGATGTGTAATGTATTAACCCATGGTATGGAAGGAAGGACTTCTAACTAATTCCTAACTACCTAACCTTCTAACTTGAGTAATTGGTAAAATGGAATTAGTAGAAGTCCGATATAGTTTCGGCCACGTGTGAGGATGAGGAGACACAAGAGGTTGGATTCGATTCCTGGCCTTAATCTTTTCCATGGACCAAATCCCTTAATTGGGCAGCATCCTGGATTAGTAAGCCACCTTATAGCCCGGTGGTGGGATATCGTAGTCCCTGCCCAGAGGTCACACTGACTTGACTAGAGTATGTAAGTAAGAAGAGTATTTGTATTGTAACGGTCATGGCTAGTGCAAGTCATTGACCACGAGTAAAAGAGTAAAGTACACCCAATTAACCCGGGTGAGTAAAGATGCTAACAAGTATTGCGTATGTATTGAAGAAGTGTATCTCTGTAGTCGGTAAGTGTGAACGGTTGACTCGTGTTGTCCTCCTTGTATGTAATGAATGGAATCTATGATGAGAATGTATTGTTTCTTGTAAAAGCATGTATGTATGTATGAATAAAACGAACCACGTGTATTCGACCAAGTAGTCGGCGAATTTCATATGCAGCATTTTGCTGAGGCCCTTGGGGCACTGTTTTTGTTTTCCAGGTACCCGAAGCTGATTTGGTTGAAGTTGAGACCGGCTTGCTATGCTTAGTTAGATAGGGTTAATTTTGTTGATAGTAATGAATTGTATAAGGCTTGTAGCACTCTAAATTGTCGGTGTACCCAGTGGTACACCCTTATGTATTTGGAAAGTATATAGATTTGTGAGGAATGGGTAAAATGTTAGACTCCTAATGAGTACATATAGTCATGTGGAAGATGGTTTATATTGGTATTGTGCTTAGGAAACTCGGTAGCATGTATTGTGAGTATTGAACAATGTATTGAATGGAGAATGGTATGTACCCGGCTTAGAATTGGAGTATGATTTGTATTGTGTTGTACTCGGGTATTCCGGTCCATCAGACCGATGCTGTAGTAGAAGTAGGCCTTGTTAGTCACGTGGGTGGCTAACGGCATTGTATCACCAGCCGATGTGTATGGATTATCCGCTGCGTAAGTATGTAAGTACGAGGAGATTAGACTATAATGACGAGATTAGCGGTAGGGGTGTTACATTCAAGAAAATTGAGAAAAACATTAATTAAACTTACTTCCCATTATCTAAAAATTCCCAAACTTTACGTATGGTAACTATAACATTTTAGACATATTCTAAAATTTTTATTTCCTAAAAATTACTTTATTAAATAGCTAAGTTGATTCATACAAGGTCGTAACTTATAAAAATCCTAACTTAAGTTTTATAGCTCCAAATTTATATTAATTTAAATCAAAATGAAATATACTTTATAATTCACACGTGTATAAAATTTCATGTCAAAATTCATTCGGGAAGATCATTAAATTAGTCAAACAAGATTCGACCTTACCAAGATTCATTAATTCATGTGCAGTTCAAGATGCCAACTTCTCAGATATGGTTCTCACAACCTAAAGCGATTCAATCCAAGGTCTTTGTCAAGTTTAAAAGAAGAATTATAGCTCTACACATGGGTGAAAAAATCATTTAAAAAGGAGCGTTGTGGAGAAAGTTATAGACTCTTCAAGATTCGAGTTTACCACTGAAATTCTAGAAAATTCTGGGTTGTAATTGCGTCCAGACCGAGTTGCCTACTTTGGACCCTTAACGCTCCCAAATGAGGACGATTCAGCTTTGGCTGCCTTAATGAAATACCCCAAACTTAAATATAAGGATTAAGATTATTCTAATACGTATTTAAGGGCCTAATAACACCTAATTAATATTGGTAAGGAAAAATAAATCCAAAAGAAATAAAGGAACGCTTAAAAAGTGAAAAATGCTAAATAAGCGTTAAATGACCATAGGAGGTATGAGACCTCGGTTAGCGTATTATATGGATTCTAAGGGCTTAATAAGACCTAAATAATATATGGGAACAACTCCCGAAGAAAACGGATCCATAAAATGGATTAAAACCACAAACGAACCTTAAAGCGCGTTTTTCAAGGAAACCGGGAAAACGTGATTTTAAGCGGGTTAAACAGACTCGTAACAATTTTGGTCAACCAAATAGTCATTAATAAACATTAATGAAGGTCTAGAACCAATAAAATCAATTAAACGAGAAAATAGTAAAAACTGTAAAAACCGAGAAGTTGTGGGGTGAGAATGTAAATAAAATAAACTAGTGTCTCCACTTTTGCAAATAAAATTTTAAAACCCCTTGTGGGGGATGTGTGAGCCAATTGTTGCTCCCCCTCTCATTCTCTTAATTGCCCCCTCACTTGCAAAAGACAAAAAGTAAATAAAGGCAAAAAAGTAAAACTCACCTTTTTACCTTCTCTCTCCTACTCCTCCTCATTTCCTCCCATCCCTCACGTACTGCACCTCTCTCTCTTTTTCTTCTTCCCCAATCTGAACTCCAATGGCGATTTGCAAAGATAACAAACAGCACCTCTCTTCTCTACTACATTTGAACACTCAAACAAAGTCCAAATGCCACAAAAATTACACCGTTGGATCCCCCTCTTCTTGGAGCACATTTCTATCTTTTCCAAATTCAAAATACCCAACTTCATCTCCATGGGTATTCCTCATTCGAAGGTTTAAAACCACCATTGGAAGCCTCTCCTTCATCTTATTGGTTTGAGGTAAAAAGGAATCTGAAAATCTCTCCATTCTAGCTTCTAATTGAATTTTAAGAATTCCTAAAAATGTAAGCTTTTGTTCCTTGTTATTCCAGCTGTTTTAGCCTCCTTTTGGAGCTGGAAATATCGTTTTCTTGCCAAGCAAGAACTCTATCTAGTGAGTGAAAGGTAAAGTCACTCTTAAACCCTAAATATATGCTCCAAAGCTCTAAGGTAAATTTCTAGGGTTTAAGTGTTATCTTAGATACTCATTAGTGTCTTGGATATGGGCTGTAGCATTGCCTAATTGGTGAACCAAGAACAAGGAAAGGAAAAGAAGAAAGAAAGAAGGAGAATTGGAAAAGAAAGAAGGAATTAAGAGCTTAAGGTAAGAGCTTCTTCTTGATGATAATTTTTAATGCATTAGAGTAATGGGAATGGGTAAACTGATTAAAGAACCCAAAATGATGTATTAGTATTGTACTTATAGAAGTTTGAGTATTTGTGGACTAGTATGTGGATTGTAGGCCTTGGAGCCAAATAATTGTATATGAGTATTAGTATTGTTGTTTGAGGAAGTATGGATGTATTGAGATTGTTTTGATTTCTGGTAGGTCCCCTTGTGGGTGTGGCTAGATTAGGATGAATGGGGATGAAAATTTGGTGGTAAGATGAGTTTTGGACAATGCTAGAAAAGCAACAGAGTCATGGCAAAATTTTGGTAGAAACTGAAGGAGTTTTAGGTGTATAGTGTGTAAAGGATGACCTAGGCTTAACTCGGTGTTTATAGGGTGGATTTGAGTTGATTGGTAACCATGGAATGGTGATTAGAGGATGAGAATGAAGTGTGTGAAAATCTGTAGCAAATGGGTGTTGAAGAGCATTGGAAAAATATGAAAAGAGTTAGTGTTTGTAATCTTGAACATGGAGATTGAACTTGGGTATAGGTAGTGCTTTTGCTTTGGATGGAATTGTAGTAGTGAGTAAGTGATTTGGTAGGGTTGGTAGAAGGTATAAACCATCAAGAAGAAACTAGAAATGCACAAGTGTGCAAAATGCAACAGTAAGAATGAAGATTTGTAGAATTTGAGTAAGAAGTTGAGTATAGATTGGACCAATGTTTGAAGAGGATTAGAGCATGTTTTAAGGTGTTTAAACATTTATGAAACATGTGGAATGATTAGGAAATGATTGGAGGTGAATTAGGGGTTGAAAAGAGGTCAAAAACTGTCAATTTAAACACCTACAGACATGGTCCGAGTTTGTAAACAAGTACACAAACCCGGACCACATCAAAAACGTGCCAGAAACACATCCCAGCATGTGGTCCGTGTTTGTATCCAAGTACACATACCCGGACCAAGGCAAAAACAAGGCTGAAACTTAAAACCATGATTGGTCCGGGTTTGTAACCCCGGACACAAACCCGGACCAGGCTAAAAATGCACCAGAATGTGTTTTAAGGTGTCCTAATGATAGGGGATTGATTGGTAATGGTTTTAGAAGTTGTTAAGGCCTTGTTTGGTGATATTTAAAGACCCTAAGAAGTGTAAACAAGTTTGAGAAGTAAGTAAGAAAATTGTAAGTTTAAGAACATTAAGTTAAACCGAAATGACGGGATAACGGGGTAAGTACGGGAGTAGTAGTTATGTATGTACCGTAATGCTTAGTATTAATAGAACCATTTGGCATGTAGCCGGAGGTTTGAGAATAAGACTCGAGGAACAAGTGTGAACCAAGGAACAAGGGAACACCCGGTAAAGTAGATTTCGGTAAAAGGTATGATTTCTTCATGCTCTGTATCCTAACCTGGTTACCCCGATTTGTGTGCTTATTTGATCACCTAAATAAGATAAATGCATGAATCGGACTATATTGCACTTACTTGTGCTTGCTTAGATTGTCCTCGATATATATTGTCTTGAATAATCAGTTTGTATAATTCATGAAATGTATGGATGAAAATAAATGTGTATGTACTTCGTAGTGTACTTGTGTATTGTATCGTACTTGAATGGATGTGTATGTAAGCAATGCATTTGTGTGTGGCTTGGATGTGTAACTTCTACTAATTCCTAACCACCTAACTCCTAACGTAAGTATTGAGTAAATTGGAATGAGTAGAAGTCCGATATAGTTTCGGCCACGCGTGAGGATGAGGAGACACAAGAGGTTGGATCCGATTCCTGGTTCTTAAACTGGTCCACGGCCCAAACCCCTTAAATGTGTAGCATCCTGGATTAGTGAACCAAGTAAATCCCGGTGGTGGGACAGAGTAGTCCTCGGGCCGGAGGTCCCGACGACTTGACTTGAGTATGTAGTAAGTAAGTAAGTAAAGTATTGTATGAGTAATGGTCTTGGCTGGTGTAAGTCATTGACCCTGAGTAAAAGAGTAAAGTGCACCCATTTCTAACCTGGGTGCGTAATGAAGCTAACAAGTATTGTGTATGTATTGTGTATGTATTGCGTATGTATTGTGTATGTATTGAGTATGTATTGTGTATGTGTATTCCGGAAGAAGGTAAGTGAGTATTGTTTGACTTGTATAGTACCGTGTGTAAGTATGTATACCTTGTGAAGTATTGTAGTATGATGTATGAAAGCATGTATGTATGTATGTATGAATAAAATGAATTGCATGTATTCGACCAAGTGGTCGGTATACCCTCGCTAGTATACGGGGTATGCGGCTATCATATTCAGCGTAAGCTGAGCCCCTTGGGGCACCATTTTTAGTGTGCAGGCACCCAAAGCAGTTATGGTCATATAAGAGACCGGTGGACATGCCTAGACAACTAGGAACAAAATATAGATTGTAGTAAATGCTATAAGGCTTGTAGCCTTGGAAGTAGAATTGTACCAAGGGGTACACTATGATGTATTTAGAAAGTATGTAGTGTGAGGAATGGGTAGATGTAGACTCTTAAGGAGTAAGTATGAAATTGAAAGAGGTATTGTATTTGTATAAGGATCTTAGTAAACTCGGTGCACCGTATTGTATTGAGAATATGGAGTATTGTATTGAATGGAGAAATGTAGTACTTGGTTTGTATTTGGAATGTGTAATGTAATTGTGTTGTACTCGGATATTCCGGTCCATCAGACCGATGCTGTATGTAGTAGTAAGCCTTGTTAGTCACGTGGGTGGCTAACGGCATTGTATCACCCACCGTTGTGTAAGTATGTATCCGCTGCGTGAGTATGGATGTATAAGGAGATTGGACGGTAACGACGGTATTAGCGATACTTCGCTCTGATGACTGGAAATACCGAGTTTAGGAAATAGATGCTTAGGGCTAAGGGCTGAGTGATAGCGTTAGAGATACGCTAGTTATGAACCACCGGTGTGTACCGGATACCTACAATACCAGTCCCGCCCACTGCAAACCCCATTGTATAACTTGGGAATGAACGCCAGAGAGAAGGAAAGTCCTCTCATACTCGGGGAAACCCGATCTGGCAGTTGTGAAACCACCGTACGGTAAACAAGAACCGACATATATAAGATTCCAAGAACTGGAAGTCCCGTAGGTGGATCCCGGTTGAACAACAATACCCGCACTTAATAGCGGTTGAATGAGCACTCCAACCATAAGGAGGCTGCAACTTACAACAGCATGGGGCGACATGCCTAGCAGTCGCAGAACCTAGCTAACCAATCAGCAGCAGGAAAAGAAGCACTAAGCGTGCGACAGAGCGGAAAGAGGAACAGTAATAAAACCCGAGACACAAGTCTACGGGACAGTAATAGCTAAACAGCACCACTAATGGTATGCTAGCTGACTAAGGACATAGTCGGGAGTGGCTAACTCCAAAACTACAACGCCAAGGAGGTTACAATACCTGGCCAGTATGCTTACACAGCTACGAGAACATTCACGGGATAATCCGGCAGGACTACAGAAGTAGTGCCTAAACAAGCTGAAGGCTCAGTAACCATAACAAATGTGTGGGAACGAGCAACAAGGGAAAACACAGAATAAATAATTAGGGATCTCGAAGGATTGGAGAAGTACCCCGATCAAGGCAGCCATGTCAAGATCACTGAGAAGCTACTTAAAAGATCAGGTATCCCAAACATAGATCAATAAGATCAAGGGAAGAGTCAATGAGACTACCTAATGCGAGTGGAAACCATACCGTGACAGGTATAGGTTTACCCAAAAACCACTAGTACCACGCACTTGCCACGGCAAGTGCAGTAAGGACAGGAACATGTAGAGGAACCCTAACACACCACAAGTACTTCGTAATGTATGAGACCGCAATGAAGCGGCTATAGGATTACACATCCTAAAAACTAGAAAGAATGTAAACTTGGAAAGGCCTAATGGCCTGACCATTGTATTAAGGACATACCAGTCGGCGGGAAGCTGGACTTGGTCAAGACCTCAAACATGGCTACGCCATGAAGGACCTCTTTTAACACCGAACCATTATTTTTCAAAACCAAGTTTTCTTTCAAAACCACAAACCTTGTTTTAAACCTTGAATTTTAAACCAAACCAATAGAATTATGGTGAGTATCATAGAATGATACAAGAGGAGTTGACAATAGAATACTTCACTTAGGCGTGTGACGAACACTACAAGTGTACCCAAATATGGGATGTGGGATGACCGCACTCCGAAGGAGCTTGTGGGCCTGACAAATAGTCAGGTAAGTGGTAACGTATAAATAAGGTACCCCACGTATGTATACATGTAGTGTACGAAACACGGGAAGTAGTCAACTCCGTTATACGGACCATGAGTAAGTTCAAAGCAGAACAGCTGGACACCACAGTCGATTATGGAGAAGGAACACAGTTAAGTAATAAGTATAAAAGGACTCAGAGAAACCATCTGAAGATAAGGAGTGAGGATCAGGAAGCGCAAAGAGCACAGACTAATAAGTATAGACATTGGACATGTCTGAAGATGTTAAAAAAATACATGACAGCTGGAAGGGATACCCAGCCTGGACACAGTGAGGCAAATGCCTAATGTGAACACCACAAAGTTCAGCAAATGGGACGGAGTTCCCAAGCGCAATTACAAACTACCAAGGAGCATAATCCATCATTAGAGAGGATTTTGAACCTAGTCTTAATACTAAGAGGAAATATAAACAGTCTACCTAGGAACGGGAGACATTATAACCCAAAAGGGGATAACTCAAATACAATACTACAAGGTGGTATAGAGGACACATATATCGTAAACATTAGCCGGATGTAGCGGCGTAACCTAACAATACCCAGGAGCAATCCTTGAAGGGTGTCTGAATTAACAACAGTCGAACAAGCGTCAAGATAAGAGCACAGAAGCGAGAACGAACACTCGGTTAGGACACCGAAGGGATTTCACTTAACAGGAAATACCCTAAATTGCAAAAAGGCACTGATTAGCACCAGATTGCCTAAAGGACCTCCTATGAACGGAAGCGTGATGCCATGACTTACCATGGAGCCCAGTAAATACCTCCAACCCTTTAAGGGTATACACGGAGTGGGAACAAGTATAAGCAGCTTGCAAAGAGCATAGCTTGCAGCAATAAAGCTTAAAATGTAACACCCCCAACTGCTAATCTCATCATTAACTCTTAGACTGTTACTATTTACCATTAAGCTCGCAGCGGAATTCAAATACAACAGAGGGTGATACAACGCCGTTAGCCACCCTCGTGGCTAACCAGGCCTGACTCACAAACAGTAACGGTCTGATGGACTGGAACAACCGTGTACTTCATACAAACACCATAATCATTTCACTTCTTTACTAAACCGAGTCTACAATATGCGGTTGCCGATAACATACTCGGACTTACACCTCATTCAAATGCATAAGTAACTACAATCTAACTACCCATGCTCACAGCAGTCCCCGTCCTACTCTCTCTCGAACGGTGGCCAGCTTCAAGTACCTGCACACTAAAAACGTTCCCCCTAGGGGGTCAGCTTTCGCTGCGCATGAAATTCGCATATACCGCGTGCTAACCGCGGTACGCCGACTGCTTTGGGTCGGATATACATGGAGTTCATTTTAATCAAACAACATGCATCATGGCAATACAATACATATGTATATCACACAAGGAATCTACATCCAATCACGGAACACGATTCCTAACTAACATAACAATGTTGTTAGTGGTAACTGGTTACTCTTAGGCATTGAGAGTTGTTCCTCACTATGCCTTGTTTACTTATTCGATGCCTCACCCGCTCTCTCGGGTTACTTATTCGTATACACCCATTCCCTTGGGCTACTCATTCTTACACTTACCCATTCTCTCGGGTTACACATTCATATACTCACCCCTTTCTCTCGGGTTATTTATACTCATTATCTCACCCGCACTCTTGGGTTATTCATACCAAGCTCTTGTAGATTCTCGAGACACTACAGGTCTCCTACATCACGCTTGTTACTCTCTTTACATACTTAAGCCAAACTCATGGCTCTCTAGCATAGTCTTACTTCCCCGGTTTCGACCCTACTCTGGGTCTAGCATGGTGGGAAGGTTCAACTAGCTCACGGAACTCTCTCTTAGTTCCTATCTCTTTTACTTAGGTCCGACTACTCTCGGACTACTCACATTCCCATATACTCCTCTCGGAGTTATAATTATATCATGTATATTAGTCTAGAAGCATCATTCTCGATGTTTCTAATGACTTAGGGAACATTACTCAAGTTTGGTTAATCTTAGGTTTTAAGAGTTACCTTTACAATACATATACGCATACTTTCGGTTATATTCTTATACCGGGTAACCCTCTTATAGGAGGTCGACCGTATCTCAAGGGAGTCACATAGTCCCTTAGGTCTCTTTTACCTTTCTTATATGTTTACATTGTTGGACTAACTTCAATCCTCTCGATGGAGGTCATTTATCTCTCCACTCATATTTATTTCGTGGATTGTTTCAATAAGGTTCTCTAACCGTTATCGGGTATATACTCAACCCGTACATCTCCTCGCATTTTAGGGAGTTCATATGTTTGCGTTATCGTTATACTTTAATCGATAGCTTGTGTGTGTTTGCATATTTTCGTTATCATACGCCTCGTTCCGTTCTACGGATCTCTAGCCGATCGTTACTCACTATGAGTCGGTCTTTACACTATGTTAGACCACACCGGCATACAAGTATGTTAGTTCATTCAGCATACAACAAGACATTCATAATCAAACAAGGGATTATTTTCATGCTTTAGTCTTGATTAAGCCGGCACACAAACACACAAATCAGAGTAACTCGGTTAGCATACGGGGCATGAGAAAATCATACCTTTCACCGAAGATGCTCTCTAATGTGCCATCACATGTTCCTTGAAAATCTTTGTACAACTGGTAACATTATAACTATCTTTATTAATATCGGGTAACATAATTATTTAACGACTAATGCGCCCATGATTAACCCCGTTCGATAGTTTTATAACTTACATTTGTATTACAACTTCTTACCACTCAATCACCATTATAACTTACTTAAGTTCTTAGGGTCCCAATCATCACTACCCTATTAATGGCACACCGTAATACCAATTAACATTCTTAGAAATTAAAATTTCTTTTTTTTTTTTTTTTTAAGGGTCGACCGACCCACCGACCGACCCAACCCTGGGTCGGTCCGTCCCAGTAACTTTCTGGTTCAGAAAACAACCTTAGACCGACCCACGACCGACCCATCCTTATGGGTCGGTCCATTGCCGAAACTTTTCCTTCGTTTATTGCCGCCCCAGTAACTATCCTTAACACGACGCATCCTCGTTCTTCGTTCCTTCGTTGCCCGACCGACCCAAAGCTAAGCCGACCGACCCAAAACTCTCTGGGTCGGTCCATTGCCGAAGCTTTCTGGCTGGCTTAACGTGGTCCGACCGACCCAGAACTGGGTCGGACCCTGGGTCGGTCCACTACAGATTTTTCTCTTAATTTGTTCTTTCAACTCCAAACCTTTCCTCATATATCCTAATATGTTCTAACCTCATTTGGGCACTTCAAACACATCTTAATGACATCCAAAAACTCCTTAATTCTCCCCAACCATTTAACCATCATCAACACTCATTTCCCATCCAAAATTTTCCATAACCTCCCCATAAGCTCTACACCTTTATCCTCATCAATTATCATCAAAACTCAATCTCTTTTGCTACCGATTTTTGCACATCTCACCACAAACATCCTCTCATATACTTGGGTGATCATTTACCCAATTCAAACTCCAACAACACCTAGCTAACCCTAGGTTATTCCCCACACAAAACATCACTTAAACCACTTAGGTTTCTACACAAATTTTGCCATAACTTGGCTATTTTTCTAACATTTCCCAAAGTTCATATCATCACATTATTCAACCTAAAACTAACCAAACCCATCATGGGTTCTACCAGCACATACAAGTTCACCAATACTCATCAATTCTCCAAATACAATACAATGCATAATTCATGAAATGCATAACACTTAATCAAACACTAAATTCACAATGTTTTCTCACTTGCATTATTTTGTACAAGCACATTGCTACCTCAACTCAAGTGGGGTTCATTTATTCATTAACCCTTCCCAAATTCTAATACATGTAGAATATACTTAAGGGTTGGTTTCTTACCTTGGATTCTCTCAAGTTTCCTTTTAAATACTCTTCTCTTCTTCTCCTCTTTTCTTCACCCAAAATCGGTCAAGGCAAATCACTAGCCCAATTCTCTAGACCAACATACCAATGGATATAAGGAGTACTCATTAGTTCTCCTAACTATGAAAATAACTCATGAATTCAAGAGGAGGGCTTAAGGCATTAAATTTGAACATTACCTTTGGAAACCCTAAAATTGATTTGCCAAGAATCAAAGGAGGAGCTCCAACCCACCATTGGAGACTTGGAGAGTAGCTCAAAACAAAGAGAAGCAAGGCATTAACACATGCCAAAATCGGCCAACACAAGGAAGTGAAGAAAAATGTATTTTTCTTTGGATATTTTTACCTTGGGTGAAAGAGGAAGCTTCAAGCTTCAAGATTATGTGCTTTTCTCCTCAAATGGGCAACACCCACGAAAATGAAACTCATCATTTTCAAGTTTTGAAAAGAGAGAATGATAGAGGGTGAGGAGAGGATCTCAAATATGTGGTTATTTTTGAGTTTAGAGCTTAAACAAAGCTTGAGCAAGGAAGGGAAGTGGGAAGAAGCCATGGATGAGGGGGGAAGAAATCGTCCCAGGCTGGAGGAAGGGGAGAACGTCTGGGAAAGGAGAAAGAAAGAGGGAAAGAAAAGAAGAAAGTGAGGGAGGAGAGAGAAGAGCCTACCTTTTCTACTTTACTTTTCCTTCCCTTTTATTTTCTTTCTTTATTTACTAACTAGCTATTATTAGAGAGGGGCTGCTATTTGGATAATAAAAACCGGCCCCACTTATACTTGTAGACTGGAGCGTTTTTCGTTTTCTGACAGAAAACGCTCGTTATTTTACCCGGTTTGGCACTATTCACTAACCGGGCCCGTTTTTCGGATTTTTCTCGTTTCTTTGTTTTTTAATGGCTATTAAGCTTCCATTAATACTTAATTATAGTTATATATCAACTATAATTTTTACGGGTCCATTTGACCACTTAAAGTCACGTTTTCGGGTTTTCTCGAAAAACGTGCTTTAAAACTCCGTTAGTGTTTTAATCCATTATTTGGATCCGTTTTCTTCGGGAATCATTCCCGTATACTAATTAGGCCTAACTAAGCCTTAGGAATCCATCTCGGACCCTCTCGAGATCATATATCTCTTATACTTATTTAACGCGTATTTTAGCGTTTTTCGCTTTTCAAGCGTTTTCTCTTTTCTTTTGGTTTTATTCTTTTTACCGATACTCTTTAGGCACCATTAGGCCTTTTATAATCATATTAGAGTAATTTAATCGCCATTCCTAGATCCGAGGTATTTCAATCTACCCCCCTTAGGAACTTTGTCCTCAAAGTTGCTGAATCTAGGTGGTTACTCTCATGGCATTCAATGCCAAGGTTATAGTACATGTATAACCTTACAGACTCCACAAGTCTGTCTCATTTCATACTACACATACCACACACATATCACAGCATGTATAGCAATCAAAAATACTCTTTTACTCTCTCCATGGAATCGGTCCGAAGACAAGAAGGCACTACAGTCCTCGAATCCATATTGAGTAATATACTACTGATCCCTCAGGTACCGGTCACGTTGAACACTTACTCTTTCTGGTTCACGGCCGTTTCATGACAAATGGGCACTTACTCTCTCTGGCCCACGGTCCCTTCGGTTCTGATCAAAACGTTTCACATATACATATCCTCAGGCACTCTGGTTGACTCACTCAACACAGGAACATCTCAGGGTACTGTCACCCCACCGCCCCACCCGGCCCCAACCCGCCCAACCTACGCCCCAACCGTCACTTAGGACCGCCGCACGTGAAATGGTTTCAAAACTAATACACGCCCACCGTTCTACCGGTCATCAAGACTTAAGGCCACAGCCATCGGCGGGTGATAGCGGTTTTCAAAACCAATTTTCATTTCCATCTTCATACTTGAAGAAAATTCTTTTTCCAAAATCTGTTTGAAAATTCTTTTTAAAACATCACACAACTCCAAATCAGATTTATGGTAGCTGTATCTTTCTTAGCGTGATTACTTGTGACCACTATAGGGAGCTTCAGGAATCATCTAACCCTGATGTGATCAGCATCAGTGTTGAACTATCCTTCCACCCCAATTTGTTCGGTTTCCCTTGATCGCTAGCAGATCAAGTTCCACCTCCCACGTCAGTTTCAAACAATCAGATAGTCAAACATTTTCGTTTTCTATCTTTTACTCTTTCTAGTCATATTCATAAAACAATCTGTTTCGATTTATCTTTATCATGGAACTTAAGTCATCCATTATTCTCTATTTGTTTCACTTACCTTGCCTAGGCATTCCATACTTGTGGCCTCATTAGTCAAATTATTACTCAACTTAAAACATACAACATACAACTCCAAAGGATGGAACTCACTCCATCAATCATTCACAAATAAAATCACCTAGGGAACTCACTCCCTCTTAGGTTACACATCGGTTTCATGCCGATTCATACTCATTATGTCTCATGTCTAATCTCACTAGACATATACTATAGGGATTCTCATTCCCCAGGAGTTTCTCTACTCCTCTTTTCATATTTATTACATACACATTACTCGCATCTCTCATGCATAATACTCATACTTACACGATGAATGGGTAGACATGTTTATGTAACATGAGTTCCAATCATCAAAATAATTTCCTTTGTGCTATGCACATAGTAGTTTACGCACCAATACGTAAAACATACTCTAAGCGGTTTCTCGCCCTACCCCCCTTAAAAGGGGTTACGCCCGCGTAACCAACCATATGTTATCACTGAACATTGGTTCATTAATTCGAGTATTATGAAGCGTTTAAACTTCAGTACGGTTAATTAACTCATAACCGGGTTCGGTTCTAGCCTCTAAGGCTTCAAGGGGTTTATGACATAGGTATACTTAACCTTGAATCATGGTCCACAAGCTTCTGCTGCGTGACCTGGTAACTAGAGCTTAATTCGCTCTTTGGTATTCTCAATGTATTTAAATCGTCGCTTGGTATCTCTTACCGTATGCGAATTCGATGAGTTATAGATTTTCTCTCCAATTCTCTGGAAATCTTAACACTGTATACCTTTGTGATTATTCACATATTTTTCCCGACTTATTGTCGGTTGAGGTCAAGCTGCTACTTAGCATGTAGTGCTTCCTCATTTAATAGTGGCTCATGGATTATGTTTGTTTCTTGGTTCTGTGCCAGAGTTCTTCATTCATACTACTCTGCATTTTTCCACATATCGATCCTGGGCCCTGTGGGTTACTGCCCACGTTCTTTGTGCATCTTTAGCCAATGGTCGCACGGTTATCTCTCTAGATTCTCACTCAACAGGCTTGTTGACATTTCTCAATTCCTGGCTCTCCCACTTGATCATTACCGCACAAGTGCAATACCAAAACACTCAGTCATACAGAGTGCAGAAGCGTAAACCCTTGACAGTAAATCTCTCATGAGATAGGAATGATCATGTCTCCATTACCACATTTTCTCATCAACTTCTGATCACTATCTGAATATACTCTCACAATGGTCGCTCACTGCGTACCTTGGTCTTTCTCATTTTCATGGCATCCGTTACTACTTTAGCTTCCGCCTAGGTGTTCACGCCATTTACACTGTGGCTCAACAACATACACTACTCTTTAAATCTCTCTGCGCACTTGCGCACTGCTTACTCTGCAGTTCATATGGTACACATACAGTGTTCACTACTCAACTGATTACTCTACTATAGTTCGTATACTCATTGGCAATATACACATGCTCAAGTTTTGCTACACCACTCTAGCGGTTTCACATTACATACTTAGGTGGTAGCCTTTCTCTGGAGGATTCACGCAAATGCCGCTCCATAGGCCCCATAATCACAAGTGGTATCCCCACTCTAAGGTAGTGGTTCATTCACCACTGTTCCTCTTATGCCTTTATGCATATGTTTTACAATGTTTGGATCTACGTATTGTAGTTGGTTTTATCGGCTTACAAGCCACCTTGCCTCGAGTCATGCTCCATGCGGGCTGTTTATATAGGTTTCTCCTTTACCATATGTCATTAAATGGTTTGGAAGGTATTACTGGGCTCTTGATGTGGTTGTCTCACCACACTTCCGTACATGGAAGGCCCTTAAAACACTTGATATTTGTTGATGCCCTCTGGCAATCTAGGGTATCCCGTGCTACGTGGGATCCCTTCGGGTTTTACCCGAGTGTTTGACTTAACACTTGTGTTCTGAACACGATGTTTCGTTCAACTACTGTTGACTCCGGCACCCTTCTCGGATTGTTCCTGGGTGTTACAGAGTAATGCCATTACATTGGGCTTGTACTTATGGTTATGTTCAGTTGTGACTTGCCTTGCGGCTATGTCCTTGACTATCCCTTTAGGTTGTAATGTCCCCCATTATTGGGTAGATCCTTGGTACCTTCTAATATCTTCTGGGTTTAGTTCATTATTCTCTTCATGGGTATAAAGTGGGCATTCTATCCCGTTTATCGTACATTAATAGGTTCATTTAGGCATTCGCCGTATTATTTACACTGGTATTCACCCAGTTATTAGGTATTTCCTGAGACATTTCCAATGTCTGTGTTTAATACTTTGTGCCTCTATCTCGCGTTTATTAACGCTATGTTCTTAGATCCATCATCTTACTGGATTCTTGACTCCCTTAACTTGGTACTTCCTTGTATTCTTCGATCATTCGAGATATCCAACTGTCTTGGTTTGGATTGGCTCTTTCGTCCGTAGTATGGAGTGGGCTACTTCCCGTTTCCGTACTCTACTTGTATACATACATGGAGTATCTTATTGATACGTTACCACTTACCCAACTAACTCATAATTGGTCTGTCAGGCCCGCAAGCTCCTTTGGAGTGCGGTCGTTCCATGTCTCATTTGTGTACACTTTAGTGTCGGTCACGCCTAAGTGAAGTATTCTGTTGCCAACTCCTCTTATAAGGTCCTATATGACTTACCGTGATTCTCTGGTTTTGGTTTAAAAAAAATTCGGGGGTTTTTTGGTAGATTTCATGTTTGAAAGAAAATTCAGGTTTTAAAAAATAAGCTCTTCATGGCATTTCAATGCCGGCTGATTCTTATCCAGTCCAGCTTCTTGCTGGCCGGTATGTTCTTTATACAGTGACTAGGCTGTTAGGCCTTTCAAGGTTTCATTTCAGAATTCTTAAGGTTCGAGTTGCTATATTGGCTTCATTCGCCATTCTGGTACTTTGCTAGTACCGATAGCTTGTCAAAGCTCTCCTTATTGGTCCCGCTATTTCCTACGCACTTGCCGTGGCAATGCGCGGTACTGGCGGTTTTTGGGTTAACTCAAACCGGTCACGGTATTGTTCACATTATATTTGGTAGCCTCGTTGGCTCTTCCTTGATCCCCTATTGGATAACTGCTCCTTGGAGCTGCTTCTCATTCCTCTTGACATGACTGTCATTCATTTAGGTGCTCCTCCACTCTCGGAGTTCCTTAATTACTTTAATTCTATGCTTTACCTCGTTGCTCGTTCCCACGTCTTTACTGTGGTTACCGAGGTTTAGCTTATTTAGGTACTACTTTTGTAGTCCTATTCGTATATCCCGTAGTTATGCTCGTAGCTCTCTAAGCTGTGCCCGTTAGGTATTGCAACCTCTTCGGGTGTGGCAGGGTGGGTGTACCAACTCTCACTATGTTCTTAATTGATTGGTATACCCTTAGGGGTATTACATATCATGGCGGTCCGTAGACATGTGTCCCGGTTCTCGTTATTTCTCATAAGTCCGCCTTGTTGCCGGTTGGTGCTTTCTCTCTTGCTTGCTGCTGCTCGCTCGGCCAGCTAGGTTCTCGCGACTGCTAAGCATGTCGCCCCAAGTTGCCACAGATTTCGGTCTCCTTGGATTTGGATTTCTCGGTCTCTCTTGCGTTCTTTCCCAAGCTTTTAATGCGGGGGTTTGGAGGGCGGGTCTGGTATTGTAGGTATCCAGATCATACTGGAAGTTCCTATCTAGCGCATCTCTCACGCTACCACTCAACCCCCATAGCCCTAAGTCTTTATATCCTAACTCGTATTTCCTAAGCTCGGTATTTCCAGTCATCAGAGCGATACTTCGCTCTGATACCATTTTTGAACACCCCAACTGCTAATCTCATCATTAACTCTTACTGTTACTATTTACCATTAAGCTCGCAGCGGAATTCAAATACAACGAGGGTGATACAACGCCGTTAGCCACCCTCGTGGCTAACCAGGCCTGACTCACAAACAGTAACGGTCTGATGGACTGGAACACCCGTGTACTTCATACAAACACCATAATCATTTCACTTCTTTACTAAACCGAGTCTACAATATGCGGTTGCCGATAACATACTCGGACTTACACCTCATTCATTCAATGCATAAGTAACTACAATCTAACTACCCATGCTCACAGCAGTCCCCGTCCTACTCTCTCTCGAACGGTGGCCAGCTTCAAGTACCTGCACACTAAAACGTTCCCCCTAGGGGGTCAGCTTTCGCTGCGCATGAAATTCGCATATACCGCGTGCTAACCGCGGTACGCCGACTGCTTTGGGTCGGATATACATGGAGTTCATTTTAATCAAACAACATGCATCATGGCAATACAATACATATGTATATCACACAAGGAATCTACATCCAATCACGGAACACGATTCCTAACTAACATAACAATGTTGTTAGTGGTAACTGGTTACTCTTAGGCATTGAGAGTTGTTCCTCACTATGCCTTGTTTACTTATTCGATGCCTCACCCGCTCTCTCTCGGGTTACTTACTTATTCGTATACACACCCATTCCCTTGGGCTACTCATTCTTACACTTACCCATTCTCTCGGGTTACACATTCATATACTCACCCCTTTCTCTCGGTTATTTATATATCTCATCTCACCCGCACTCTTGGGTTATTCATACTCAAGCTCTTGTAGATTCTCGAGACACTACAGGTCTCCTACATCACGCTTGTTACTCTCTTTACATACTTAAGCCAAAACTCATGGCTCTCTAGCATAGTCTTACTTCCCCGGTTTCGACCCTACTCTGGGTCTAGCATGGTGGGAAGGTTCAACTAGCTCACGGAACTCTCTCTTAGTTCCTATCTCTTTTACTTAGGTCCGACTACTCTCGGACTACTCACATTCCCATATACTCCTCTCTCGGAGTTATAATTATATCATGTATATTAGTCTAGAAGCATCATTCTCGATGTTTCTAATGACTTAGGGAACATTACTCAAGTTTGGTTAATCTTAGGTTTTAAGAGTTACCTTTACAATACATATACGCATACTTTCGGTTATATTCTTATACCGGTAACCCTCTTATAGGAGGTCGACCGTATCTCAAGGGAGTCACATAGTCCCTTAGGTCTCTTTTACCTTTCTTATATGTTTACATTGTTGGACTAACTTCAATCCTCTCGATGGAGGTCATTTATCTCTCCACTCATATTTATTTCGTGGATTGTTTCAATAAGGTTCTCTAACCGTTATCGGGTATATACTCAACCCGTACATCTCCTCGCATTTTAGGGAGTTCATATGTTTGCGTTATCGTTATACTTTAATCGATAGCTTGTGTGTGTTTGCATATTTTCGTTATCATACGCCTCGTTCCGTTCTACGGATCTCTAGCCGATCGTTACTCACTATGAGTCGGTCTTTACACTATGTTAGACACAACCGGCATACAAGTATGTTAGTTCATTCAGCATACAACAAGACATTCATAATCAAACAAGGGATTATTTTCATGCTTTAGTCTTGATTAAGCCGCACACAAACACACAAATCAGAGTAACTCGGTTAGCATACGGGGCATGAGAAAAATCATACCTTTCACACCGAAGATGCTCTCTAATGTGCCATCACATGTTCCTTGAAAATCTTTGTACAACTGGTAACATTATAACTATCTTTATTAATATCGGGTAACATAATTATTTAACGACTAATGCGCCCATGATTAACCCCGTTCGATAGTTTTATAACTTACATTTGTATTACAACTTCTTACCACTCATCACCATTATAACTTACTTAAGTTCTTAGGGTCCCAATCATCACTACCCTATTAATGGCACACCGTAATACCAATTAACATTCTTAGAAATTAAAATTTCTTTTTTTTTTTTTGTTAAGGGTCGACCGACCCACCGACCGACCCAACCCCTGGGTCGGTCCGTCCCAGTAACTTTCTGGTTCAGAAAACAACCTTAGACCGACCCACGACCGACCCATCCTTATGGGTCGGTCCATTGCCGAAACTTTTTCCTTCGTTAAATTTGCCCGACCGACCCAAAGCTAAGCCGACCGACCCAAAACTCTCTGGGTCGGTCCATTGCCGAAGCTTTCTGGCTGGCTTAACGTGGTCCGACCGACCCAGAACTGGGTCGGACCCTGGGTCGGTCCACTACAGATTTTTCTCTTAATTTGTTCTTTCAACTCCAAACCTTTCCTCATATATCCTAATATGTTCTAACCTCATTTGGGCACTTCAACACATCATCTTAATGACATCCAAAAACTCCTTAATTCTCCACAACCATTTAACCATCATCAACACTCATTTCCCATCCAAATTTTCCATAACCTCCCCATAAGCTCTACACCTTTATCCTCATCAATTATCATCAAAACTCAATCTCTTTTGCTACCGATTTTTGCACATCTCACCACAAACATCCTCTCATATACTTGGGTGATCATTTACCCAATTCAAACTCCAACAACACCTAGCTAACCCTAGGTTATTCCCCACACAAAACATCACTTAAACCACTTAGGTTTCTACACAAATTTTGCCATAACTTGGCTATTTTTCTAACATTTCCCAAAGTTCATATCATCACATTATTCAACCTAAAACTAACCAAACCCATCATGGGTTCTACCAGCACATACAAGTTCACCATACTCATCAATTCTCCAAATACAATACAATGCATAATTCATGAAATGCATAACACTTAATCAAACACTAAATTCACAATGTTTTCTCACTTGCATTATTTTGTACAAGCACATTGCTACCTCAACTCAAGTGGGGTTCATTTATTCATTAACCCTTTCCAAATTCTAATACATGTAGAATATACTTAAGGGTTGGTTTCTTACCTTGGATTCTCTCAAGTTTCCTTTTAAATACTCTTCTCTTCTTCTCCTCTTTTCTTCTTCACCCCAAATCGGTCAAGGCAAATCACTAGCCCAATTCTCTAGACCAACATACCAATGGATATAAGGAGTACTCATTAGTTCTCCTAACTATGAAAATAACTCATGAATTCAAGAGGAGGGCTTAAGGCATTAAATTTGAACATTACCTTTGGAAACCCTAAAATTGATTTGCCAAGAATCAAAGGAGGAGCTCCAACCCACCATTGGAGACTTGGAGAGTAGCTCAAAACAAAGAGAAGCAAGGCATTAACACATGCCAAAATCGGCCAACACAAGGAAGTGAAGAAAATGTATTTTTCTTTGGATATTTTTACCTTGGGTGAAAGAGGAAGCTTCAAGCTTCAAGATTATGTGCTTTTCTCCTCTCAAATGGGCAACACCCACGAAAATGAAACTCATCATTTTCAAGTTTTGAAAAGAGAGAATGATAGAGGGTGAGGAGAGGATCTCAAATATGTGGTTATTTTTGAGTTTAGAGCTTAACAAAGCTTGAGCAAGGAAGGGAAGTGGGAAGAAGCCATGGATGAGGGGGGAAGAAATCGTCCCAGGCTGGAGGAAGGGGAGAACGTCTAGGAAAGGAGAAAGAAAAGAGGGAAAGAAAAGAAGAAAGTGAGGGAGGAGAGAGAAGAGCCTACCTTTCTACTTTACCTTTCCTTCCCCTTTTATTTTCTTTCTTTATTTACTAACTAGCTATTATTAGAGAGGGGCTGCTATTTGGATAATAAAAACCGGCCCCACTTATACTTGTAGACTGGAGCGTTTTTCGTTTTCTGACAGAAACGCTCGTTATTTTACCCGGTTTGGCACTATCACTAACCGGGCCCGTTTTTCGGATTTTTCTCGTTTCTTTGTTTTTTTTATGGCTATTAAGCTTCCATTAATACTTAATTATAGTTATATACTCAACTATAATTTTTACGGGTCCATTTGACCACTTAAAGTCACGTTTTCGGGTTTTCTCGAAAACGTGCTTTAAACTCCGTTAGCGTTTTAATCCATTATTTGGATCCGTTTTCTTCGGGAATCATTCCCGTATACTAATTAGGCCTAACTAAGCCTTAGGAATCCATCTCGGACCCTCTCGAGATCATATATCTCTCTATACTTATTTAACGCGTATTTTAGCGTTTTTCGCTTTTCAAGCGTTTTCTCTTTTCTTTGGTTTTATTCTTTTTACCGATACTCTTTAGGCACCATTAGGCCTTTTATAATCATATTAGAGAATTTAAATCGCCATTCCTAGATCCGAGGTATTTCAGCCATAAACAACTACGTTGGGTAAATTTAAACGGTTGCAAAACCCACACCATTTAATACAAGACTTGTAAGAGATACTGCTCCATACGACAAATAGATCGTCAACTGAACAATCTCATGTAAGCTCAATATAATGAGTGGCTTGGAGTAAGGGCTATCTCAGTGTCACTGTCACTAGAGCATCAGTCCATATACTGTTAACAAGCTTTTAATTTCCCTTCATGCCTTATGTAGCAATGGTAGCACAGAGGCATAAGAATCGTAATAATGCCAATAATGGCCTAGTCCACACTTGGACACTACGAGAAACTGAAGGAAAGGTACCTCTCATTAACCGAAGACCATGAATACGGTAATGATGTGAACCCTTGGAAAAAGGCTCCCATCTACCTTAACAACAAAGCTTGTGCATGTAGATAGTTCCAAGAGGCGATCGAACAAGGAACAGAGATTTCCAAACCACTACGCCTACAAGAGGCTGTGGACTGTAGAAGCACATCGCTTAAGAGCATCGAAGCTCGAAGGTGTAAGTATACTCCATATGTAGTACATAAACAGATACTAACATAGTAACCTTGTCATGAGACTTATGAACAAGAACCTTCACTTATCAGTGATAGAATACTCTTCAATTAGAGAACGGGACCAGAAAACCCTTGAAGTTTCGTGGGATGTTCTGGTGATGTACATACAAAAGTAAAACTACACAGCTAGACCTACAATGTGAGTGCCCATTTTGACATCGAATGACCAACGCTCAAGAGAGCTTATAACCCGGTAAATCACTTCATCCTTGGTCAACAAATATATTTAGCAAATTATATCATAAATGATGAAGTAATGTGAGGTAAGCTAACCTACACATGAAACCTAAAGTGAAATAAAATCTCCACATTGGGAAGATAGTAACGTTGCGGTATGCTATGACAACCGTCATACACACGAACATAGGAAACCCTCAATGTATTCACACCATAAGGAAATGGTGCCAACGAAAATGGCAATAAGTAAAGGTAAGCTACCATAGTAACAGAGACCGTAAGAACGATGTTGTATAATGAGTAAAAGTATGGTGCGCAACAAGCGACCACTATGAGGAAGTAGTTATACAATGACACGGAGTATAAGTATGACAGGCAGAAATATTCATTCCTATCACATAAGTGAGTCACTGCCAAGTGTTTACGCCTCTGCACTCTGTATGACTGAGTGTTTTGGTATTGCACTTGCGCAGTTAATGATCTTGTGGGATAGCTAGGAATATAGAAAGTGTAAATTGTGGTAAATCCTTCACTTCACCAACGAAGATGGCATAAGCCAGTCAAGCAAAAGCTTTGCAACAGACCGTGTGGCCTAAGGCCAAAGAAGCACGAAGAGTGTAAAACACATTAACAATCACAAGATGTGAATTCTAGTGGAATAAAAAGGTGAAATGAGACTTAAGAGAGTCACTAGGATCGACACATAGAAAATGCAAGGTCATACAAGTAAAGAACACTTGTACTGAACCAGAGCAACTGGTATAATTCAGAAGCTACTGACAACGAAGGAAGCACTACAACTAAGTAGTGACTTAACCTCACCCGACAATAAGTCAGAGGAACTCAGTGAATAATCGTGGGAGTACGAATAGTATGCACAATAGATTACCAGAGAGCTGGTTATAAATCAAAAATTCATCAAGTTCAAGCACGGTAAAAGAATACCACACTTGTTAGTAAACCTTATTTCCACAATTATGGGATAGAAGGCGATGAGAAGCACATCTAGAATAACCAAAGAGCGAATTAAGCACTAAGGTTGTCAGGGTCGCGCAGCAGAAGCTAGTGGGCCCTAGCTAAGAAATTTAATACACCTAGTAAGTATGAGAGAATGGTTATCAATGCCTTGAAGCTTAATAGGCTAGAACCGAATTAATCATGAGTTAAATAAACTCATATAGGAATTCTTGGTGCAAGGACTAAACCATTAGTATGGTTAAGACCCTTTGACCAGAGTGTATTATATAATAGACCGTAGTGAAGCTAAATGCTTTGGACTGCCCTAATTGAATTAACCAATGTTCAATAATAACATATGGTAGATTACGTGGGCGTAATCCCTTTTAAGGGGGTTAGAGCGAAAACCGCTTAATGTAAGTTTCATGAATAAAACACATAAACTATAATGTGCATAGCACAAATGAGAATTGATTTGATGATTTGTACTTATGTTAAATAAACATATGTATTCATTCATATTGTAATCGTGGTAATTAAGCACGAGAAATGCAAATACCATAGGACGAATACACCCATCTTGTAACCCCAGTGTAAGAGTATCAGTAAAGAAGAGTAATGAGTAGTGGACGGTGCTCCACAAGTATTGTATCCCGTAGAGAAAGTGTATGAAATGACTGAGAGTAGTTGATGAACGAATTCCATGAGTAGTGTATTCCTAGGTAAATTATTGGAAGTAAATTGAGGACGACTGAATTTCATAAGTATAGTATCCCTTAGTTTAATATTGGAGAGTAATGGATGAAAGTAGCGAAGGTTGATGAAATGAACACTTAGGTATTGAATCTTGAAGTAAGTATTTGGAAGTAGAGTGAGGATGATTGATGGACTGAATTCCATCCTTTGGAGTTGTATGAATTCGTAATCATGACTATAAGAGTAAAAAGATAGAAAATGGAAATAATCAAATTATCTATTTGTTTGAAACTGATGTGGGAAGTCAAACTTGATCCTGATCAGATCAAGGGAAACCAAACACAAATTGGGGTGGAAAGATAGTTCAACACTGATGCTGATCACATCAGGGTCGAATGATTCTTGAAGCTCCCCTCAAGTGGTCACAAGAATCACATATAGGATAGAAGTAAGGAATATAAATTGGAATTCGGAGTTGTTGTGTTTTAGGAAAATTTCTAATTAGTAGTAGTGAAGTATTTCACTTAGACTGGAGATTGAGGAATTGTTAGAAGCTTATACCGGAGAAGATAGTAGTATATCATATTGTGTTATTCCAAGGGCAGCGGGACATAGAGGAGTCCTGTGTCTAGATGACCTGAGTGCCTGCGGGATTGTGTTGTGTATTGCATTGCTTTGGGGATAGCTTTGCACTGTATGTATGCATAAACCTTGTAATGCGGAACCAGAGGGTTGGATGTAATGCGGATTGGAGTAATGAGGGTACATTTGCATAGTATGGAATGTAGAGACCTTGAGTAATGGATTTGGGAATTGTAAGGAGGAGGAATGTATGGATTTATTATTGGACAAGTATAAATGAGTAAGTATAGTAATCCTATAACCTCGAACAACTTTGAGGACAAAGTTCTTAAGGGGGTAGATTGAAATACCTCAAACTTAAATATAGGGATTAAGATTATTCTAATACATATTTAAGGGCCTAATAACGCCTAATTAATATTGGTAAGGAAAAATAAATCCAAAAGAATTAAAGGAACGCTTAAAAAGCGAAAAACGCTAAATAAGCGTTAAATGACCATAGGAGGTATGAGACCTCGGTTAGCGTATTATATGGATTCTAAGGGCTTAATAAGACCTAAATAATATATGGGAACAACTCCCGAAGAAACGGATCCATAAAATGGATTAAACCACAAATGAACCTTAAAGCGTGTTTTTCGAGGAAACCTGGAAAACGCGATTTTAAGCTGGTTAAATAGACTCGTAACAATTTTGGTCAACCAAATAGTCATTAATAAAATTAATGAAGATCTAGAACCAATAAAATCAATTAAACGAGAAAATAGTAAAAACTGTAAAAACCGAGAAGTTGTGGGGTGAGAATGTAAATAAAATAAACTAGTGTGTCCACTTTTGCAAATAAAATTTAAAACCCCTGTGGGGTCTGTGTGAGCCGATTGTTGCTCCCCCTAAATCCCTTAATTGCCCCCTCACTTGCAAAAGACAAAAGTAAATAAAGGCAAAAAAGTAAAACTCACCTTTTTACATTCTCTCTCCTACTCCCCCTCATTTCCTCCCCATCCCTCACGTACTGCACCTATCTCTCTTTTTCTTCTTCCCCAACCTGAACTCCAATGGCGATTTGCAAAGAGAACATACAGCACCTCTCTTCTCTCCTACGTTTGAACAGTCAAACAAAGTCCAAATGCCACAAAATTACACCGTTGGATTCCCCTCTTCTTGGAGCACATTTCTATCTTTTCCAAATTTGAAAATACCCAACTTCATCTCCATGGGTATTCCTCATTCGAAGGTTAGAAACCACCATTGGAAGCCTCTCCTTCATCTTATTGGTTTGAGGTAAAAAGAAATCTGAAAATCTCTTCATTCTAGCTTCTAATTGAATTTTAAGAATTCCTAAAAATGTGAGTTTTGTTCCTTGCTATTCCAGCCGTTTTGGCTTCCTTTTGGAGCTGGAACTATCGTTTTCTTGCCAAGCAAGAACTCTATCTAGTGAGTGAAAGGTAAAGTCACTCCTAAACCCTAAATATATGCTCATAAGCTCTAAGATAAATTTCTAGGGTTTAAGTGTTATGTTAGATACTCATTAGTGTCTTGGATATGGGTTGTAGCATTGCCTAATTGGTGAACCAAGAACAAGGAAAGGAAAAGAAGAAAGAAAGAAGGAGAATTGGAAAAGAAAGAAGGAATTAAGAGCTTAAGGTAAGAGCTTCTTCTTGATGCTAATTTTTAATGCATTAGAGTAATGGGAATGGGTAAACTGATTAAAGAACCCAAAATGTTGTATTAGTATTGTACTTATGGAAGTTTGAGTATTTGTGGACTAGTATGTGGATTGTAGGCCTTGGAGCCAAATAATTGTATATGAGTATTAGTATTGTTGTTTGAGGAAGTATGGATGTAGAGATTGTTTTGATTTCTGGTAGGACCCCTTGTGGGTGTGGGTAGATTAGGATGAATGTGGATGAAAATTTGGTGGTAAGATGAGTTTTGGACAATGCTAGAAAAGCAACAGAGTCATGGCAAAATTTCGGTAGAAACCGAAGGAGTTTTAGGTGTATAGTGTGTAAAGGATGACCTAGGCTTAACTAGGTGTTTATATGGTGGATTTGAGTTGATTGGTAACCATGGAATGGTGATTAGAGGATGAGAATGAAGTGTGTGAAAATCAGTAGCAAATGGGTATTGAAGAGCATTGGAAAAATATGAAAGAGTTAGTGTTTGTAATCTTGAACATGGAGATTGAACTTGGGTATAGGTAGTGCTTTTGATTTGGATGGAATTGTAGTAGTGAGTAAGTATTTTGGTAGGGTTGGTAGAAGGTATAAACCATCAAGAAGAAACTAGAAATGCACAAGTGTGCAAAATGTAACAGTAAGAATGATGATTTGTAGAATTTGAGTAAGAAGTTGAGTAAAGATTTGTAACACCCCTGAATAAACATCCAATAGTAAAAACCAAGCTCATAGTCATATTATATGATAACTACGCAGCGGATTCTCGATATCATCCAGGTGCTACAGACTCCAACCACACACGTGGTTGACAAACCACATCACCAACACCAAGTTACGGTTTGCATGACTGGAAACAACCCTCAATACAAAACTTATATACAATATATAGTACAATTCCCAATTACCGAGTGTCTACAACAAAATTACCAAATCATAAACTAAGAGTTACATCTTGGGTTTAGTATCAACCCATGTATTACACATACTACTACAAACTTAAAATTCGTGCCCTGATGGACTACCCCCATGGTAGCCATCCCGCCTACGCTCTGTTATTGTCCTGCTCAATACCTGTAAAAATTGGGTTGTAAAGCACTCAGCAAACTACGCTGAGTATGAACGTGTGTAGCCCGTATGTTACCGGGCCACACGACTACTTGGTCGAATCTTATTAAGTCATTTACATGCTATAATAAAGCAGTAAAACACACTACAGTACATCATAGTATCATACACACTTAAAGGTAGTAACACATTAGCAACAACAACCAAGCACAACAAGCTGCGAGTATCACAACAGCAATTATGTACATAATGAAACGTGTGCATAGGTATGTAATACCCATGATCCTCACTATGGGATCGTACGAGCGTTGTGTGTTTTCATTTCTTTCCTCTTGTTCCCTTAAAGTGTATTTTCTTTCTCTTTCCTTGCACCAGGTCTGGGGATGTAATTTAGAACCCGTGACCATCTCATGTAGGTGCTAATCTTTCCTTGTTTCTTTAAGGGTTATTTGTGAGTTCTCTTATCACCACCATTTGGGGAATGTCTTCTTCATAGCTAATCCTCCATTCCCGGATAGCTCTCTCTCTCTCTCTGTTGTTTTTAAATGTTACGAGCCACTGCCCCGGATACCAAGGGTCCGTCTCCCTATTCCTTTCCAATGTTACAAGCCTCTGCTCCGGATACAAAGGGTCCGTCTCCCTATGCCTTCCAATGTTCTGGTCTCTACCCTGGATACAAAGGGTCAGTCTCCCTTCTCCTTTTCAATGTTACTAGCCTCTGCTCCGGATACAAAGGGTCCGTCTCCCTATGCCTTCTAATGTTCTGGTCTCTACCACCCCGAGACAAAGGGTCCGTCTCCCTTCTCCTTTTTAATGTTACTAGCCTCTGCTCCGGATACAAAGGGTCCGTCTCCCTACTCATTTCTAAAGAGTATTGGCTTATCATTACCTTTGATAGTTCGACACCATAGTGGGTGTCTTTAGAGGTCCTCTATAGTTAAGAGGAGTTTTCCCTTTATGTAGTTCCTTTGGTTTGTTTACGAAGTTCGTTGTGTTTCATCTCACGGATTCATCAACGAGAAGGGACTACACTACTGTGTGCGCGCAAACAATATGCACAAAAATAGCAAGCAGGTAAGCAAGGAAGACAATCAATCCATCCACATGCCTTACACAAGCTCACAATAGACAAATAAGCACGGTAAAACAAACATCCGTTTTCATGCATTAGTCTTGTGGTCATACACAAACAAGGCACACAGCACACAAGCCGTGTAACACGGCAACATATGAACCACACATGTCCATACCTTAAGGCTGTAGAAGTTATCTCCCCCGTTCTAGGATTCTCCCGTGTGACCGCCCGCTACGTCCCTAAATTTGTAACACGAGCGTATTAGTTTTATGTAGTCGCGCATTAAAGTTCATCAGATCCCTTATTTCCTTTTTTTTTACCTACCCTCGAGTGTTTACATAAGTATTTACCCATAATTTTTTTTTCTGGGTGTTGCAACTTCATTAATTTAACTCCGTATACTTAACGTATAACCTCCTTATGATTTATATCAATAGGAGCTAGTACTCTAGCATCAGTTGAGGTCTAACATTAATTATTACATTTCCTTTATCTATACCACCAACTGCTTACGCAGACTTGCGAGACAAAATGACAACTCACAATTGGTATCGTTCTCCCCTCTCTTAGCTTTCAATGCTAGAAACTTATTGTTGATCTCCCCAAGGTGTGTGGCAGTTTAGTTAGGTGTCTTAACAAGCTTTTACATTCATAACCGTTCTAATACAACATTGCTGGTTACCTTGAAACTTAACTAGACAGAACAGAAAGACAATACCGAACTGCAACACAACTGCACATAACTTCATGCTACTCCATTGTTTAAGTTACCTAAACTAGTTCTTAAATTTCGCCAAGCGTATTCCTCATTACCCACGTATGTTAGAAGGGTTTTTAAGTCCATGTTCCACTCATTACACTCTCTTAAACCATCTGTATTACAATCAAACAGAAACAGTGGTTTATAGAATTTCTGAAGACACAATTTATATTTCTCTTCTTCACGTTTTCTTTTGGCTCATTGATCTGTCCCCAATTCCACCCAATCCTTCTTACCCAGTTGTTTGAGTGTTAAATCTAGGGTTTAACCTCAAGGACAAATCCCAATAATCTGTTACAGCTGTTGAAAAGTTTTGATACTGAAGTGCAAGGGACTGAAAACTGAAGTATGCACCTGATAACATCTCCTTTGATCTCTTGTTTCTAGTGGGTGAACTGTCTTCTAATTCCTCCAAATAACTATGCCAACTTAGTCCACTATTTTAGCAATATCTTGGGTTCATTATTAACCCTCTACAACACTCCTCAAACTTCTGTAACCAGTTATCCAGAAACAATCAATATCGATAATCTGAAACAAATCTGTGTATTTCTTTTCTCTTCATTCCTTCTTTTAGTTCGATAAACTGTCAACTAATCTTCCAGCTGAGTACACCAACTTAGATAAGGGTAATAGCACTGATTTGGGTTTGTGATTAAACCAACACAACCCTCTCAAGTCATCTATAACACGGTTATACAGAAAACCTGAGTTTTCAGACAGCAACTGAAAATCAGCAACCTAACATCTACTATCCTCTTTTCTACTTCCTTCCTTTTCGGTTCATGAGTATAACTGCCAAACCTCCCACGTTATTTTGTCACTTAGTTAAGCGTTCTTAAACTTAAAACAGCCTAGAACCTACTGATAGTTCCACTAGAGTTCATTGACAAGGAATCTGAAATCTGAAAACAGAAATGAAATAGAAAACGTGAAGCTGCTGCATTTCCCTTTATGTATTTTCTTTTTCTTTCCTTTTTGGGTTCACAAGTTTGACTTCCCATCCCCCAAGTAGTTTAGCCATCAGTTCAGTGCTTTAATACCGTTTAAGCTTCAAAAACAGACCCAAAGCTTCAAAAACAGACCCAAGACATCCTTGTTTAACACTACTGAAAAAAACAAACCGAAAACACAACTGGTGTCTCCTCTGGTATCTTTCTTTCTGTCTTCTTTTTTTTGTTTATTAATTAGGCTTCTATTTCCCTCAATTTGTTTAGCTCCTTCATTAAGAGTCTTAACATAGCTTTTCTTTTTAACCTCGGAAAGGGACCCAATAGCTTGCTACAGCTACTGGACTTACCGTTAATGAAATAAGGGATTTCAGAACTTGAACCAGCTGAACCGTGAACTGATACGTGTTTTTTCTTTCTGTTGTTTTTTTTTCTTTCTACTACTTTGTGGCATGACTTCTAACTCCTCCCCCAGAATATTTCCCCTCTCAGTCAAGAGCTTAGCAAGACTTTGAACTTAAAACAACCCAAATAACACCATGAATCCCACCAATACACTTCTTATACTGAAGCAAGATCATTTGCAGAATCTGAAACTAATTTGGTTTATCCTCTTCTTATCTTTTTTTTTATTCACAATTTGACTTCCAGTTGGTTTACACTCAGCTTCACGGTCTAGCAAGCTTTTGGACTTGTCATTGAGCAGACAAACTCTTTAGCTTACATCAGGAACGGTAGTACACAGAAACGCCACAATTTCAGAACCTGATATCTATTCCCGAGTTACTATTTATTACTTCTGTTTTAATGTGCCAACCGTTTTCCTTTTGGTTCCTTAATCTAGCTTCTAATTCCACCCAAAGCTCTTTTTTTCTTTTACAGGTTTAACTAGGTGCATTAGCTAGTTTTGGGTTTGAGTTACAAACCAATACTACCCTCTTTTTATAATTTACAAAGGCAACCGTTTCAGGAAAAACCTGAAGCAAAAACCAGTACATTTCAGCTGGATTCTTGCTGATAGTTGGCTAGTCTGGTTTCTCATTCCTCCCCAGCTTGTTTACCAAATTAGTTAAAAGTTTTACCAGCATTTAAACTCAAAGTAAACCCAGAGCAATACTGATGACACCTCCGACATCTTCATACATAACTGAAATAAGAAAACTGCAAAAAGCTGGGATCCTATATCTGTGTATTTCTACTTACATTTTCCTTTCAATTCCTCTAGCTAGTTCATACAAGGTTTGCTGAGCCAGTTTTAACCTGTTGTTAAATCCCCAGATGGCTGGTCCTCTTATTAACCAACGCCCCATGATTTTTTTTTTCGTACATAGTTTGCTTTGCAATTCATTTACACCTAGCCTAACGTGTTAGTAAGTTCTTAGACTGGTCACTTAAGCCAATGCACTACCATATCATCTCTGGAAATCGAATATACAGAAAGCAGCAGTTACAGTTGGGTAGCTTACTACCTTTAGTTTTCTTTTTTTTTTTCTGTTCTGAAACTGATTCTTCCTGATCGAGCCTTGGCACAATGTAGAAGCTCTCAGCATCCTTGATCACTCGACAACAACTGAGAAGCATTACCTAGAAGTTAGGCTATGATAAATCAGAGAAAAGACATGGCCTGAAACAGCCTGAGAACAGCTTGGAGAGCTTTACCTCCAGGTTGGATTTTAGTTAGGAGTTAGAGTCTTAATCCAAGAGGACCTTCGAATAAGACTCAGGTGGCTGCATGGTGAAGTTACTCATGGAGGGAAACACAAGAGCTGTATGTTTCCTACTTCTAGGTTCGCTAGTTGGGTCTGTAAATTACCGAGAGTGAGAAGAACAGAGGCATGGAGCTGTATGTTCCTCACTCAGCACTAAAAGAAAAAAAGAAAGGGTGTATATGCGTATGCTTGTTAGCAAGTTGGTGTTTGTGACAGCAGTTTCAGTGATTTATCGTTCATGGAGGAACAGACATAAGGAGATGATGAAAACTGGTTCTAAAGCGTGGATGTTCTTGTTGGCTAGTTTCAGTTTCCGGTGGAGGAAAAATCAGAAAGAGGAAGAAGAGGCGTAGCACATGACTGCTCCTGTTCGCTGGGTAAGGTTTGTGAAGTAAAATGGCGAAGGTGAGAGTGCACATTATTTTTTTATTACTGACCCATACAAGGGAATCGAGATCAGGGGATGGGAGTTTATGAGTTCAACTTCCAAGAGCAACACTGTCTTCTGCGGTTTGCCTCAGCACGTGGTTGTTGGTGTTTCTGTTTTACTTTGGCAGTGTAAATGACATCAGTAATGGGTCTCTCATCTGGTCGGGTATTTTTGAAACTTTCTATCAACGACAATAGTACAGGAGGGGGCGCGGGGCACATAAGAGGTCGATCAAACAAAGAAATGAGAAATGGATGTAGTTTGAATGTGGAGGGCGTGTACTGATCAGAACAGGAATTCGATTTACTTGATAGGAGAAGGAAGAGTTCAAGAATACAGAGACGCGTTTGTTTCTCTCTTCATTTGTAGTTACTTTAGTAGTCCCGGTACTTGTTTCAATTTGTTCGTATTAGTTATCGAATTCAAGCGTAGCTCAACCAGTTAAGGTGTTCGGGAAGGTACGAGAAGTACCGGGTTCGAATCCCGGCTAGAGCAGGTTTGCTCTTTTCTTTCTCTCTCTTTTTTTTTGTATAAGTGCATATACATGCCTATTTATATATATATATATGTGTGCGACTATATACTATGTCGCGTCTTAGTTATATATATAACTATGCATATAACTATATTACTATGTCACATTGTAATTTTCGTAACGTTACATATGTATATGTGTATGTGACGGTATTAATATGTCAGGTTGTTACTTATATATACATTGCTCGTATTTATATACACGTGCATATTTGTATATATATATATGTGTATATATATACATGTGCGACTATATTCGCGTTTTCGGTTTAGAAGTGTGCATTCATATGAGCTTATTTTTGCGTAACCCGTACCGATACGCACATACGATGTTATTATTATTTTCTATGTATATATGTATTTTTTTGTATCATCACAATGGTTACTCATAAATTTAATTTAACCTTCACGAATTTAAACTATTAATTATTCGGGGTATTTCAGCCTACCCCCCTTAAAGGAACTTCGTCCCGAAGTTGTTACTTCCTTAACTGATGTTTTCCATTCTTGTTAATCCTAGGATCAAGTCCCGCATTCATCTACGATAACCAAAGGATTAGTCCCATAGATTGTAATTCTTGGTGCTTCTAAGCACTATACCACATTAGTGGCTTCACACATGTTCCCATATGCATATATAACAAGTTGAGGTGTAACCCACAGTACACACATTCATTCATAAAAGAGTGCACATACACGTACATACCATTCACAAAAATACTATCCAAAACACACAAACCACAAACCTACCACTCATCAACGTGTGGTTGTAAGAATACCCATAGTAAAAGGATCAAGTCCCGAGTTTGTTCTCTCTAACCAAGGGATCATGTCCCGCAAATTTCACAGTTCCATTTCACCATTTGTGCTTATAGGCACCACGCCACATCTGTGGCTTGGCCAAGTTCTCAATAATATTACAACGTACAAGTAATTCTCACACACCGTACTCGTAAGTAATCAGATGAACATATCATTCATTCATAACCACTATGCATTCAAACCATTCCACACACAGTGCATATACATCGCATCCAAAACAACACCTCAAACGAGCAACAACACAGTAAAAACACAACGCGCCTATCCCCCTTAAAAATGGATTACGCCCACGTAATCCTTATTATACCATCCTAGAACCCTGGTTCAAGATGTTTAGCTCTCGTGGAGCATTCTAGTTCCTATGCAATGTAACTCACATTATAGTCTCATCCAAGGTCTTGACCATGTTAAGAAGTAGTTTCTGTCTCAACGATACTTATCGGTTTCTATACCGATCTATAACGGATTCGGGTTTAGCCTCTCTAGGGTTTAGGTATTGGCCGATAGGCACTTGTTATCCGTTTGGAAAATGTGAGATACGATCCACCAGCTTCTACTGTGCGACTCTGATTTCGTTCAGGTTAAGAAGTAGTGCTTAATTTGTGCAGTCACAAGGTTATTGAATTATACATGCTACAAGCTTTTATGATTGTAAGCTATTTTACATAGGATGTTTGGTTTCCGTCTCATCATCATTATTGTTCTTATGTCCCACCAGGAACTAAGGTAATTGACTACTATCGGTTACGTATTGCATTTGATTGCGATGGTATATATTTTACGTGGTAACTTTTTGAGTTAATAGTAACATCACACCATTCCAAATCCTCACATATATGTATACTCATGTGTTTATCCCCGAATTTTCGAGCCATGTATCCATGTATTTTATGTGGTTTCAACACCGCTTCCTTTGCATTTTTACTTATCCAACTTATAAACTTTCACCTAATTGTAGTTTATGTGTCCACTTGTAGGGGGTTTCAAGAATCATCCCACACTGACGTGATCAGCGTAAGTGTTGGACTACCTTTTCACCCCAATTTGTGCGTAATGTCCCTTGACCTGGCCAGGGTCAAGTTCAACTTTGCACGTCCGATTTAAACGATCAAACAATTATTTACATTTGAATTCTTATCCCACTCGTTTCTAGTCCTCTGGCAATCAATTCATTGACTAGTGTCACCATCTAAGCCTTCAGATTAATCGTTCAATTCTTTAACTGTACATACCTCTAGGTGTGTACATATATATATTCGTTCATCCATATATATATATATTTCCATGTGTTATAATCCTCTTTATTTATATATAGATTCCCATATAAGTGTTCCAACAATTGTTTAATGATATACTAGTACATACATTGATATCCTGCGGGTATTATTTATTCTTTGCATTTAGTCAATTTGGGTATACACCAATATACTTCCAAATTCTCGTATTATTCCTATTATCCTCAACACCTACAAACTAATATAGAATTTACAAAATGATTCTTTACTTATTTTAACCCATCAATTACTTTCTTCCTTAAGTCCATTAATCTTGTTTAAAGTTTCCAAATTTCAATACCCAATTATTCCAAAATATTTGGTTTCCTCCTGATATTTTCCTCCTCATAAATATTTGACTGATTTTTCTTGTTGGCCCGATTAGGCTCCCTTCAATCTGACTTAAGCTTTACCCCGTTTTCCATTTTAATATATATTTCCTCTCTCTTTTTTTTTCTTCTGGGTCTCGTAACCCTTCTATTATTTTCTCACTGTTATTCTTTGTTCACCGGTGGTAGAAACAAAGGTGAATGACTAGTTGTGGTCACCAGTTTCAGCTGTCTGAGATTGAGAAACTTAGAAGAATAATTGAATAAAAGAAGAAGGAAGGAGGTGGTATTGTGTTTCTCAGGTAATGTAGAGAATGAAGAGAACCGTGAGAAAGAGCAGGGAAGTTACTGAATTACGTAATATTATACTTTAGTGTGTAAAATTGTGTCATGCTTCGTTAAGCATTATAGGCTGTACCAATTTTATGGTGTAATTTCGTCTTGAACTATATTCTCTTATTTTGTTGTTTTACGAGAGGTTTTCTTAAATTACCCTCTCAAATGTTCAACTTGTAGAATTTATCTCCATCCCATCCTTGACTTAATTAATTGCTTATTTGAGCTTTGTTTATTTTATAAATTTCAGGGTATTTCGGTCCTCTTTGCTTGTGAGGTAGGGTCCTATCGACTGCTAAGCATGTCGACCCAAGTTGTCTCTAAAATTGGTCCCTCTACGGGTGTTATCCTTTTAGCAACGTCTATAGTATAGTATAGTCTTTTCTTCTCGGATTGATAGTCTAACATTAAGTAGATACCAGATCGGGTTTCCCGAGTAAGAGGAGGCTGTCTACCTCTCTGGCGTTCTTTCTCTGGATTTAAGAGACAATTAAGGATGTGAAGATTGGATGTAGGTGTTTGTTAAGCATCCATTATTACTGGGGAAGAATCCTAACTAACGCGCCTCACATACTAACCCTTACACCCCCCTTCCCGAATTCAGGTTTTCCTATACTCGGTATTTCTCTGTTCCAGTCATCAGAGCGTAACTACGCTCTGATACCACTTTCTAACACCCCCGAATAAACATCCAATAGTACAAACCAAGCTCATAGTCATATATATATGAAACTACGCAGCGGATTCTCGATATCATCCGGGTGCTACAGACGCCACCACCACAACCACCACGTGGTGACGACAACCACACACCAAGTTACGGTGCTGGAAAGACACACAAACAAAACTACATACATAGTATTCCATTAACATGTCTACAACAAATATACTACAAAATCATAAACTAAGAGTTACATCTCGGTTTAGTATCAACCCATGTATTACGCATACTACTACAAACTTAAAAGTCGTGCCCTGATGGACTACCCCCATGGTAGCCATCCCGCCTACGCTCCGTTATCGTCCTGCTCAATACCTGTAAAAATTGGGTTGTAAAGGACTCAGCAAACTACGCTGAGTATGAATGTGTGTAGCCCGTATGTTACCGGGCCACACGACTACTTGGTCGAATATTATTAAGTCAATTTACATGCTATAATAAAGCAGTAAAACACACCACAGTACATCATAGTATCATACAAACTTAAAGGTAGTAACAAATTAGCAACAACACCAAGCACAACAAGCTGCGAGTATCACAACAGCAATTATGTACATAATGAAACGTGTGCATAGGTATGTAATACCCATGATCCTCACTATGGGATCGTACGAGCGTTGTGTGTTTCATTTCTTTCCTCTTGTTCCTTAAAGTGTATTTCTTTCTCTTTCCTTGCACCAGGTCTGGGGATGTAATTTAGAACCCGTGACAATCTCATGTAGGTGCTAATCTTTCCTTGTTTCTTTTAAGGTTTTTGTGAGTTCTCTTATCACCACCATTTGGGGAACGTCTTTTTCATAGCTAATCCTCCATTCCCCGATAGCTCTCTCTCTCTCTCTGTTGTTTTTAAATGTTACGAGCCACTGCCCCGGATACCAAGGGTTTGTCTCCCTATTCCTTTCCAATGTTACAAGCCTCTGCTCCGGATACAAAGGGTCCGTCTCCCTACTCATTTCTAAAGGGTATTGGCTTATCATTACCTTTGATAGTTCGACACCATAGTGGGTGTCTTTAGAGGTCCTCTATAGTTAAGAGGAGTTTTCCCTTTATGTAGTTCCTTTGGTTTGTTTACGAAGTTCGTTGTGTTTCATCTCACGGATTCATCAACGAGAAGGGACTACACTACTGTGTGCGCGCAAACATATGCACAAAAATAGCAAGCAGGTAAGCAAGGAAGACAATCAATCCATTCACATGCCTTACACAAGCTCACAACAGACAAATAAGCACGGCAAAACAAACATCCATTTTCATGCATTAGTCTTGTGGTCATAAACAAACAAGGCACACAGCACACAAGCCGTGTAACACGGCAACATATGAACCACACATGTCCATACCTTAAGGCTGTAGAAGTTATCTCCCCCGTTCTAGGATTCTCCCGTGCGACCGCCCGCTACGTCCCTAAATTTGTAACTCGAGCGTATTAGTTTTATGTAGTCACGCATTAAAGTTCATCAGATCCCTTATTTCCTTTTTGTTTACCTACCCACGAGTGTTTACATAAGTATTTACCCATAATTTTTTTTTCTGGGTGTTGCAACTTCATTAATTTAACTCCGTATACTTAACGTATAACCTCCTTATGATTTATATCAATAGGAGCTAGTACTCTAGCATCAGTTGAGGTCTAACATTAATTATTACATTTCCTTTATCTATACCACCAACTGCTTACGCAGACTTGCAAGACAAAATGACAACTCACAATTGGTACCGTGCTCCCCTCTCTTAGCTTTCAATGCTAGAAACTTATTGTTGATCTCCCCAAGGTGTGTGGCAGTTTAGTTAGGTGTCTTAACAAGCTTTTACATTCATAACCGTTCTAATACAACACTGCTGGTTACCTTGAAACTTAACTAGACAGAACAGAAAGACAATGCCGAACTGCAACACAAACTGCACATAACTTCATGCTACTCCATTGTTTAAGTTACCTAAACTAGTTCTTAAATTTCGCCAAGCGTATTCCCCATTACCCACGTATGTTAGCAGGGTTTTTAAGTCCATGTTCCACTCGTTACACTCTCTTAAACCATCTGTATTACTTTCATACAGATACAGTGATTTATAGAATTTCTGAAGACACAATTTGTATTTCTCTTCTTCACGTTTTCTTTTGGTTCATTGACCTGTCCCCAATTCCACCCAATCCTTCTTACCCAGTTGTTTGAGTGTTAAATCTAGGTTTTAACCTCAAGGACAGATCCCAATAATCTGTTACAGCTGTTGAAAAGATTTGATACTGAAGTGCAAGGGACTGAAAACTGAAGTATGCACGTGATAACATCTCCTTTGATCTCTTGTTTCTAGTGGGTGAACTGTCTTCTAATTCCTCCAAATAACTATGCCAACTTAGTCCACTATTTTAGCAATATCTTGGGTTCATTATTAACCCTATACAACACTCCTCAAACTTCTGTAACCAGTTATACAGAAACAATCAATATCGATAATCTGAAACAAATCTGTGTATTTCTTTTCTCTTCATTCCTTCTTTTAGTTCGATAAACTGTCAACTAATCTTCCAGCTGAGTACACCAACTTAGATAAGGGTAATAGCACTGATTTGGGTTTGTGATTAAACCAACACAACCCTCTCAAGTTATCTATAACACGGTTATACAGAACACCTGAGTTTTCAGATAGCAACTGAAAATCAGTAACCTAACATCTACTATCCTCTCTTTTCTACTTCCTTCCTTTTTGGTTCATGAGTATAACTGCCAAACCTCCCACGTTATTTTGTCACTTAGTTAAGCGTTCTTAAACTTAAAACAGCCTAGAACCTACTGATAGAGTTCATTGACAAGGAATCTGAAATCTGAAAACAGAAATGAAATAGAAAACGTGAAGCTGCTGCATTTCCCTTTATGTATTTTCTTTGTCTTTCCTTTTTGGGTTCACAAGTTTGACTTCCCATCCCCCAAGTAGTTTAGCCATCAGTTCAGTGCTTTAATATCGTTTAAGCTTCAAAAACAGACCCAAAGCTTCAAAAACAGACCTAAGACATCCTTGTTTAACACTACTGGAAAAAACAAACCGAAAACACAACTGGTGTCTCCTCTAGTATCTTTCTTTCTGTCTTCTTTTTTTTGTTTATTAATAAGGCTTCTATTTCCCTCAATTTGTTTAGCACCTTCATTAAGAGTCTTAACATAGCTTTTCTTTTTAACCTCAGAAAGGGACCCAAGATAGCTTGCTACAGCTACTGGACTTACCATTAATGGAATAAGGGATTTCAGAACTTGAACCAGCTGAACCGTGAACTGATACGTGTTTTTTTTCTTTCTACTTAGTGGCATGACTTCTAACTCCTCCCCCAGAATATTTCCCCTCTCAGTCAAGAGCTTAGCAAGACTTTGAACTTAAAACAACCCAAATAACACCATGAATCCCACCAATACACTTCTTATATTGAAGCAAGATCATTTGTAGAATCTGAAACTAATTTGGTTTATCCTCTTCTTATCTTTTTTTTTATTCACAATTTGACTTCCAGTTGGTTTACACTCAGCTTCACGGTCTAACAAGCTTTTGGACTAGTCATTGAGCAGACAAACTCTTTAGCTTACATCAGGAACGGTAGTACACAGAAACACCACCACATTTCAGAACCTGATATCTATTCCCGAGTTACTATTTATTACTTGTTTTAATGTGCCAACCGTTTTCCTTTTGGTTCCTTAATCTAGCTTCTAATTCCACCCAACTTTTTTTCTTTTACAGGTTTAACTAGGTGCATTAGCTAGTTTTGGGTTGATTTACAAACCAATACTACCCTCTTATTATAATTTTACAAAGGAAACCGTTTCAGGAAAAACCTGAAGCAAAAACCAGTACATTTCAGCTGGATTCTTGCTGATAGTTGGCTAGTCTGGTTTCTCATTCCTCCCCAGCTTGTTTACCAAATTAGTTAAAAGTTTTACCAGCGTTTAAACTCAAAGTAAACCCAGAGCAATACTGATGACACCTCCGACATCTTCATACAGAACTGAAACAAGAAAACTGCCAAAAGCTGGGATCCTATATCTGTGTATTTCTACTTACATTTTCCTTTCAATTCCTCTAGCTAGTTTATACAAGGTTTGCTGAGCCAGTTTTAACATGTTGTTAAATCCCCAGATGGCTGGTCCTCTTATTAACCAATGCCCCATGATTTGTTTTCGTACATAGTTTGCTTTCCAATTCATTTACACCTAGCCTAACGTGTTAGTAAATTCTTAGACTGGTCACTTAAGCCAATGCACTACCATATCATCTCTGGAAATCGAATATACTGAAAGTAGCAGTTATAGTTGGGTAGCTTACTACCTTTAGTTTTCTTTCTTTTTTTCTGTTCTGAAACTGATTCTTCCTGATCGAGCCTTGGCACAATGTAGAAGCTCTCAGCATCCTTGATCACTCGACAACAGCTGAGAAGCATTACCTAGAATTAGGCTATGATAAATCAGAGAAAAGACATGGCCTGAAACAGCCTGAGAACAGCTTGGAGAGCTTTACCTCCAGGTTGGATTTTAGTTAGGAGTTGGAGTCTTAATCCAAGAGGACCTTCGAATAAGACTCAGGTGGCTGCATGGTGAAGTTACTCATGGAGGGAAACACAAGGGCTGTATGTTTCCTACTTCCTGGTTCGCTAGTTGGGTCTGCAAATTACCGAGAGTGAGAAGAATAGAGGCATGGAGCTGTATGTTCCTCACTCAGCACTAGAAGAGAATAAAAAGAAAGGGTGTATATGCGTATGCTTGTTAGCAAGTTGGTGTTTGTGACAGCAGTTTCAGTGATTTATCGTTCATGGAGGAACAGAATAAAGAGATGATGAAAACTGGTTCTAAAGCGTGGATGTTCTTGTTGGCTAGTTTCAATTTCCAGTGGAGGAAAATCAGAAAGAGGAAGAAGAGGCGTAGCACATGCCTGCTCCTGTTCGCTGGGTAAGGTTTGTGAAGTAAAATGGCGAAGGTGAGAGTGCAGATTATTTTTTTGTTACTGACCCATACAAGGGAATCGAGATCAGAGGGGGATGAGAGTTTGTGAGTTCAACTTCCAAGAGCAACACTGTCTCCTGCGGTTTGCCTCAGCACGTGGTTGTTGGTGTTTGTGTTTTACTTTGCAGTGTGTAATGACATCAGTACAGGAGGGGACGCGGGGCACATAAGAGGTCGATCAAACAAAGAAGAACGAGAAATGGATGTAGTTTGAATGTGGAGGGCGTGTACTGATCAGAACAGGAATTCGATTTACTTGATAGGAGAAGGGAAGAGTTCGAGAATACAGAGACGTGTTTGTTTCTCTCTTCATTTGTAGTTACTTTAGTAGTCCTGGTACTTGTTTCAATTTGTTCTATAGTATTAGTTATCGAATTCAAGCGTAGCTCAACCGGTTAAGGTGTTCGTGAGGTACGAGAAGTACTGGGTTCGAATCCCGGCTAGAGCAAGTTTGCTCTTTTTCTTTTCTCTTTTTTTTTTTTTGTATAAGTGCATATACATGCCTACTTATATATATGTGTGCGACTATATACTATGTCGCGTCTTAGTTATATATATAACTATGCATATAACTATATTACTATGTCACATTGTAATTTTCGTAACGTTACATATGTATATGTGTATGTGACGGTATTAATACGTCATGTTGTTACTTATATATAACATTGCTCGTATATATATACACGTGCATATTTGTATATATATATATATATGTATATATATACATGTACGACTATATTCGCGTTTTCGGTTTAGAAGTGTGCATTCATATGAGCTTATTTTTGCGTAACCCGTTACCGATACGCACATACGATGTTATTTTATTTTCTATGTATATATGTATTTTTTTGTATCATCACAATGGTTACTCATAATTTAATTTAACCTTCACGAATTTAAACTGTTAATTATTCGGGGTATTTCAAGATTGGACCAATGTTTGAAGAGGATTAGAGCATGTTTTAAGGTGTTTTTAAACTTGTAGGAAACAAGTGGAATGATTAGGAAATGATTGGAGGTGAATTAGGGGTTGAAAAGAGGTCAAAAACTGTAAATTTCAACACCTACAGGAGTGGTCCGGGTTTGTAAACAAGTACACAAACCAGGACCACATCAAAAAACGTGCCAGAAATACATCCCAGCATGTGGTCCGGGTTTGTATCCAAGTACACATACCTGGACCAAGGCAAAAACAAGGCAGAAACTTAAAACCGTGATTGGTCCGGGTTTGTAACCCCGGACACAAACCCGGACCAGGCTAAAAATGCACCAGAATGAATTTTTAGGTGTCCTAATGATGGGGGGGGGATGATGGTAATGGTTTTAGAAGTTGTTAAGGCCTTGTTTGGTGATATTTAAAGGCCCTAATAAGTGTAAAAAAGTTTGAGAAGTAAGTAAGAAAATTGTAAGTTTAAGAACATTAAGTTAAACCAAAATGACGGGATAACTGTAACACCCCAACTCAATCCAAATGTGGTCCCGCAACTTAACAGCATATATATATATATATATATATATATATATATACACGTCACAACGGAATTCTTACACACCAGGACCTTGCCACGGTCTGACTACAGAATATACCGAACATTAGTACATAACAACCTTAACCAAATACATATCCTTCTTACAATCCCCTCACATCCTATACATCTTACTAACTCAATTGCCATACGAGTGTACATGCACAACTCGTAGGCCACACTTACTCTCGCGACGGCCGCCTCCTGATGTTCACCTGTGTAGTAAAAACAGCCCCCAAAGGGGGTCAGCACGAATGCTGGTACGATCCTCTCATGGCCCCCAAGCTAACATGGCTACGACGACTAATTGTCGATAGCATGGAGGTTGATTAGATGCACAACATAATAGTAAGTGTAGTAAACAACAAACCAAATTTAACAATCAAGTTCACACACAATGAACGACTTTAATGCGTTCCCTTAATTAGAGAGTTAATTATTTAACTCCTTAAGTTATATTTCCTCTTAATCTTAGTCCATCCTTATCTCACCTCAATCTTAGTCTTATCTTAATCTTAGAAACAACCATCCTTTAAAAAGGAGTGGATGTAGCTTATCTTAGTCTTAATAATACAAACCATCCTTTAAAGAGGAATGGTTGCAACTTATCTTAACCTTACCTTATGTATGCCAACCGTTCTCTCATTGGGAACAGGTTAGCCCTTAGTTCGTTGTTTATTTTGTAGGCTTGGTTAACCCTAGCCAGCAGTAGGACACTTACCGGCAATAAACAACATTCTTAAATTGTTGGGGATGTAGGCTTGATCCCCCCACGCCATCTTAAAGCCACCTACCTTGGACTAGATGTCCAATGTAGCCGAGCCGGCCAACCGACCCAAGGCTACTAGTCCGAGGACTAGTCCTTAAGCGGAAGTCGAATCTGCTATAGATACCGACCCCTTTCCTTAGCATGCATGACCGGAGTCAGTCCCGGGTTCCTCACTCCCCCCCTTAAGTTCCAGTTAGTAGTAGTCTCAAGACCATGTTTGTTGGTTAACCTCTTTCGGTTTATAACAAACTAATATTAGGGAGCGTTCCTTAGTCTCACTCAATTCCTTACTAAACGTTGATTAGTAAGTTCTCACGGTATGTTGTGTTAGTTTTCAAACAACGCACAACAATACAATAAACATAATATTCCGATTGCATGCTTTATCTTGTTTAGTGAGCACACAAAAACAAATAGCACACAAGCCGAGGGACACCTCGTTAGCAAGCAGGTCACAAGAAGAACTGTACCGTTCACCGTTGGTCGTTCGGTTGATTAATCTCTTCCGGAGTCCAATTTCCAAGTCCTAAAACATTCATTCAGTTTTAGGTTGTTAATCACTTAACTCAATTCAACTTACTTTTCTTACTTAACTTACTTAACTTTTAAGTTTATTCTTAGCTTAATCCCTTAGGTCTCTATACCTCTAATCATCATTGCCCTCTTAATGGGTACCATTAATACCACTAAACTCTCTTAGTTTTTTTTTTTTTTTTTTTTAAAGCCTTAAGGGTCGTCCGACCCACCGTCCGACCCACCAACTGGGTCGGACCCTTCCAGTAACCTTCGAGTTTGAAAAACTCCACTTGTCCGACCCAACCAACTGGGTCGGACCATTCTAGAAATCCTCCCGTCTTTTAAAACTCCTCCGTCCGACCCACTGTCCGACCCACCAACTGGGTCGGACCATTCCAGAAACACTTACGGTGGCTTAACAGAGGCCCGTCCGACCCAGAACTGGGTCGGACCCTGGGTCGGACCAGCATAGACCTTTCTCTTAAGTTGTTCTTTCAATTCCAAATCTTTCCCCAAACCTCCTAATGTGTTCTAACATCACTTAGCCCCTTAAACCCACCTTTAATCATCCTCCAAACTCATTAAAATAACCTCCAAAGATCATTCCAACCTTTAGTTCAATTCTTGCAAGAAATTCCTAACACTTGTTAATTAATTCCTTATATTTCCAACGTGTACATTTTGTCTAAAACTTCAACTAACCAAAGTGTTTCTTTTCAACCCATATAACTCCTCCTTAACATCATTACCTTCCATCTTTGCTTGTTAAACCTTCCAAGGTCATCTTGCATTTCCATGCACTAATTCCTCTCCTTTCCTTTGGTTACTCATCTCTCCTACACTCTTGAGCTTACCCATACTTTTCTTTCCAATACCTTAACACCTTGACATTGTTCTTCATTTACCTTAACCATGCAACACCCTCCTTAGACATTTCCACTTCTTTTATGCAACTTAATCACCACTCTCATGATCATACACCCTTATACTTTTCTAGTCATTTTCCTTGACGACTTATAACATTCTCCTACAATTTTCACTTCCATCACCCAAGTCCACACATTACCATCTAAACTAAACCTTACTAGCCCACTACTAACATCACCACCTCTTACACAAACTTCCCGAAACTCTCACTGTTTTACTCTCTAGTTCATACCTAAATCATCTCAAGCATTTTAATCATTTCCTCTAGGTTTTTGCATAAGTCTTACATTCCTCATACCATGATTTTGGTGTGTATAATACACTCACCAATCCTCTAATTCCTCCTAGACATCTCTAGGTCATTCTCATCCTCAAGAACTTCTTACTTAACTCATTTCCACTCAAATTCCTCTTAATGATTCCTAGTGAACCCTAGGTAATATCAATTCACAACCATTACTTAAACACTTCTTTTTCTACTCAAATTTCACCATAGCTTCTCTAGTATCTTATCATGCCCAAACACATTATTTCCTCATTCAACCATCTTACACACATCAAGTTCTTTCTCATCATATCTCATCACCCAAACCAACTCATTCACAACAAACTCAATATATTGCAATAATCTTAGATTGCATAGCACTACGGCTCTTAAATGACATGGCTCTTAGGCCCTTAAATGACTTAAACTTAAACACTGAATTTCCCACATATAAAAGCTTTCAACCTGCAAATACACCTATCAATCTCATAGTAGTTATAATGCTCTTCAAACTCATCTTAAACTTATACTATCAACTCATTCCCATTGGCTCCTTAGTCACAAGTTCACAAGCTTGTTTAAGTTATTTTTCTTAGGTTACTAACTCATTGCCTAATGTAAGCCCTAGGCTACATTGGTACTCCTCTAAAACTCATTCCTTAAACCTTAAACCACCATTAGGTAAGTAATTTACCTTGTTTTCTCAAGCTTATCTTATCTTCCTCCTTAGACCTTCTTCTTGAATGAATATCGGCCACCACTTAAATCTCCCTTGCCAATGTTCTAATCAATATTCAATTACTCCCATGAGTGCTAAACAATACACTAACCTTAAGGAATGAAAACCTAGGTTAAAATGTGTTCTAAGGTATAAAAGTGGATGATTACCTTTGAAGTCTCAAAGTAGACTTGGGCATTGAATGAAAGAGGACCTCCACTAGTCCTTGGTGAATAAAACAAGCTAGAACAAGGCATAAAAACAAAGCCCCATGAGTAGTAATTTTCGGCCATGTGGAAGGAATGGTGTGGAAACATGGTTTTTCTTACATTTTCCTTACCTTGAATGAATGGAGAACCAAATGGGCTCTTCAAACTTGATTTTCCTCCATCAATGGAGTTTCCTCTTGGCACCTAAATGGAGCTTGAAAGGATTTGAAAAGATAGGAAGATAGGTCTTGGCCTAACTAAGAGAAATCTATACTTGGTTTTTGATTTGGAGAAAAGATGAACACTTGGTGAGCAATTGAAGGTGGAGCACCCATGGATGGAGCTCTCTCAGTTTTGGAGCAAGATAAGAGAAGAAGAAACCATGGGAAGAAGAGAAATGAAGAGAGATAAGAAGAAAAGTAGGCTAATATAAGATATTTGCTTTATAAAAGCAAATAGTAACCTTTTACTTATCTCTTCTTTTCTTCCTTATTTGATGAAGTCTATGGTGACTCATCCTTAGAAAAACCGGCCCCCTCTTTATAACCAAGATATTTATGATCTTGGTTGACCAACTAATTGACTTATATTGATTAAAACTTAAACTAGTCACTATTTGGCACTATTCACAAATTAGTGCACATATTTCTGATATTTTTGATTTCCCATTGATTTAAGCTTCCTAATGTGATAATAATTAGTACACATGTTGATTAAGGTGTAATCATGGGCATTTAGCCACTCAAAACTCAATTCTAAGACAATTTCTCAAAAATGTGCTCTAAGACTTCTTAAAGCACATTTTGTGTTTTAACTTATTTTCAAGCTTGGTTTTCTTTGGTAATTGGTTTAAAATGACCATTAGAATATTACTAATGTCTTAGCATGATATTTGGGTACTCACCCAAGTCTCTCCAAGCTTAGAGCACATTTTTTCCCTAATTGCCCTTAAGGCATTTTCATGTGTTTCCTTGGTTTACATTGTCTACCAACCTTTCTAAGGCATATTTTAGCCTTACTACATCACGATTTGATGTTTACTTAGCATACTTAGGTTTGGGGTATTTCAATCTACCCCTTAAAAGAACTTTGTCCCCAAAGTTCCCATGCATCTTATCTTATTAGGATACATGTCTTACCTCATTCCATAGATCATATAGATCATACTTATGTACTTAAACTCATTGGATCTTTAGATCCGCCATATTCTTATACTTAAATATAACACAACATGCTTAAGCATGTATAGCACTCAAAATTCTCTTTGTTTCTTTTGTTGATTAAAACATTCACATAAATTCCAACGTATTCTCCCATGTCACCGGTCCGTAGACAATGGCTCATTTGTCCTCGTCACCATGGGCCAGAATACAAAAACACTCTGCTCTCCCCATGTCACCGGTCCGAAGACAAAGGCTCGTGTCCTCGACTTCATAGGCGAGACTCAGTAAAAAGGTAATCCTTTTTACGAGGTCATGTGAGGAATAATTCCTCTAATTAAAAATACAAGCAACTCCAATTTCATTTTATCCTAATGCCTCTATCCTTAGCGTGATTTAATTGTGACCACTGGTAGGGAGTTTCAGGAATCATTCTACCCTGATGTGATCAACATCAGTGTAGAACTATCCTTCCACCCCAATTCGTGTTTGGTTTCCCTTGATCCCTAGAAAAACAAGTTCCACCTCCCACGTCATTTTCAAACATCCAAATAATTCACTCATGTCCAATTTTCTATCTTTTTGGTTCTTCTAATAATAATCAATACATCTCCAAGGTGTGGACTCAGTCCATCAAACATCCCGATTCATCTCTTAGTAATTACCTCAAGACTTAAATTCCCACTAAGTTCTATAACCGTCTCATGCCAATTCGCACCATCTTATATCTCATAGCATTACTATCTTCTTCCTCATTCTCATGTCAAATAATATCTCATAGTGTTATCTTATTCTTATCTCACGCATAGTCTCATATCGACTCATACCTCATATATTCCTTATTTCTTAAATCTCCTTAATTCTCTTAACTTGTACTCACACCGGAGTTAACAAGATAGGTACTAAATATGTATGGTATTCTCATCTTCTGTGTGCAATAACCATGATTTATCTCAAAATGTTTATGTAAAACATATTCTCAAATTATTTTGTGCTATGCACACCGTATTTTATGTACTCAGTACACAAACATACGCTAAGCGGTTTTCGCTCTACCCCCCTTAAAATGGATTACGCCCACGTAATCAACACCATATCATTCTTGAACATAAGTTCAAGATGTCTAATTCTCACCAAGCATTCTAGCTTCCACGTCATCTATCTTACTTATAATTCGATGACAAATGACTTAGTCTCTGTATCGAGGATTCTTAACGGTACTTATACCATTTCCTTAACTTAGTTTGGTCTAATCTCAAAGGTAGTGATCTGCTAACTTCCGTTGCACGACTCTGATAGTTTTAGGCTTATTTGCCTCTCTTATCCTTTTTACAGTATTGTATATCTTTCTCTTGCGTGCTTATGGTTAAGCACTAAAGGTCCCTCAATGGTCACGTGTTATCCTTATAAATACACGGCCTTGATGAGTTGTAGCTCGTCTATCCAACCCCCTGGAGATCTAATGTTTGTATTCTTAATGGTTCCTCGAATGTCTAAATTGTTCTCTCCCACTAACCTTTGGTCTGAGGATGACCCTTAATCTGAAACTACTGTTTAGTGCTTATTGCGCTTTACAGTCTTATCCTTAACACTTTAAGACATGTCCAATGTCCGTGCTTATCCACTCGTGCTCTTCGCACTTCATAGTCCTTAATTATTTGTTCTCTGATTCCTTTGTGTTATTAGTTCAACTGAATTCTTCTCTTCGACTGTTTGTGGTAGTAGCTGCTCTTGTCTGATCTTGCGTCGTTGTCCGTGGTACGGAATCGACTACTTCCCGTGTTCCTTACACCACTCGTCTACATGCATGGGGTACCTTACTGGTACATTACTACTTACCCAACTAACTCATAAATGAGCGTGTCAGGCCTGCAAGCCCCTGTGGGGTGCAGTCGTCCCACGTCTCGTTTTAGTAAACTCATAGTGTCCGTCACACGTTTAGCTATAGCTAATTATGAAGTATTCTGTTGTCGATCTCCTCTTTCATCGTTCCATAATAACATTATTGTTCTTCTTGAAGTTAATCAAGGGAAATCCATTACTGTGTTCTTGGGTATGGTATGCTCTAGCTTCTTTCTGTATTCCGTATTGACTCTATTTCTTAGTAGCTTAGGTCTCTTCCCATAGAGCCTCTTATCTTCTTTCTCATATTCATTCTACTAGGAATGAACTTCCAGTTCCATAAGGAATGGGTTGTGCGCAGTTCGTCTACCATCTTATTTCCTTACTTATATTAGTCTTAACTCATAAATCTCTTTGCCTCTGTGTCAATATTTGACGGCTCATACCTAACGGTCGCTTTACCGCGCATCACGACTTAATCCCCCTATATAACTATTGTACTCACGACCACTACTACCGTGGTAGTTGGCCCTTACCATGTTGCCCATTGATGGTGCAACCTCTTACTCACTTATTCTAATGGCTTACCTTATACTCAATCCCTTCTTGGTGTAAACACACTAGGAGTTCTCTCATTCCGGTGTATGGCGGTTGCCGTACCGTGCTGTAAAATGGTTATATCTTAATATGAAGGTGTTCTGCTTCAATCCCAGGTTCATAAGTAGGCTAATTTCTCCCGCATTCTTTCATCCTTATGATGTTGTTTACATGTAATTTAACCGGTTTCTGAAAAAGTCATCCGCTGAGTCACAAGCTCTTCTGAGCATTGGTCACTTGACGTGCCATAATGTGCACTCACAATGTCTATCGCTGACAATTACTAATTCTTACATCCTGGGTGTTGGATATGGGGTCTATCTCTGCAACCTTCCTTATTACTCAAGTGTATCTGATATGTTCTAAGGTAATCTCAAGTTTACAGTTTCCATTCTCTAACAAAAGCGTATTGCATCTCTAATAAGTGAAAGCCCTTTTGAGGGATTCATTCCCACTCATGGCCTCACAACAAGGAGAGGTATCCCCACCCTAAAGGCATGGTTCGTTCTCCGCCCTTGTCCTTAGCATTATCTCAATATTCTCATTGGTACCCTTTCTTGGTCATATTCTTCCCAATCTAAGTTATAGGTTTGTAATCGTTCACATCTACACATGGTAGTTCATTCATGGCGTGAATCAGCTCTTTTACAACTTACTGCGCCTCAAGTTCTGATGTGGTTAACATCCTTGGCTCATAGGCTCTTAGTGCTTAATGCCTCAGTTCATTATTTGTACTCTTACTCATCTGTAGGTCATTCTTAAAGGTTTTTGTTTCCTTGAACACTATCCACCGTTAGATTGCATAATAAATGTAGTATTGGGTTTCAAGATAAGTCGCTGCATCCTGCTTCCTGCTGTGGAAGTTTATCCAGGTGATCTGGGGTTACTTAGTGTCTCTGACAATACGGTCATTTACTAGACTTATGTCTTTTAGCAATCAAGGTTAGGTTCGTATTAGGCGTTTGCCTTACGGTGTCCAAGTTGGATATCATCCTGTCATCTTATGCTTCCACCTCGATGCATCGTTCAACTTCCGTTGACTACGCCACCCTGATGATCAATCATACTTGGGTGTTAATTAGTTAGACAAACAGTATTAACTGTCATTCATCAGTTTGTTCGGCATGACTATGCCCGCTCTGTGGGGGTAGTCCTCTGAGCTTTCCTTTTCCAGGGTTGTACGTCCTTAATCCTCAACAGGTTATAGCTCACGTTCATTTTCTTTATCCTTGTTTTCTGGGTTTTCCAACATCTTCATTGAAGAATGCTTATTACTGGTATTCTTAGTGATCAATCCGGGAGTCTTATCCCATTCCTGTTGCAAGTTTTTATGTCGACGGTCTCCATCGTATTCCTTGTACATTATCACTTACGTAGTGTTTTGCTCGCATTACCGAGCGATCTCTTAGGTTTTCCCCTTGGAGTTCGGGATTGGTGTTCTTACCGTATTGTCGGTTGTCGTTGTAGTAGGTTATACCGTTGCTAATATTTATATGGTTTAATATTTGTCCAAGTTCCGCTCCCGGCTGACTGGTGTGTCACCTCATCTCATCATGGTCAGGCCGTCGGGCCTTTCCAAGGTCTTATTTTTCTGTTCTTATGGATTTACAATCCGGTATTAATATGTGTTACAACTGTAGCGTTCTCCTACTTTGCCATAATGGCTTTCCGTGTAGCTTAACCGTGGTAGCACTTGCTATGGCAAGTGCGCCATGCAGGATGGGCTATTGGTACAAGGTACATTGGTAGTGGTACTTCCTTCTAATTTCCATGTAATTGGTAGTCCTCGGGACTCCTTCGATAATCTCTTATTTTGGATAACTGACCATCCGGCAGTTTCCTTGTTGTTTGACAGTACTGTCATTTATCAGGGCGCTCCTCTTTCCGAGGGAACCCCTTAATATTTCCTTACGTATTAATCCTCAATCCCGTTTCCACATATTTGCCGTGGTCACTAAGTAATGATTCTCCCTTAGGCACTACATCGTAGTCCTATTCCGGCATACAATTATATGTGTTTCCACCGTCGTCCGCGTTATGTCGGCCAGGTTTATAACCTTTTCCATTTATGGTGTTTGGAGTTCCGGCTCTCAACTGGACTTTCCAGTAATCTTCTCCCTTAGGCTTTGTATTATCCCATTGCTATGCTCATTCGGACCACTGTCCGGTACTCATGTCTCTTATCATTTCCTTATCCATTGCACTCGTAGTGCTTTCCTTACCATTGGTATGGCGGGTTATTTCGACTGCGTAGCATGTCGACCCATGTTGCCGGTAATTACCGTTCCCTTATTGATAGAATTCCATAGGTAGCGCCTGTTTCTCTGTTGCGCTCCATTAAAAACCTCCAAGTTCTCCGTAACTGTTGTGCAACAAGATGTTTCTCGTATTGTTTACTGTTAGCTAACCGCCAGATCAGGTTTCCCCGAGTAAGAGAAGGCTTTCTTCTCTCTGGCGTTTGTTCCACATATTCAGGGTTAAGGATGTGGAGGGCGGGTCTAGGTACTATGGATATCCAGTAAACACCGGGAAGTCCTGACTAACGCACCTCTCACTCTATCACTCAACCCTTAACCCATAACTCAATCTCAACCTCATTATTCTCCTAAGTTCGGTATTTCTTGTCTTCAGAGCGTAACTACGCTCTGATACCACTTTTGTAACACCCCAACTCAATCCAAATGTGGTCCGGCAACTTAACAGCATATATATATATACACGTCACAGTGTAATTCTTTACACACCAGGACCTTGCCACGGTCTGACTACAGAATATACCGAACATTAGTAAATAACAACCTTAACCAAATACATATCCTTCTTACAATCCCCTCACATCCTATACATCTTACTAACTCAATTGCCATACGAGTGTACATGCACAACTCGTAGGCCACACTTAACCCTTAACACTTGTCCCCCTTCTTACTCTCGCGACGGCCGCCTCCTGATGTTCACCTGTGTAGTAAAAACAGCCCCCAAAGGGGGTCAGCACGAATGCTGGTACGATCCTCTCATGGCCCCCAAGCTAACGTGGCTACGACGACTATTGTCGATAGCATAGAGGTTGATTAGATGCACAACATAATAGTAAGTGCAGTAAACAACAAACCAAATTTGAACAATCAAGTTCACACACAATGAACGACTTAAATGCGTTCCCTTAATTAGAGAGTTAATTATTTAACTCCTTAAGTTATATTTCTCTTAATCTTAGTCCATCCTTATCTCACCTCAATCTTAGTCTTATCTTAATCTTAGAAACAACCATCCTTTAAAAAGGAGTGAATGTAGCTTATCTTAGTCTTAATAATATAAACCATCCTTTAAAGAGGAATGGTTGCAACTTATCTTAACCTTACCTTATGTATGCCAACCGTTCTCTCATTGGGAACAGGTAGCCCTTAGTTCGTTGTTTATTTTTGTAGGGCTTGGTTAACCCTAGCCAGCAGTAGGACACTTACCGACAATAAACAACATTCTTAAATTGTTGGGGATGTAGGCTTGATCCCCCCACGCCATCTTAAAGCCACCTACCTTGGACTGGATGTCCAATGTAGCCGAACCGGCCAACCGACCCAAGGCTACTAGTCCGAGGACTAGTCCTTAAGCGGAAGTCAAAACTGCTATAGATACCGACCCCCTTTCCTTAGCATGCATGACCGGAATCAGTCCCGGGTTCCTCACTCCCCCCTTAAGTTCCAGTTAGTAGTAGTCTCAAGACCATGTTTGTTGGTTAACCTCTTTCGGTTTATAACAAACTAATATTAGGGAGTGTTCCTTAGTCTCACTCAATTCCTTACTAAACGTTGATTAGTAAGTTCTCACGGTATGTTGTGTTAGTTTTCAAACAACGCACAACAATACAATAAACATAATATTCTGATTGCATGCTTTATCTTGTTTAGTGAGCACACAAAAACAAATAGCACACAAGCCGAGGGACACCTCGTTAGCAAGCAGGTCACAAGAAGAACTGTACCGTTCACCGTTGGTCGTTCGGTTGCTTAATCTCTTCCGGAGTCCAATTTCCAAGTCCTAAAACATTCATTCAGTTTTAGGTTGTTAATCACTTAACTCAATTCAACTTACTTTTCTTACTTAACTTACTTAACTTACTTAACTTTTAAGTTTATTCTTAGCTTAATCCCTTAGGTCTCTATACCTCTAATCATCATTGCCCTCTTAATGGGGTACCATTAATACCACTAAACTCTCTTAGGTTTTTTTTTCTTTTTTTTTTAAGCCTTAAGGGTCGCCCGACCCACCGTCCGACCCACCAACTGGGTCGGACCCTTCCAGTAACCCTTCGGGTTTGAAAAACTCCACTTCGTCCGACCCATGTCCAACCCAACCAACTGGGTCGGACCATCTAGAAATCCTCCCGTCTTTTAAAACTCCTTCGTCCGACCCACCGTCCGACCCCAACTGGGTCGGACCATTCCAGAAACACTTACGGTGGCTTAACAGAGGCCCGTCCGACCCAGAACTAGGTCGGACCCTGGGTCGGACCAGCATAGACCTTTCTCTTAAGTTGTTTCTTCAATTCCAAATTTTTCCCCAAACCTCCTAATGTGTTCTAACATCACTTAGCCCCTTAAACCCACCTTTAATCATCCTCCAAACTCATTAAAATAACCTCCAAAGATCATTCCAACCTTTAGTTCAATTCTTGCAAGAAATTCCTAACACTTGTTAATTAATTCCTTATATTTCCAACATGTACATTTTGTCTAAAACTTCAACCAACCAAAGTGTTTCTTTTCAACCCATATAACTCCTCCTTAACATCATTACCTTCCATCTTTGCTTGTTAAACCTTCCAAGGTCATCTTGCATTTCCATGCACTAATTCCTCTCATTTCCTTTGGTTACTCATCTCTCCTGAACTCTTGAGCTTACCCATACTTTTCTTTCCAATACCTTAACACCTTGACATTGTTCTTCATTTACCTTAACCATGCAACACCCTCCTTAGACATTTCCACTTCTTTTATGCAACTTACTCACCACTCTCATGATCATACACCCTTATACTTTTCTAGTCATTTTCCTTGACGACTTACAACATTCTCCTACAATTTTCACTTCCATCACCAATTCCACACATTACCATCTAAACTAAACCTTACTAGCCCACTACTAACATCACCACCTCTTACACAAACTTCCCGAAACTCTCACTGTTTTACTCTCTTTTCATACCTAAATCATCTCAAGCATTTTACATCATTTCCTCCAGGTTTTTTCACAAGTCTTACATTCCTCATACCATGATTTTGGTGTGTATAATACACTCACCAATCCTCTAATTCCTCCTAGACATCTCTAGGTCATTCTCATCCTCAAGAACTTCTTACTTAACTCATTTCCACTCAAATTCCTCTTAATGATTCCTAGTGAACCCTAGGTAATATCAATTCACAACCATTACTTAAACACTTCTTTTTCTACTCAAATTTCACCATAGCTTCTCTAGTATCTTATCATGCCCAAACACATTATTTCCTCATTCAACCATCTTACACACATCAAGTTCTTTCTCATCATATCCCATCACCCAAACCAACTCATTCACAACAAACTCAATATATTGCAATAATCTTAGATTGCATAGCACTAAGGCTCTTAAATGACATGGCTCTTAGGCCCTTAATGACTTAAACTTAAACACTGAATTTCCCACATATAAAAGCTTTCAACCTGAAAATACACCTATCAATCTCATAGTAGTTATAATGCTCTTCAAACTCATCTTAAACTTATACTATCAACTCATTCCCATTGGCTCCTTAGTCACAAGTTCACAAGCTTGTTTAAGTTATTTTTCTTAGGTTACTAACTCATTACCTAATGTAAGCCCTAGGCTACATTGGTACTCCTGTAAAACTCATTCCTTAAACCTTAAACCATCATTAGGTAAGTAATTTACCTTGTTTTCTCAAGCTTATCTTATCTTCCTCCTTAGACCTTCTTCTTGAATGAATATCGGCCACCACTTAAATCTCCCTTGCCAATGTTCTAATCAATATTCAATGACTCCCGTGAGTGCTAAACAATACACTAACCTTAAGGAATGAACACATAGGTTAAAATGTGTTCTAAGGTATAAAAGTGGATGATTACCTTTGAAGTCTCAAAGTAGACTTGGGCATTGAATGAAAGAGGACCTCCACTAGTCCTTGGTGAATAAAACAAGCTAGAACAAGGCATAAAAACAAAGCTCCATGAGTAGTAATTTTCGGCCATGTGGAAGGAATGGTGGAAACATGGTTTTTCTTACATTTTCCTTACCTTGAATGAATGGAGAACCAAATGGGCTCTTCAAACTTGATTTTCCTCCATCAATGGAGTTTCCTCTTGGCACAGAAATGGAGCTTGAAAGGATTTGAAAAGATAGGAAGATAGGTCTTGGCCTAACTAAGAGAAATCTATACTTGGTTTTTGATTTGGAGCAAAGATGAACACTTGGTGAGCAATTGAAGGTGGAGCACCCATGGATGGAGCTCTCTCAGTTTTGGAGCAAGAGAAGAGAAGAAGAAACCGTGGGAAGAAGAGAAATGAAGAGAGAGAAGAAGAAAAGTAGGCTAATATAAGATATTTGCTTTATAAAAGCAAATAGTAACTCCTTTTACTTATCTCTTCTTTTCTTCCTTATTTGATGAAGTCTATGGTGACTCATCCTTATAAAACCGGCCCACTCTTTATAACCAAGATATTTATGATCTTGGTTGACCAACTAATTGACTTATATTGATTAAAACTTAAACTAGTCACTATTTGGCACTATTCACAAATTAGTGCACATATTTCTGAAATTTTTGATTTCCCATTGATTTAAGCTTCCTAATGTGATACTAATTAGTACACATGTTGATTAAGGTGTAATCATGGGCATTTAGCCACTCAAAACTCAATTCTAAGACAATTTCTCAAAAATGTGCTCTAAGACTTCTTAAAGCACATTTTGTGTTTTAACTTGTTTTCAAGCTTGGTTTTCTTTGGTAATTGGTTTAAAATGACCATTAGAATATTACTAAGGTCTTAGCATGATATTTGGGTACTCACCCAAGTCTCTCCAAGCTTAGAGCACATTTTTGCCCTAATTGCCCTTAAGGAATTTTCTTGTGTTTTCCTTGGTTTACATTGTCTACCAATCTTTCTAAGGCATATTTTAGCCTTACTATGAAATACCCCTAAATTAATTTAAATTAATTTAGGGGATTTCTTTTATTAAACCTTTAATAATACTGTTAAGTATTAAATTATTATAAGGAATTATGAATATTAAATTAGTACAAGGAATTATGAATATTAAATTATTATATGGAATTGTGAAATTTATTTAGGGGTTTTCTCCTATTTAACCCTAATTATTATATATTATTATATAGTATTATGAATTTAATAATAAGATTTATAAGTCAATAAATCTTGGGAAAATTTCTAAACACTCCAATTATATTATAAAGATTTTAGGAAGTGTTGGAACATTGTTTTGAAATATAAAAGTCAATATAAAATTCAAGAAACCTTAAAGCTTATTAAGCCTTGCTAGAGTTGACTTTTTGAGAATGGTCAAACCAGCCCATAAAACCTATACCAATAAATAGGTTATGGAAAACCATGAAGATCGATAAAAAGAACGTCAAAAACGGATCATCGTAGCCAAAGTTATGCTAGATTGAAGTTTGGAGTCAAAATTTTGAAATCTGCCACGTGTCAGTCAATCACAGGCCGCCCAACACTTAGTCGATTTTCTCCCTGTTTTTCGCCAACAGAAATCAGTTTGTTGCCCTATCTTGTGACCTTCATAACTTTCTTATCCTTTGGAATTTTTGAGTACCGTCTTCTTTGTTGTCTTCTCCTACATTCCCTCTAAACAACCATAGCTCACACAAACCCTAACTCGTTCTGAATCAACCGGAAAATCGAGTCAAAGTAGCCACCTTGCAAAAACTGAAACTGCAATTCCAGATTTTCTCTTCGAATCAGGTAACTTCGATCAGCCATAACTTCTTCGTTACTCATCCAAATTCCATGTTCTTTAGCTCGTTTGGAAGAGCTCTAATCCCTATACAACTTTCATGTTGATGACCAAAGCTAATTCCCAACCGTTTGGAAGAGAGAGGTGTCTAAAGTTTCGGATTTGTCATCACATAAAATCATGTACTTTTTCCAGAAAACGCAAGGTAAACTCGTAACTTCTAGCCTCGATTTCTTTCTGTGTGTTGCGAGTTAGGATTAGATCTTGCTATCATTGTGTAGAGCTAAGTTTCTTCTTTAGATTAAGCCCAAGAACAAAGCCTAACGCGATCTGTACTGAAACTTATAGTGCTACGAAGTTGGCTACTCGAACAGGCAAGGTTCGAATATTTTTCCAGAACCCGATATTGAATCTCCTCGTTTGTGCAATTCCGGTGAGCTTTTCTTCAAATTGTTCCTATGTTGCTAATCGAAATTGCAATACCGGTCTAACCCATGTGTCAATTTCAATTATTATGCATTGTACTAAGAGAATTTGGCAAATTAAGATTCAGAAACCCGCATGAACCCTTACCTTCGAATCGAATTCGAAACTTGATGTATACTGCATTATAATTGGGGAAACCGGTATCAATAGAACCGAAATTCGATTTCGAATCCATAGAAACAAGAATCACTCGATTTCGTTCTGTAGATTAGGAGATATATGCGATTTAGTACTCGACTGGAATTCTGAAATCGGGGAAGAACTGGGGATTCAGGGGCCGTCCGATCTCGTTTTAAGAGATTGGACGGCCAAGATTAGATCGGGCGATTTAAAGTTGTTTTAAGTTTCTATAAAAATTCAGTAAGTAGCTCTAACTTGTTGATTTTAGTTAATGGCCTTCCCGAAGGTATTTTGACTTGAAATTTTAACCATAGATTCCTTATTTAATCTAGCTTATTTTGTTGTAAATTAATATGGTTTTGGAGTTTTTAAACATAAGTTATGATTTTTGCAAGTTACGGGTTTTCTGGAATTATTTGGATAAATTAAAAATATATTTTTATGAAATAAAAATTTTATAATATGTCTAAAATGTTATAGTTACTGTATATTAAATTTGGGAATTTTTGGGCAATGGTAAAAGGTTTTAAAAATTGTGTTTATGAGTTTTTCATAAGAATAACCTATAATATAAGTTTTTTAATGTAACCAAAAATTAAAGTATGGTTTGTTAATTAACTTTTAAGCTGGGGAAAAATAAGGGAAATTAAATTAACATTTTATAACAGTAAGTTTATAAATGTTTTGGTATTGGCTTTTAAGAGAAGTGAAATTATTTACATATATGTATAGATACTTACTTAGTAGAAACTTATATAAATTAAGGAATTTAATTATCCTACATTTTATTTACTATATTATGGGAGTTAATATTTTTAATTAAACTAAGGAATAAATATATATATATTTACGTGTTTATAAAAAGGGAATTAAGTAGTAACTTAGAGTAAAACAAGGAACTAATTAAATTAACACTTATAATAACTAAATGTTATAAGAGCTAGTATCCTATGATATGGTAAAAGAAATACTTAACGAAACATACTTGGAATACAGTTTAAGGTTGTATTAATAAGATAGTTTAAATATGATAAGTTACATAGGGAATGTCTTAGTTGATTTCTAGTACGGGTACACTTATATATATATTAAATAAACAAAGGAAACACTTTATTTAATAAACCATAGGTCGGTTGTAGTTATGCCTAAAAGTTATTAAACATAATTAAATACAATAAACTACATAAATAATGTTTTGAACAAATCCTAGTATATATAAATATACACATTTAACATAAATAAAATTAGATACCTTATAGGAAATATAATACGAAGGAATTAGTAAGTTAAACTAAACCTATACATAATACTATTAAAAGAATATTATATGAGCTAGTATTGAATTGTGGTTATGAAATTGAGCTTAAAGAGTTATCTTGGATTTCTAAGATTTATATAAACCATATTAGAATACATGTGTAATATTGTTTGTCAAAGACCATAATGTAAATCTATAATTTGGTTAGGTAATTAATAAGTTGGGACTTAGGAATATTTGTAATTAGATTTTACACAAATAGAACTTACTATATAATTAATGAATAAATGTAATACTTTTACATCTAAATGTTCTTAATATATAAACAATAATAAATAAATAAAATACTTTTACATCTAAATGTGAGGTGGATTAGTAAGTCTAGATTTAATCATTTCTTAACATTTATGGTATTGGAATATACCTTAATGTTTTAAGATAAAATCATTAAAAGGTTATGATATAAAACTATATTAAACTATGATTTGGAAATTTATCTAAATAATAATCCTTAAGTTTCCTGGCGTTAGATAAGCCATATGAAATACATTTATAACATTTATTACCAATACTTAGGATGTGAATTTACAATTAAGTGAGGTATTTAGTTGTTAGAATTTATAGAAGGTTTATAAATAGGAATTTGATACTTAAAACCTTAGAACCTTTTATTAGATAAAACTAGGTTACATAAGATATTATATTGATATACTTTACGGTAATGGGAAATAATGATAGGTTATTTGAATATAAAATATGAGAATTTTCATATAATTAACAATTTCGCTTACGAACCAGAATTTAATTCTTTGATAAATACTACTCAATGTAGATATATGGTGTAACACCCCTACTACGCACAACACATTACTTGAAATCGCAGCGGAAAATAAACAACTAAACAGTAACTAAACGAATGGTGCTACAATGCCGTCAACCACCCACGTGGCTAACAAGGCTGAATAAATACAATTGTACCGGTCTGATGATCAGACTCCCGAGCATAGATCTAATAACCATATATATACATCAACATAATACCGAGTGTTTACAAAATCCTTCACTGTATACCGTCACTGTAAACCATCATAATCAAGTATATAACACGTCACGGGAGCACAGGCGCATCCCGGGCAACATCCAAAAGTACTCCAAAAGTAACTACACCCTAGGATCTAGAGCCACTCCGCTTCTTCGATCCTCATCCTGCAGTAAAAGAAATATGGATCCCCCGAGGGGGTCAGCAACCCTTGGCTGGCATGGTTAACGCGCAGCCCATTGACTACCGGAATGCGCGCAACTATTTGTCATGATGACATGGTATTTATTTTAAAACACACAACACATACATATATAACATAACATGGGTATTGTACACATCATAACACACATCACACACATACAACTCCTTTTAGGAAGAGAACCAACACAGTTAGTCCCCATTGAGAGCCTAGAGAATGTTGCCATGCTCATGCTTAGCTCGTTACATAACTCGTTACCGTCCGGTTAGATTGGACAGTTAACTTAACACAAGGTGCCTCGGATATAGTGATCCAAGCACACCGAAATAACACATAGTATGCCCCTGTGGCCCGACGTGAGTCAGTAAAATAGCCTTGGTTAAGCTAAAGGGAAGGTTAGAAACCAAATTGGAAACTTAACCATAACATACAGAGAGAATCGAACCGGTTATGACATCGACTCCCATACTCACACGCGTGGCCGGAACAGACCGGACTCCTCACTTCCCCCGTTAGCCCTTGTTAGTAGCTCATCATTGAACACAACAAACAATTCACAATAATAGGTCAAGTCTTGTTAGACACACACAAGGGAAGAGAGAGTCATACTCAACAACATAATAATATTCAACAACTGTAAACTCTTTACATGGTTTAATCTTACAAAGTCATAAACACACAGAAAAACAAACAACACACAAGCCGGTGTAAACCGGTAGGCAACAGACTGCAAGAAAACCATACCTTGGTCCTTGCCTCAACTGATTTCCACCTTGAGAGAATCCTAAACACATTAGTAACGTCGGTTAATTAACGCACTAGTCCATTATTAACATTATCTACTCAACATTACTAGTTTATTTTTATTTTACACTTGTTACAACTTTTCATCCTTTTAATTGCCTTTAAAACCCACCTAACATGTCTTACATAACCTTATAATATCATTACTAACCAACTACCATTTTTAGATAACAATTTCCATCTTAAAACAATAATTTTTGGTCCATATAGTGGCCTGTCCGAACTTGTGTCCGAGCTTCCAAGTTCGGACACAAGCCGTGATTTTTGACAGAAAACAGACACATGTCCGAACTTGTGTCCGGACTTCGGAAGTTCGGACATGGGTCGAGAATAACCAACAGAAGGAGCAGGCGCGTCCGAACTTGTGTCCGAGCTTCCCTAAGTTCGGACACAGGTCGCAGCTAAATCCAGAGAAGGAAATGGGTGCGTCCGAACTTCCAAATTCGGACGGTAGTTCGGACACTACCTAAAACCCAGAAAACTGTAAGCGTAACAGGGCATGTCCGAGCTTCCAAATTCGGACGGAAGTTCAGACGTGCCATTATACTCATTTTCTACAACCTTAAACACTTAACCAAATTTCTCCAAAGCCTCCAACACTTATAGTATCTACTCCCTAGGTTCCCAAGTGATGTTTCATGCCTATACTAACCATTATATCAAGATATTCCTTCCACACAACATCATTACTCAAACATCATTTCTTACAAACTAAAACTCCTTATATCATCCTTGAAATCCCTTTTTCTAAGCTTACAATTCCTCCTTATTTTACCAAAGTTTGCCTAAGTCTTCATCTAAGTCCAAAATGACTTTGGTACACACTAAAACCTCAAGATCATGCCTAAGTCCTTATTACGCTCTAGATCACTTCCTAGTTCATCAAAATTCCTTTATAACATCTTGAATCCTTTATGCATCTCCTAAATTTCGACATAGGTTCTCCTAGTATTTTGTTACACCTTAGCACAATATTATCATCATTAAACATCCTAGAACACTAAGAACACCAAGAACACTTTCTTACACAACTTCACCAAATTCACACTACATCACAATATAGTGCACAATTTAAATTGCATGGCACTTAGGCCCTTAAAATGCATGGCTCTTAGGCCCTTAAAGTGCTTAAATCATAAACACTGAATTTCCACAATATATATGCTTTTAACCTGCGATTACATACAACAAGACATATGGTATTTTACTAGTCTCCTTGAGAACATTTACTAGGTCATTTACCATTTTCTCTTTAGGTAGTTTTAATAAGCAATTATAGGCTCATTTCTCCTAAGGCATTAAACAACATAAGGTTAATAGGTTTACCTCTTTTCCAAACAATTCCTTTCTTGTTTCACTACAAGACCGGTAGGGTATTTGATTCCTTGTCAAGTTCTAAACAATATACAAACATTATAATGAGTATTCAAGCTATAAGCTTCATCTCATTGTAAACCCTAATTTGACATTGTTTCAAAAACATTAATGTAGTTGTTTTACCTTGATCTTTGAAGAGAGTTTGAATATATAACAAGAGAGGACTCCACCTAGTCCATGAAGAGTTGAAATGAAGCTAGAACAAAGTCACACAAAGAACTATATCAATGTGTATTTTCGGTCAAGGTAAGAACATGGAGGAAACATGATTCTTATTTGAGATTCCTTACCTAGAAGCAAAGGAGATCAACAATATGTCAAAATACAAGCTCAAGCTCCTTCAATGGTGGAACACCTTGGCACCGAAATGGGGCTCTTGGAGATTTGAGAAGATAGGAATGAAGAGCTTGATGAGAGCAAGAGATTGGTGGTCTTAGAATTTGATTTGGACAAGTGAACAAGATTTTACAAGAGGTCAAAGTGGGAGTTCTAATGGTGGTAGTGGTATTACCGAGAGAGAGCAAAGAAGAGAGGTAGAAGATGGTGTTTGGAAACCGTGGGAATGAAGGAAAGAAATGAGAATGAGATAGGATTTGCTTTTAAGAAGATATTTATGCTTATAAAGTAAAAAGTAAGTTTAATTAATTTTCTTTACTTACTTGTTTTATCAACTAAAGAGTGGTGAGTCACACACTTAGAAAACCGGCCCCCTTTATTAGTGTGAGGGTGTTTTAGTCTTTGTTTGTCAATTAAATTACTTAATACAACATATGTTATAAACTAGCTTATAAAAAGCACTATTCACCTAAACAAGGCACTTAGAAGTGAAATTTTTGATTTCCCATTAATATAGCCACCCAAATGTGATACTATATAGTACACATATATATTTAAGAGTAATGATGGACATTTAGCCACTCAAAACTCATTTACAAGACAATTTTTCGAAAATGTGCTTTAAGACTTCTTAAAGCACATTTTGTGTTTTAACTTGTTTTCAAGCTTGGTTTTCTTTGGTAATTGGTTTAATAAGTTCATTAGTATATAAATGAGGTCTTGGTAAGCTCATTAGGTCTTAACCAAGTTTATCCCAAGCTTAGAGTACATTTTGGCTCTTATTGACTTTAAAGCACATTTGTGTTTCCTTTTGTTTAAATTTGTTTACTAAGGTTTCTAAGACTCTTTTTAGTCTTAATACACCATATTTAAGTGTTTAAACAATATATTAAGGTTTGGGGTATTTCAATCTACCCCCCTTAAAAGAACTTTGTCCCCAAAGTTCATACTTCCCACATATCTTAAATATTAGAACATGAGAACACATATCAACCACACTTCCATATCACACTAATAACATTTTACATATACGGACAATGTCCAAACAACAAAACATCACAACATCATTCAGACCCAGCGGTCTGTAATATTAACCACATGACAATACAACACAGACAATGTATTCAAATACATGTCATACACATAACCGAAACGGCTCTACCCCCCTTAAATAGGGGTACGCCCCGTACCCTATACATACAAACACTAAGAAGTAAACAACGATGGGTACTTCGCCTTCATCTTATCTTCCAGCTCCCAAGTGGCCTCCTCAACGTCCTGGTTAGACCAGAGAACCTTCACCAGTCTCACAGACTTATGGCGAGTGTCTCGAGTCTTAGTGTCCAGAATCCGTACCGGAGTCTCCACTGATCGCATGGTCGGCTCCAAAGTTAGCCTTTCAGGCTGAAGCACATGAGACGGATGAGACATATACTTCTTCAACTGGGACACATGAAATACATCATGTACCTTGCCCAGCTCGGCGGGTAAGTCAAGTCTATAAGCTACCGGGCCGATCCGCTCCGTCACAACATAAGGCCCCACATATTTTGGGCTCAACTTGCCTTTCTGGCCAAAACGAAACACTCCCTTCATGGGGGATACTCTCAAAAATACCTGATCTCCCACGGCGAACTCCAGGTCACGTCGGCGCACATCTGCGTACGACTTCTGTCTATCCTGAGCTGCTTTCATATTATCCCTGATCTGGCGAACTTCTGCCTGAACTTGCTCAAGATACTCTGGTCCTATAATGACCGTCTCACTCGACTCATCCCAGCATAATGGTGTGCGGCATGGTCTACCGTACAATGCCTGGAAGGGAGACATCTTGATCGATGCATGATAACTGTTGTTGTAACTGAACTCGATCAGATGTAACTTATCAATCCAGCTGGTCTGAAAGTCAAGTGCACATGCACGTAGCATATCCTCAAGTGTCTGAATAGTGCGCTCACTCTGACCATCGGTCTGTGGGTGAAACGCCGTACTCAATTTCAGTTCAGTACCCAATGCCTCTCGTGTAGACTTCCAATATCTGGATAAGAATCTGGTATCTCTGTCAGATACAATCGTCTTTGGTACACCATGATGTCTTACAATTTCTTTATCAAATAGTTCTGCCAATCTTGCCACTTTCCAGGTGTCCTTCATCGGAATGAATCGGGCCACCTTGGTCAGTCGGTCAACTACCACCCAAATCATATTCAGACCTCCCCTTGTAGGCGGAAGCCCTACCACGAAGTCCATAGATATGTCATGGAACTTCCACTCCGGCACTGGCATTGGCTGCACCATACCACCAGGCCGTCGGTGCTCAAACTTGACCTTCTGACAAGTGAGACACCTCAACACATAGTCATTCACATCCTTTTTCATTCCAGTCCACTAAATATCTTTTCATACCTTTATACATCTTGAAGCTCCGGGGTGAATCGAAGTAGTAGAACAATGGGATTCACTCAATATGCGCTCCTTCAGCTCAGCGCTACTCCTAGGTATAACAACCGGCCATTAAGCCTAATCAGGTCATCATCGTGGAGTCTGAAGTCGTACTTCTGACCCTCGAATGTGCCATCAATAAGCTTCTGTCTAATCTCCATCATGTACTGATCCGTCATCTGAGCACTCCGCACCTCTTCAACCAAGCCAGTATGAGAGACTAGCGAATGGAGAGAGTGTGCTCGGCGACTCAATGCGTCAGCTACCACATTTGCCTTACCCTCCTTGTACTGTAAATTGATGTCATAATCATTCAGAAATTCAACCCACCTTCTTTGCCTCATGTTCAACTCCTTCTGAGTGAACAAGTACTTTAAACTCTTGTGGTCAGAATAAATTGTCACACTTACCCCATACAAGTGATGTCGCCATATCTTCAGTGCGAAGACAATGGCCCCCAATTCTAAGTCGTGGGTAGGGTAGTTCTCCTCATGCTTCTTCAGCTGTCGGGAGGCCGTAAGCCACGACCTTCCCGTTTGCATCACACATAACCCATACCCCTGCCTGATGCGTCGCAATAGACCTCAAAACCATCTGGACCGTCTAGTAATGTCAGAACCGGTGCAGATGTCAGAGCATCCTTGAGACTCGTGAAAGCCCTCTCACAGTCGACTGTCCACTCGAATGGTGCATCCTTCTTCATCAAGGAAGTCATCGGCTTCGAGACACTGGAGAAGTCCTTCACAAATCTCCTATAGTACCTGCCAGACCGAGGAAGCTCCTGATGTCGGTAACTGTCTTCGGCCTAGGCCAGGTGCGTACTGCATCTATCTTTGCCGGATCAACAGCGATCCCGGCCTCAGAAATCACATGTCCAAGGAATGATACTTGGTTCAACCAAAATTCACACTTAGAAAATTTCTGTGAGCCTCGATTTTAAACCCTATCCTATGTTGATTAAAGTTGATTAGGATAACCGGGTTTTAGGTCCACTTATAACCTAAGATTAATAACTATGTCATACAACAAAAATTATTAAAAACCTAAGCTAGCTCACTGGAACCTATTAAGAGTCGCCACCTAATTTTAACCTAGATCAAATTAGGAAAGGAGAGTTCGGGTTCGGGGGCTTGATATTCGACTTAATTAGGGTTCAATTACTTTCGTTACCCCTAGAAGTCGTTTTTCCTCTACTTAGTTTAATTACGGCTTATTACGAGTCGTTTTTAACCTAAGTGCGCGCTTCTGTTTTTTTTATTTTTTAACATTTTTTTGACAGAAAATTAAAATGGAAATTAAAATACCAAAACTAGGGTTTCGGAGGCAGAATTAGGTCAAGTTTTGTTTTCGTCCGTGGCTACGGACCTAATGTCCGAACCCACGGACCCTAGTTAACTTAATTACACAGAAAAGTCAAATTTAAACAGAAACAAGATTTTGAAAAGTCCGGGGCCACGGACAGGACGTCCGTGGGCCCGGACATGTTTTATAAAACCCTAAATTTTGAAAATAAAAATATCCCGCCACCGTCCGGGGGCGTCCGGCTTTCGGACAGGGCGTCCGGGACCCCGGACATAGCGTCCGTGGGTGCGGACCGCCCTCGGACAGCGGCGTTTGGGTGGCTCCCGGTGGTGTTTCTGGCTCAAATTTTATGGGTAGGTAGCCTGAAAGATTCTAAACACGTTAGTGATTGAAAGTTTACAATTTGAATTCGAATTCAACACGAAACTTAGCAAACAAGTTATTGGGCAGAAGCGAAAACAAACGCTAATTCAGAAGCGATAAAAAGTCAATTCGATTCCAAATTTTGACACAGAGTAGTTAAAGTTGAACAAAGTCAGAAAAACATGACTTCAACCTGTTTTACCTCGGATTTAATGAGACTCTTCACAACGGGGATCTTTTGGTGCCTCGTTGATGCCGGTTTTGGATTGACTTCGAATTGTGCTTCTGACTCCTTCTTCTTTATGCTGTTAAGGACGTTTCTCTTCTGTTTTTGTGGTGGTTTTGTGTGTTTTTGGTGCTTGGAAGTTCAATAGGAGAAGAAAGGATGAGTTTTTGGTGATTTCGGGGTGATTTCTGCAGTGTTTCGGTATTGATTTGAGGCGTGGAAGTGTTAAAACGTGGGGAGAAAGTTTGTGGCTGTGTTATCTGACTTTGGAAGTGTTCTCCTCTGCCCTAGGTCGTTTTTGGAAGGTCCTTTTATAGAAAGAGCAAGGCCATGTTGATAGAACAAGATTTTTATCTAAAACCCTGATTTTGTGCTCTAAGGGAATCTGATTTTTTAAAATATGTTGCAGGCCGATAAAAATTATGAAATTTTAACTGAAGGTAAAGGATGAATTTTAAGAATTTTGAGAGTTGGAATCGGGTTATTTTGATAAATAACCGATTAGATAAAAATCTCACAATCTGGAATCTCCCATAATTCATAACTTATTATTGGAAAGTTGAAATACGAAATTCAACGGCATTAGTCTTTAATAATCATCCTCTATCTTGTGTTAAAATTTCATGACGTTTTGTTTTGATTTCGGTATTTTCCATAGGAGAGAGAAAATTGCAAAAATGATTGAATTTCTCTTTTAAATTTTGGGATAAGGTTCCAAATAAAATAATTTAAGGTTTATGACTGTATGTAGTCATGCTAACCATGTGACAATTTTATTTTAAGTTTGGAAACCTTTTATTATTTCTATTTCGAGGTTATTTCATGTGTTAATTAAAGAAATTAGCTTATAATATGAATTAAAAGCTAAATTTCCAGAATAAATATTATCAGAAAATCATGAAATACCTTTCATAATGACTACGATATTTGGAATTGTTTGGTGATGATGTACAAGTCATATGAAAATAGAAAATCCCGAGAATGTCCCTGGAAAATCCTGCATTGGTGCACTTTGACCATTTTGCCCTTTGTAACACGTATGCCTTTGAGACTACTAGGGGGGTTGAAATTTTGGGTATAACAGATTGCCCCCCGTCAACTAGGCTTTGTAATGAAGATGAAAAGACTAGTTGATGCTTGAGTGATACCCCAAAATTTTTGATCCTAAAAGACCTCGTATGCCGTTTGAAATCTAGTGGGTTGTGTCGAGCTATTCGAAGGCGCTGACTACCTAAAGGAGAAGGAGATGTTGTTGAACTATTCGAAGGCGCCAACTACCTGAAATGATGATATGTTGTTGAGCTATTCTAAGGCGCTGACTACCTAAAGTGATGAAAATGATGTCAAGCTATTCTAAGGCGTTGATACCTAAAGTGATGAAAATGATGTCAAGCTATTCTAAGCGTTGACTACCTAAATGATGAAAATGATGTCAGCTTTAAAGCGTTGACTACCTAAAAATGGTGAAAATGATGCAATGTTTTTAATGGAAGCAGGTAAACTAGGGAGTGGTGCTAGGTCTTACTATGAGCCTAAAGGGATGATTCTAGGTCTTATGACGAGCCTAAAGTGAATGAATGTAAGGGAGGTCTTATGGGTGCCTGAAATGGTTGAATGTAGGGTAGGTCTTATGGGTGCCTAAGGTTGTTTTTTTTTGTGGTGATAGGACTTATGTGTGCCTAAGGTTTGGAGGTGAAACCTCCTAACTCGGTTGCTTATGGAGACCGAGACCCACCTAACTCGGTTGCTTATGGAGACCGAGATCCATCTAACTCAGTTGCTTATGGAGACTGAGATCCGTTCTGCTCGGTTGCTTATGGAGACCGAGACCCACTACTCGGTTGCTTATGGAGACCGAGATCCATCTACTCGTTGCTTATGGAGACTGAGATCCGTTCTGCTCGTTGCTTATGGAGACCGAGACCTTCTACTCGGTTGCTTATGGAGACCGAGATCCATCTAACTCAGTTGCTTATGGAGACTGAGATCCGTTCTACTCGGTTGCTTATGGAGACCGAGATCCATCTAACTCAGTTGCTTATGGAGACTGAGATCCGTTCTGCTCAGTTGCTTATGGAGACCGAGATCCGTCTAACTCAGTTGCTTATGGAGACTGAGATCCGTTCTGCTCGGTTGCTTATGGAGACCGAGATCCATTCTACTCTTAACTAGGCTAATTGAAGAATGCAGTATGTTTGATGATGCAAAGATGTGAAGTATGTTTTATGCAAATGATTGTGGCAAAAAGCAAATTGTCAAAGTTCCGAACATGAAAATGAAGAGGTTTACGTGGGTATTGCAAAATGAAATTGAAGTGCTTGAAAAGACTGAAAATTGTCCAAAGTAAGAAATTGCTAGAAATATGCCAAACATGGCCATGATGAGATTTATGAAACCGAAGTGTTTGATGGAAAATTGTCCAGGACAAGAAGTTGCTGAAAGAGGTGCAAACATGGCAATATTTAAAGAAAATTTGTCTACTGAAAAGGAAAGTGAAATTATCGTTTCCAGACTAAAGATTTCAGATTCGTAATTTATCTCCTAGGAGATGAACATGCCACTGGTGTGGTGTGATGTTTGACGTGGAGATGTCTTGAGTGGGACCAAGGGGGGGAAGGGCCATGGAATTTATGTGGAGGTAAGGGCTCATGTGGGCCTGTGTGGTATGATGTGGAGGTAAAGGCTTATATGGGGCCGTTGTGTGATGGTGGTGCTTAATGTTTGAGTTGCGATTGGTGCTTCATAGCAATTGTTGGAACTAACAATTGCCCCCAGTATTTTAAGACAATCTGAGCTAGAATTCATGGCAATCGATCAGAACGATCGATTGCCCCCAGTATTTTCTTTGATTAAACGTGCGAACAAGTCTCATCCTCACAGGGTCGAGGCTTATGCTTTGATGTGGTGCTTCCTAACCTACACTCGACGTGGTTGGCGTTTGCACTCATTTCTCGCTCATGGTCATAACTTCTAGACCATTGAATTCGATATTTGATGGATTTACGCATTTGATCTGTTACTTTCACGTGATTGGACACACAACTATCAAGTCCGAAGTCTTTAAAGCTTATAACGTGGCCATAGGGTGTGATGAAAACAACAGGACCATGGAGGGATATTTGAGGTATATGGAGCTTAAATGGGTGACCAAAGCTGCAACTTGCGTCTTCTCTCAGATTCATCTTCCTTGTCTTGAAGTCGTTTGGCTACTTCGTGTTGACTTCGCTTGTGAGCTTGGAACATGGGACTTTTGAATTGTTCCTTGCACCTTCTCTCTTTCTTCCAATTTTGGACTTCTTTGAGGCTTTTCAGGTTTGCCTTTCTTTGAATCTCTTTTTCTTCGGGGTTCTTGTGTTTCCCGGTTTTGAACTTTGAGAGCTATTTTTTCCATGTGAGCTCACTTGGATCCTGTGTCACTTTGGGACCATTTGCGGATCGTTTCGTCATGCTGGTAGCAGTTTCGCTTCCTTGGACTTGTGAAGTTGTTGTTCGGAAGTCGGGGCTCCTTGCTTCCTTTGGTCACCGGATCGGTTATTCATCATTGGCTGGCTTATTTGTGGAGCTTGTAGTGTTGTAAAAGAGGTCATACATGAAAGGCTCAGCGGGGGTGCCTAGGTGTAATGTCAGGGTTCACAAGCTTTTTGGCTGTGTGGTGCTGTACCTAGGTGCTTCGTCATCCCTAATAGTTGTGTATCCGTTCATTGTTACTTTTCAAAGGTCTAAGCGTAAATTTACAAAATATCTCCTTCGGTTGGAGTTATGCCGTTTACCTTACCTTTGAATGTGGTCTCACTAGAGTCATGTAAAAATGACACGCTCGTTCACTCATGGTTTTTCCGCTCAAGACACTCTCGTGAATTTCACTCAGAGACTAGTTCGCACGCTTAAACGAAAGATTAAAGGCGGCGATCCCGAGCTCAGATTGCCCCCAGTATCGATTAGGGGTTTATGACAACACTTAAACAGATGTAGAGTTTGGACCGCTTTGTGGATTGTTTTGGATGTTTTGTGACAGTGTTTGGACGGACATGTTCACCCTTTTGGAAGCAAAAAGACGACTCGTCTTGTTCTATTGCCAGAAGATGATTGTTTCATGTGCCTTTATCAGAAGACATACTCAAACCATTTTTTTGTTTTGTTAGAGAAAAAGCATTTTATTATGAAACATTTGTACATGACTTTCTTAAAGATGTGAAGGATGAAGAAGCTTTATTAATGGCAAATAAATTGAACAATACTGAGTACATACATCGAAAAGCTACTCAAAGTATACTAAAAAGGAAAACAGAATGGAAACAAAATATTCTAAAGTCTAAACTAAGAACTGTGAATTTAAAGTGATTTCTAACAAAAACATTCTCCTAAATACCGTCGCATTGAAATCCTTGGTCAAAGAGGTCCTGGATCGTGTGCCTCAAAGCCTTGCAATCATCAGTGTCGTGACCGGGTAATTGGTGGTACTGGCAAAACTGACTTAGATTCCTTCCTTTCTGAGGGACCCCAGGCCGGGGGGTGAGAGGTTGTAGTATGTTTCGCTCCAGGAGCCTTTTTAAAGCCTGGCTCAACGGTTGGCCAATGTCTGTGAACTCTCTCTGACGGGAGTTTCTTTCTAGGTGGCTCTGATGCTCCAATGGCCCTACCTGACTCTTTAACCGGCGAACGGTGTTTACCTCATGCTGCCTGGTTATCTTTTGGATGCCTTTGGATGCAAGCTGCTGTCCTTGAACCATTCCCGGTGTTTTCTGAGTCCCCAAGCTTTAATTCTCCCTTATGGACCAATTCCTCTAGGACACCAACTTGTCCCATCAGTAAGTCGAAATTAGGAAAGTATGTGAATTTCAGCTTGTCATTGTATTGCTTCTGCATATTCTCAATTACCGTTCGGATTTGCTCCTGTTCGTCCATCTTTGTGAGCATAGCGGCTGCCTTCATCCTCCAACGCCTGATGAAGTCGGACATTGATTCACCTTTTGTTTGTCGTGTGCTTGCAAGATCAGCCCTGGTGACTCCGAAACTCCTGGCGTACCCAAAATGATGCAAAAAAGCTTCACAGACCTCCTCGTAGGTCTTGGTATTCATCCTTCGAGTTATGTACCAACGCTGAGGAGTCTCATCAAGATAGCGAGCAAACACCTTGGCCTTCTGCATATCGCTCAGCATAAGGATAGACATTTCTCTATCGAACATTGCCAAATGAAGCTGTGGGTCGGAGGAACCTTTGTATAGAGGAAGTGTTGGCAATTTCAACTTTGGAGGGAGATCAACCTCGGGATACAGTCCAGTGGAAAAGTAGTCGAAACCGGCTGGCTTGTTGGCCTTCTCCATGCGCTCAATCTTTTTCAGCATCCCATTGAATTCTACGGCTAACTGGGCATCCGTATTGATTGGACTTCCTCCTTCTGCCATGCTTGTGATTCGGGCCTACCTGTTTCCAAGGCGTCCATTATTAGCTAACAAGAGGAAGTGGGCTGAATGAACTAAGGTGAGAATGACACTTCACCGGAACAGGCTTGGACTGAATGCAAATGGGCTAAGATACCCAGAAAATGAGGTGTTTGGGCCGGAGTATTTTCAGACTGCGAATTGGAATTTGGACTGAAACCTGAATAGATGGCTTTGATTGGGCTTGAGAGGTGACACCTAGATCTAGGGTTTTGGGCTAGGGCCCGGATAAAAAGTCTACCTAGACTAAAATGAGCCCTTAGGCTGGAGTGCGTTTGGGCCTAGAGTAAAGCACATGGGCTGGAATGGTCCCTAAATCACAAATGGGCCTAACTTTCTTTGGGCCAGAGAAGATGGTTGCTAAGCCGAAAAAAGATCTTATTTTCAGGACTTGTGAGTTATTTCAAGCTCAGGTGGATTTCCTTTTTTATGGGCCTAAAACTAATTGGATAATTCAAATTGGGCCAGAAGAGAAATCACCTAAGTCTAAGCTTTTGGGCCGAAGCCCGAACAAATAACTCACACATTCTAATCAAGCAAGGCCTTTGGGCCGCGAGCAATAAAGTCGCGATATCGGGTTGGGCTGAGTTGATGTAGGAAAAGTTCCTATCAATTTCTAGGCTGGGTAGTGGGCTGATCATACAGGTAAACAAGGCCCACGCAAATTCAACATGTCCTCACCAGACGTTAAAATCAAACCGGGTATGGATCGATCCGGAGAGGTGCTTGGGGCATGGGCCCAGGTCGCCACAAAGGAATAGGGCTTGCACGCTATTCTCTTTGGGCTTCCCCACTTTTTTCACATCACCTGAGGGTGTGCGTCTACGATCGGGTCTTTGACTGACCAAACAATGGGCTAGGTAAGGACACTGCCAGGAAAACGCTTGGGGCTAAGGCCCAGGTATTAAGGGGATGTGGTTAGACGACATCCTCCTCTTTTCCCCCGCTTATTCACATCACCTAAAAGGTGTGAGTCCCTGACAGGGGACCCTCAAACGGGTCCCGGGATGAAATCGGTTTAGGTGGACCCTCGCTCTCATATGATGCAAAGGTGCAGAAAATTAAAGTGCGCACAAAAGTAAACAAACAAAGTAATAAAGCCATAAATAAACATTTTTCGAGTTAAGCCCTCTTTCTTAAAATTAAACAAGTTAATATTAAGAAGTTTAGTCCCCAGCAGAGTCGCCAGTCTGTGAGCCTCGATTTTAAACCCTATCCTATGTGATTAAGTTGATTGGGATCTAATCGGGTTTTAGGTCCACTTATAACCTAAGATTAATAACTATGTCATAAACAATAATTATTAAAACCTAAGCTAGCTCACTGGAACCTATTATGAGTCGCCACCTAATTTTAACCTAGATCAAATTAGGAAAGGAGAGTTCGGGTTCGGGGGCTTGATATTCGACTTAATTAGGGTTCAATTACTTTCATTACCCCTAGAAGTCGTTTTTCCTCTACTTAGTTTAATTACGGCTTATTACGAGTCGTTTTAACCTAAGTGCGCGCTTTTTTTTTTTATTTTTTAACATTTTTTGACAGAAAATTAAAGTGGAAATTAAAATACCTAAACTAGGGTTTCGGAGGCAGAATTAGGTCAATTTTGTTTCGTCCGTAGCCACGGACCTAATGTCCGAGACCACGGACCCAGTTAACCTAATTAACAGAAAAGTCAAATTTAAACAGAAACAGATTGAAAGTCCGGGGCCACGGACAGGCGTCCGTGGGCCCGGACATTATTAAAACCTAAATTTTGAAATTTAAAAATCCCGCCGCCGTCCGGGGCGTCCGGCTTACGGACAGGGAGTCCGGGACCCCGGACATGACGTCCGTGGGTGCGGACCGCCCTCGGAGCGGCGTTGGGTGTTCCCGGGTGTTTTGGCTCAAATTTTATGGGTGGTAGCCTGAAGATCTAAAGACGTTAGTGATTGAAAGTTTCAATTTGAATTCGAATTAACACGAAACTTAGCAAACAAGTTATTGGGCAGAAGCGAAAACAAACGCTAATTCAGAAGCGATAAAAAGTCAATTCGATTCCAAATTTTGACACAGAGTAGTTAAAGTTGAACAAAGTCAGAAAAACATGACTTCAACCTGTTTTACTTCGGATTTAATGAGACTCTTCACAACGGGGATCTTTTGGTGCTCGTTGATGGGTTTTGGATTGACTTCGAATTGTGCTTCTGACTCCTTCTTCTTTATGCTGTTAAGGACGTTTCTCTTCTGTTTTGTGGTGGTTTTGTGTGTTTGGTGCTGGAAGTTCAATGGGAGAAAAGGATGAGTTTTTGGTGATTTCGGGGTGATTTGCAGTTTCGGTATTGATTGAGGCTGGAAGTGTTAAAACGTGGGAGAAAGTTGTGGCTGTGTTCTCTGACTTTGGAGTGTTCTCCTCTGCCCTAGGTCGTTTTTGGAAGGTCCTTTTATAGAAAGAGCAAGGCCATGTTGATAGAACAAGATTTTTATCTAAAACCCTGATTTTGTGCTCTAAGGGAATCTGATTTTTTAAAATATGTTGCAGGCCGATAAAAATTATGAAATTTTAACTGAAGGTAAAGGATGAATTTTAAGAATTTTGAGAGTTGGAATCGGGTTATTTTGATAAATAACCGATTAGATAAAAATCTCACAATCTGGAATCTCCCATAATTCATAACTTATTATTGGAAAGTTGAAATAACGAAATTCCAACGGCATTAGTCTTTAATAATCATCCTCTATCTTGTGTTAAAATTTCATGACGTTTTGTTTTGATTTCGGTATTTTCCATAGGAGAGAGAAAATTGCAAAAATGATTGAATTTCTCTTTTAAATTTTGGGATAAGGTTCCAAATAAAATAATTTCAGGTTTATGACTGTATGTAGTCATGCTAACCATGTGACAATTTTATTTTAATTTTGGAAACCTTTTATTATTTCTATTTCGAGGTTATTTCATGTGTTAATTAAAGAAATTAGCTTATAATATGAATTAAAAGCTAAATTTCCAGAATAAATATTATCAGAAAATCATGAAATACCTTTCATAATGACTACGATATTTGGAATTGTTTGGTGATGATGTACAAGTCATATGAAAATAGAAAATCCCGAGAATGTCCCTGGAAAATCCTGCATTGGTGCACTTGACCATTTTGCCCTTTGTAACACGTATGCCTTTGAGACTACTAGGGGGGTTGAAATTTTGGGTATAACATTAGCATACAGCTGATTCTTTCTCAACGTCTGCAATACATCTCTCAGGTGGCTTTCATGCTCACCTCTCGATTTCGAATATACAAGTATGTCATCAATGAAGACTACCACTGATTTGTCCAACTGATCTTGGAACAAACGGTTCATTAAGTCCATGAACTTTGCTGGTGCATTTGACAAGCCAAACGGCATAACTGTAAACTCATAATGCCCATACCTAGTTCTGAAAGCTGTCTTTTCGATATCACTGTCACGGATGGCAATCTGGTGGTATCCGGAACGTAGGTCTATCTTGGAGAATAATGATGCTCCCCTCAGCTGATCAAATAGATCGTCGATGCGTGGTAAGGGGTAACGGTTCTTCACCGTAACAGCATTCAGTTCCCGATAGTCAATACATAGGCGGAGGCTACCGTCCTTCTTCTTCACGAAGAGGACCGGCGCTCCCCATGGTGAAACACTGGGGCGGATAAAGCCCTTGTCGAGTAGGTCTCTCAGCTGCTCCTTGAGCTCTGTCATCTCTGCTGGAGCCATACGGTAAGGTGCCTTCGCAATGGGTCCGGTGCCCGGAACTAGATCAATCTCAAACTCAACCTCTCGTGCTGGCGGCATGCCCGGCAGTTCCTTAGGAAATACATCAGGAAACTCCGACACTACCGGCACATCTGGGCTAAACTCAGGGTCTCTCTCTATGTCCTGGACATAGCAGAGGTATACATCACTCCCTCGTCGTAACTCGTGATACATAGCCATGGCGGTGATGATCTGAGTCGAAGGCTCTCTGGGCCTCTGGCGGTAAGATATGGTAACCCCAGATGGACTCCGAAGAAGCAGTCGATGCTCGGCACACAGGATTCTGCCCTTGTACCGCTCCAACCAGTTCATCCCGACAATCACATCAAAGCCTAGTCCGTCGAACTCTATCAAGTCGATCGGAAACTCTTCACCCCTGATTTGAACGATAGCACCTCAGTAGTAGCGGGTACATCTGATCCGCTCTTTCGACGGGAGAGTAACCACGAAGTCTGGCATCTCTACACTGTCTAACCCCAGCCTCTTCGCAAATGCTAGCGAAGTAAATGTGTGTGAGGCTCCAGAGTCGAACAAGATCGATGCATCCACGCCATTCACTGGAAAGGTACCGGTGAGGATTGTGCCACTCTTGCCGGCTTCTGCCTTATTGCAGACACTTAGTATACCTCCCGTTCCGAGTGCACAGCCTAATTCATTGGCAAACTAATAAGTATTGGGTAACAACACGGTTTATATGCTTCAAACAACTCCACTTTATTCATTAACACACTCTTTTTACAACATTCATTGGCTTATATTGTCGCCATGATTCACACTTACAACATCCTTGATACATACTGGTTTGTCACATAATTATACAAGGCTTAAAACTGTCTGAAGGTCAAATTCAAACGTCCGGGTTTCATGTGTGTGGCATTGATCACTGCCGACGGTGCGGTATTCAGTTTGATCTTTCTGATGCCATGGTATAGCATCCTTGATTGCCCACCCATGATTAGTACATCTCCCGATTTCAGCAGTAGCTTCTTTGCGAGGTCAGCACGCTTCTGCTCGCCATACACAAACACTGCGGTATCACCAATGGACCAAGACACCACGGGTACTCCCTTACTTAGAGACTCGGGTGACTCGTCCTTGTCTTGGTGTATACCTAACCGTCCACCTTTCTGGTAGAAGTTCACAATACATAGATCTGATTTTACACTTGGAATTGATTCCGTTTCAACTTGCTGAGCAATTCCCACGGCGTGGTTAACGACCGCATGGAACTCCTCTGGTATACTTGATACTGTTGCTCCATCTTCAGCTCGCACTTCTTGATATGACTTGGTGTAAGGGTTCCAGTTCTTACCCATGCACATCATCTTCAATTGCATCCTTGCTCCGTTTCGGTATTCGGGTGTGTAAAACCCTCCTGGTTTTGCTCCAAGTTCGTCGCATCGTCTGATGATATGGATTTGTGCCTCCGGTGTCAGGTATCCATTTAGAAGTATCATACCTGGCTGGATGACCTGACATTGCTCCAACGGAAAGTCGGTGATGTTGATGGTGGTTCCTTCAGGGTTTGGTGTGGGTGGGATTGGATAACATATATTGAAAGTTCCTTTAAGTTTAGAGTACTCTAATTAGGTAAATCTCACACTATACTTTATTTATTTACTCACATGGTTGTTTATTTAAACTCACTCACACACATGCATGAAATGCGCTATGCAGACACTCATTACATTCAACAGTTTAGGCGGTACCTGGTCTAGAAGAGGGCCCTGGCACCTCAGACCGGTCCACCACATTCAGGGTGGCCTTGTTGGACCCCGACCCCTTCCCCTTCTGGGACTCCGTGTACCTCTGATCTGGGGGTGGCTGGTTCGTCGTCTTCTGGCCATCGGTGGTCGTAGTGGCCTTACCCTTCCATTGCCCCTTGGGCCTGTAGTTCCTACTGTTCGGGTTCTACCAGCATTCATGGTCGCGGTGACCCATCTTCTTACAGTATCGGCACTGAACATCGTTACCCTTGCAGTCCTTGCCGGGGTGGTCTCCGTTGCACCACTTGCAGTAATAGTGGCGCTCCGGTCCAGAGCCCGTGCTAGCTGCTATCACAATACACAATCAATACTTGTTCCACAACTTATTAACGTATACTCTAACTTATCACACAGGATTAGACAATTACCCTTAGGTGGGTAAGAACGTAGGGGCTTGGCCGCATACGCGTAGGTGAGCTGCAGAGGCTCCTCAGCAGTGGTGGTCTGGGTCTGGCCCTTGCCACCCTGTTGCTGTCCTTTCTGGGACTGGGGGTATGATTTCTTCTTCTTCCCTCCCCACTGCCCTTGCGTGCCTTGGCCCTCGTTCTGAGCCTTGCGCTTGAGCGCACTCTCCTCGTCCCTCAGACGGACGGTGATCTCCACGATAGCAGCGGCATGATAGCACTCCTATATTTAGGGTGTCAGTTATGCCCCGCCAAATAAACTCACAACACATTAACACATTGTACACACTTATTCACATTACACTGTAGTTCCTTTACCTGCAAAGTGGTATATCCAGTAGGCCCCATGCCGTAGCGTAGGCGATAGTTCAGTCTGTTGTAGAAACGGTTCACAAGGATCCGGTCTGAGTAACCCAGATCCGGTAGCAGGTGGATAAGTCCGATGAAGGCTGAGTAGTACTCATCTACCGTCATCTTATCCCCTTGCCTCAGATTGTCCAACTCCAGGCGCTTGGCCTCTTGCACATGTATGGGGTAGTATTTGGCTCGCAGCAGAGCCGTGTACTCCCTCCACTGAAACGTCGGGTCAGCAACTCTACCCTCGCGCACAAGCTTCCACCAGTTTTGTGCCGAGCCCTTCAAGTAGTAAGCAGCAAGTCGTACCTTGACCTGCTCAGGTGGTGCTAGGGTTTCGAAGGCGGTCTCCATCTCAGAGATGTACGCCTCGAGCTTACGGGGATCGGTCTCCCCACTGAATGAGGGCGGCCTCAGATCAGCCAACGCCTTGACCCAATTGGTCTCTCGTGGCGGTGGTGGTGGTGGCTGAACCCCGGGCTGTTGCCCTTGCTGTATAGCAGCAACTAAGTCGGGTACGAGCTGAGCTACGGCGGCTGCAACTGCCTCAGCCATAGTCTGTGTCGTAGTATCATCACCCTGGTCACCCATACTTCCAGTACCGCGCCCGCGGCCTCTACCTCGTGGTCTACCTGCCATCTGAATTCATATGAACATCTCATTAGCATTATGCTTGCACACTTATCGGTCCCACGATTGTAACGCTTCCCGATAATAAGGTATCTCCACACTTAGTTAGTGGTTAACCTTTCCAAATCTGTTCACTTAGGTATCTGTAGTTAGGTTTCCTAACTCGGTATATCCCTAAGCTCGGTATTCTAGTCATCAGAGCGATACTTCGCTCTGATACCACTTTTTGTAACACCCCTACTACGCACAACACATTACTTGAAATCGCAGCGGAAAATAAACAACTAAACAGTAACTAAACGAATGGTGCTACAATGCCGTCAACCACCCACGTGGCTAACAAGGCTGAATAAATACAATTGTACCGGTCTGATGATCAGGCTCCCGAGCATAGATCTAATAACCATATATATACATCAACATAATACCGAGTGTTTACAAAATCCTTCACTGTATACCGTCACTGTAAACCATCATAATCAAGTATATAACACGCCACGGGAGCACAGGCGCATCCCGGGCAACATCCAAAAGTACTCCAAAAGTAACTACACCCTAGGATCTAGAGCCACTCCGCTTCTTCGATCCTCATCCTGCAGTAAAAGAAATATGGATCCCCCGAGGGGGTCAGCAACCCTTGGCTGGCATGGTTAACGCGCAGCCCATCGACTACCGGAATGCCGCAACTATTTGTCATGATGACATGGTATTTATTTTAAAACACACAACACATACATATAAACATAACATGGGTATTGTACACATCATAACACACATCACACACATACAACTCCTTTTAGGAAGAGAACCAACACAGTTAGTCCCCATTGAGAGCCTAGAGAATGTTGCCATGCTCATGCTTAGCTCGTTACATAACTCGTTACCGTCCGGTTAGATTGGACAGTTAACTTAACACAAGGTGCCTCGGATATAGTGATCCAAGCACACCGAAATAACACATAGTATGCCTCTGTGGCCCGACGTGAGTCAGTAAAATAGCCTTGGTTAAGCTAAAGGGAAGGTTAGAAACCAAATTGGAAACTTAACCATAACATACAGAGAGAATCGAACCGGTTATGACAGCGACTCCCATACTCACGCGTGGCCGGAACAGACCGGACTCCTCACTTCCCCCGTTAGCCCTTGTTAGTAGCTCATCATTGAACACAACAAACAATTCACAATAATAGGTCAAGTCTTGTTAGACACACACAAGGGAAGAGAGAGTCATACTCAACAACATTATAATATTCAACAACTGTAAACTCTTTACATGGTTTAATCTTACAAAGTCATAAACACACAGAAAAACAAACAACACACAAGCCGGTGTAAACCGGTAGGCAACAGACTGCAAGAAAACCATACCTTGGTCCTTGCCTCAACTGATTTCCACATTGAGAGAATCCTAAACACATTAGTAACGTCGGTTAATTAACGCACTAGTCCATTATTAACATTATCTACTCAACATTACTAGTTTATTTTTATTTTACACTTGTTACAACTTTTCATCCTTTTAATTGCCTTTAAAACCCACCTAACATGTCTTACATAACCTTATAATATCATTACTAACCAACTACCATTTTTAGATAACAATTTCCATCTTAAAACAATAATTTTTGGTCCATATAGTGGCCTGTCCGAACTTGTGTCCGAGCTTCCAAGTTCGGACACAAGCCGTGATTTTTGACAGAAAACAGACACATGTCCGAACTTGTGTCCGGACTTCGGAAGTTCGGACATGGGTCGAGAATAACCAACAGAAGGAGCAGGCGCGTCCGAACTTGTGTCCGAGCTTCCCTAAGTTCGGACACAGGTCGCAGCTAAATCCAGAGAAGGAAATGGGTGCGTCCGAACTTCCAAATTCGGACGGTAGTTCGGACACTACCTAAAACCCAGAAAACTGTAAGCGTAACAGGGCATGTCCGAGCTTCCAAATTCGGACGGAAGTTCGGACGTGCCATTATACTCATTTTCTACAACCTTAAACACTTAACCAAATTTCTCCAAAGCCTCCAACACTTATAGTATCTACTCCCTAGGTTCCCAAGTGATGTTTCATGCCTATACTAACCATTATATCAAGATATTCCTTCCACACAACATCATTACTCAAACATCATTTCTTACAAACTAAAACTCCTTATATCATCCTTGAAATCCCTTTTTCTAAGCTTACAATTCCTCCTTATTTTACCAAAGTTTGCCTAAGTCTTCATCTAAGTCCAAAATGACTTTGGTACACACTAAAACCTCAAGATCATGCCTAAGTCCTTATTACGCTCTAGATCACTTCCTAGTTCATCAAAATTCCTTTATAACATCTTGAATCCTTTATGCATCTCCTAAATTTCGACATAGGTTCTCCTAGTATTTTGTTACACCTTAGCACAATATTATCATCATTAAACATCCTAGAACACTAAGAACACCAAGAACACTTTCTTACACAACTTCACCAAATTCACACTACATCACAATATAGTGCACAATTTAAATTGCATGGCACTTAGGCCCTTAAAATGCATGGCTCTTAGGCCCTTAAAGTGCTTAAATCATAAACACTGAATTTCCACAATATATATGCTTTTAACCTGCGATTACATACAACAAGGCATATGGTATTTTACTAGTCTCCTTGAGAACATTTACTAGGTCATTTACCATTTGCTCTTTAGGTAGTTTTAATAAGCAATTATAGGCTCATTTCTCCTAAGGCATTAAACAACATAAGGTTAATAGGTTTACCTCTTTTCCAAACAATTCCTTTCTTGTTTCACTACAAGACCGGTAGGGTATTTGATTCCTTGTCAAGTTCTAAACAATATACAAACATTATAATGAGTATTCAAGCTATAAGCTTCATCTCATTGTAAACCCTAATTTGACATTGTTTCAAAAACATTAATGTAGTTGTTTTACCTTGATCTTTGAAGAGAGTTTGAATATATAACAAGAGAGGACTCCACCTAGTCCATGAAGAGTTGAAATGAAGCTAGAACAAAGTCACACAAAGAACTATATCAATGTGTATTTTCGGTCAAGGTAAGAACATGGAGGAAACATGATTCTTATTTGAGATTCCTTACCTAGAAGCAAAGGAGATCAACAATATGTCAAAATACAAGCTCAAGCTCCTTCAATGGTGGAACACCTTGGCACCGAAATGGGGCTCTTGGAGATTTGAGAAGATAGGAATGAAGAGCTTGATGAGAGCAAGAGATTGGTGGTCTTAGAATTTGATTTGGACAAGTGAACAAGATTTTACAAGAGGTCAAAGTGGGAGTTCTAATGGTGGTAGTGGTATTACCGAGAGAGAGCAAAGAAGAGAGGTAGAAGATGGTGTTTGGAAACCGTGGGAATGAAGGAAAGAAATGAGAATGAGATAGGATTTGCTTTTAAGAAGATATTTATGCTTATAAAGTAAAAAGTAAGTTTAATTAATTTTCTTTACTTACTTGTTTTATCAACTAAAGAGTGGTGAGTCACACACTTAGAAAACCGGCCCCCTTTATTAGTGTGAGGGTGTTTTAGTCTTTGTTTGTCAATTTAATTACTTAATACAACATATGTTATAAACTAGCTTATAAAAAGCACTATTCACCTAAACAAGGCACTTAGAAGTGAAATTTTTGATTTCCCATTAATATAGCCACCCAAATGTGATACTATATAGTACACATATATATTTAAGAGTAATGATGGACATTTAGCCACTCAAAACTCATTTACAAGACAATTTTTCGAAAATGTGCTTTAAGACTTCTTAAAGCACATTTTGTGTTTTAACTTGTTTTCAAGCTTGGTTTTCTTTGGTAATTGGTTTAATAAGTTCATTAGTATATAAATGAGGTCTTGGTAAGCTCATTAGGTCTTAACCAAGTTTATCCCAAGCTTAGAGTACATTTTGGCTCTTATTGACTTTAAAGCACCTTTGTGTTTCCTTTTGTTTAAATTTGTTTACTAAGGTTTCTAAGACTCTTTTTAGTCTTAATACACCATATTTAAGTGTTTAAACAATATATTAAGGTTTGGGGTATTTCATATTGTCCATCCTAATTTCAATAAAGGGAATTAATTTATTAAGTTATTCCTTTGAAACCTTAGGCTTTGTAAAACAATTTAAAACGTATTTAAGGCTTAAGTTTATTGAAGTTTAGTACAAAAGGATTATACATAGTCTATAGAGTGAATGGGTGTAAAAATAAAATATTTAGGAGATTAAAGGTAAGTAAGGATACATAAAAGGTTATATTTAAACACCTTATTATATAGGTAATAATTAAGCAAATAATGTACCTTGTGAATACTAAATGTAAGAGTTTGATAAGTCTAAGTTAACTATAATATAGTTGTTTCAAGATGAAAAGTAATTTAACATCTTATGTCAAGATTATTAGCTGGATGTAATAAAAAGTCTTTCTGGACTAAAGATAAGATAAATGAGTTAGTAACTCAATTAGGTTATGATATAATGTAAACACATTTATGATATAGAGGTCTCAAAAGTCTTGAATGTGAGGATTGTGGTTAAGTATGAATAAAGTGGATAGGAGTGGACAATTAGCAAATGTTGATCGAATACATTCCTTGATCTTACCACCTTGGGCTATACAACGTTCTCAGATAACACAAAGATTATACATAACATTTAAGTGAGGGCTTAAAGGATAATTGAGACTTTGAAATAAGAGTAAGGAGTTTATTTAAGCGTAACATAGGCTACAAGTGGTTGATGATAGATTACCTTTAATATTCTTCAGAGTACTGTTGATTGTTTGCGCAAGTTGATTAGAACTGTTACAGCGTTACCCAGGTACGATTTCTCGTACTCAGCTTGTTGTGTTTTGGACTCTATGGAATGTTTTGTACAATTTCTCGTACTCAGCGTGTTGTGTTTTGGACTCTATGGAATGTTTTGTACGATTTCTCGTACTCAGCTTGTTGTGTTTTGGACTTTATGGGATGTTTTGTATGATTTCTCGTACTCCGATATGTTTGCTGATTGACTTGTGGAATGTTTTGGAAAACGCTATCTGACTTTAAGAGAAATTTCTAAAAGGGAATGGTTGTATGACTAACTTAGCTTGTGTGACTAACTGAGCCTTGAATGTGAAACTCACTTGGGTATTGGTTCCTTCTACTTGGTTACCCCGTTAGACATTGGCTGCTTAGGGTTTACGCTTCTGCACTCTGTAGGACTGAGTGTTTTGGTATTGCTCTGGGTAGTTGGTGATCTAGTGGGAATTTGGAAAAAAAGGTCAATCTTGGAAATCTTTCTTTTGACTCTGTATATCATTTCAGCCATGAGCTGGTTCTTGATGTTTCGACGTGCGCGCGTCTTCAATGGTAACAGTGAGGGGCTGTATATCCCCTGTCCCAGAAAGGGACGTGAAAGACAGTGAGGGGCTGTATATCCCCTGTCCTTAGTGGACGTGATAGACAGTGAGGGGCTGTATATCCCCTGTCCTTAGTGGACGTGGTAGACAGTGAGGGGCTGTATATCCCCTGTCCTTAGTGGACGTGATAAACAGTGAGGGGCTGTATATCCCCTGTCCTAAAAGGACGTGATTGGAGGTGGGGGCCATCTCTCCCAGTTGAAATTATTCCACTCTTGAGTTATTGGTTCTTGGATCTATCTTATTATTCCTAGTCCTTCGTGACTATCTGAGTCTTTATACTCCGAACGGGAATTGGTTCTAACATCAACAATGGATGCGTACTAACTATGTGGTGTGACTACTTAAGTGGATGACTTGTTTTAGAAGTTCTCTATCTCTATCTTTGTCTTGTTTTCTTTTCTCTTTAACTTGATTGTTTTGAAGTTCTTTGTCTCTGTTTTACTTTTAAGAGTTTGTTTTTATGTTACTGTTTATTTTGAAGAGTTATGTTTTAAGTTTGTTTTGGAGAATTGTACCAGTTCCATTCCAGGGAACTGACTCACCCCTCTCGGGGTGGGCTGCTGGTTTCATCTTGCAGGTGTAAATTGTTTATACAGGTGGCCACGAAGAGCATGAGTGATTGGGATGGGAATTAGGAATTGTGGAGAGTTGTTCTACTTTACTAGTAGTTATGTTATGTTGTTTTTCCCGGAGTTCAGACCGTAGCTTTTGTAGATTGTAAGTTGTAATTGGTGAGGTTTGGTGTCGGGTGTTTGGAACCCGATGGTCTGTAATCGCCTTAGAGTTTTATTTCCGCTGTATTTATGGTTAATAGGGGCGTTACAGAAAGTGGTATCAGAGCGTAGTTACGCTCTGAACCCGAGAAAACAAGCCGAGTGAAATACTTAGATTATAGGTGCACTTAAAACTAGGGAACTGGGGTAGAATTGGGAAGTGAGGACTCCAGTAAGGCACGACTCCTAACCCTTTTTGGAATTGTGAACGATTCCTTTACACACTTTTCTTTTGTAAATGTCTGTTGAGTGTGATGTGTTGTTGTACCGTTCCAACAATAAACTATAAAATATATATATATATATAAGTTTGGAACGTCCTATAGTAAGTACGATAAGATGTTGGTTGAGATAAATCATATATTAAGCTATTTTCAAGCATACTTATGGAGAATACATGGCTAAGAATACAATTCCTTAAGAGCAAGTACACATGCTCCTAGAAATTTTAAAGAATACTTTTGGTTTAAAATAGTATACAAATAGAACTTTAAATAACCAAATTAGTATTGATATTAGGTGAAAGTACTTCAACTCCTTTAAAGTTTGAAAATAAATCTCATGAACTACTTGGTATCAATTTATTACCTAAAGATAATGTTTAAGATAAATCTTAAGTCTAGAAAAGTATTAAGCTAACAAGAACTAGTAGCGTATTAGAGAAGATCAACATCTGAACTTGTAAAACACATTAAAACTCTATGTTAACTTTAGAAAGAAAACACATAAACCTAACACCCTACGGGAAGTGCCTGGTGCGACGAACTCCTAGGCTGAAAGTAGTGGGGGTGCACACCCACTTCTAGAAGTTTAGGGGCTAGGCAAGCCTTGTCATCTAACCGTAAATAAACTTCTACGCAAGTGATGGATTGTGTTGAACTTGAGGGGAAGTGGTGGTAAGACGTTACCATCATGAAATCTTGAGCTAGGCATATTTCATTACTAGCCACAATGAACAATTCAAAACTTATATTAAGATCCAGTACTAAATTCATACATGTAAAGAGTTTACCGAGTTAAATCCTTGGTGAAAAATACTTACCTATGGAGTGAAAACACATGAGTAATAATAAACTAAATATTATTGAGCCTTAAATACTTGGAGTATTGAGTGTCTAGTGAAAAAATTTAGAGTTACTTAAAGATTTGGAAATCCTCATGTTTATTTAGAAGTTTAACCTTATACATAGATAAAATCTTAGAAGTCACACTAAGAGTGATATTTGCAAAAGCCACCATTGTCTAAGGGAGTACTAAGATTTAATAATCAGGAGAATACTTACATAGAACAAACCTTAAGAAAAATAATTACCAAGAGTGAGTGAGTTTTCATTAGACTAGCTCATTTGACTTAAAATTTTATATAGAGTCCCTACCTTAAAAAAATATATAATATATAAATTTTAAGGTAAAGGAATCAGATTTTGGAAGAACTTCCTAAAATTCTACCTTGGGTGAAGTTATATAATAAGTAAATTTTATAAAGTAAACACTGAATGAATCGTCTAAAATACGATAGTTAATTATAAAAACAATTGAAACTTGAAAAGTCACAGAAAATATTTATCTTATAGAGTTTTAACATATGGTTGACTAATAAACCTTTGAAGATAATTTTGGAAGATTATTGAGGATTATTAAATGATCGGGAATATTATGTTAAACTACTCAAGTACGTTACACTTGGTTTATAGCTTGGTAATATAATTGATATGATAAATGATCATATATGGACATATAATTCGTATCAGTCATTAAATGAATGGATAATAATCATAAGATAAAATTTTATAACCACCAAGGAAATACAAATACATAACAATCAAGAGATACAGATATATATATATTGATCGCAGATAAAATCAACGGTGCGATAAAGTGTACAACACAGCTGGTTAGTAAGGTGTTGAATTCTTTGAATGTGTAGTTGGTAGCGGTACGAGGGCGTACCTTAGCTCTTTTAAGGGGGATATGCTGGCATACTCCTCCTTCGTTATCTCATCCGGATTATGCCTCGTTGCATTGTTAGTAAAGGGAGAACAGTATTAGCAGAATGAGAGGTGTTTGTATGTGCTTGGTTTTTACAATATGACACAGTATGTGACTGTTGATTTTCATCAGGCTATGTCTTTGTATATCTTGGTTCGTTTTGATTTTGAGTAATCTCGAGTGGAATGTTGTTATGGAGATGGATGGGAATTAAGGATTGGATTGGTATGGAATTTCATTGGAATTATTAATGTCTCAGCACACCCGAAGCGGTGTGAGTGTCTATTAGTTGATTTTTAAACTTCGAGGCGAAGTTTCTTTTAAGGGGGATATACTGAAATACCCCTAAATTAATTTAAATTAATTTAGGGGATTTCTTTTATTAAACCTTTAATAATACTGTTAAGTATTAAATTATTACATGGAATTATGAATATTAAATTAGTACAAGGAATTATGAATATTAAATTATTATATGGAATTGTGAAATTTATTTAGGGGTTTTCTCCTATTTAACCCTAATTATTATATATTATTATATAGTATTATGAATTTAATAATAAGATTTATAAGTCAATAAATCTTGGGAAATTTCTAAACACTCCAATTATATTAAAAGATTTTAGGAAGTGTTGGAACATTGTTTTGAAATATAAAAGTCAATATAAAATTCTAGAAACCTTAAAGCTTATTGTAACACCCCTACCATTAATACATGCTTACCGTCCAATCTCCTTACACGTCAGATATACACAGCGGATACTTACTTACATACAATGGGTGATACAATGCCGTTAGCCACCCACGTGGCTAACAAGGCTACTATTACTGCTTACAGCATCGGTCTGATGGACCGGAATCCCGAGTATTACATATCTACCATATATATTTCATACACCAATACACGCTACATTCTTTCATTCGATACAATACTTCAAATACCATACAATATAATCCACATACCGAGTTACTAAGATCCTTATACAAATAACTACCTCTTCAAAGTTCATACGTACTCACTACAAGACTACTTACTACCCGTTCCTCACAAACTACTTACTCCTAATTACAAAGGTGTGCCTCCGGTCTCTTCCTTGACCATATTCTCTTCGGGTACCTGCACACTAAAAAAATGTCCCCCGAAGGGGTCAGCTTTCGCCAAGCATGATAACCGCATACCCCGCGTACTAGTGAGGGTACGCCGACCACTTGGTCGAATACATGCGGTTCATTTTCATACAAGCATACATGCATACATGCTCTTACACACAGTATAATAACTTACATAACATACATACATACAATTCATTACATACAAGATTACGATATAACCATTCAATACTCACTTACCTTCTTCCGAATACACATACTTACATACACACAAGTACAGTTCTTGTTAGCTTCATTGTTCCACCCGGGTTAATCGGGTGGAGATTACTCTTTTACTCGTTACTTCATACATACGCATACATACTCATACATACTTACGGATCCATACTTACTTACTCTTACTCTTACTCAAGTTAAGTCGTCGGGACCTCCGGCCCTGGGGACTACACCGTCCCACCTCCGGGATTTACTTGACTCACTAATCCGGGATGCTACCCATTTAAGGGATTTGGGCCGCGGACCAGTTTAAGAGTCAGGAATTGCAGCCAACCTCTTGTGACTCTGCATCCTCACGCGTGGCCGAAGCTATATCGGACTTGTACTCATTCCAATTTACTCACTTAAGTTAGGAGTTAGATAGTTAGGAATTAGCACAAGTCAACATCCAAGCCACAATAATACAATACACATATACACATACATACGAGGTGCAATATATTACACAAGTACAATACGAGGTTCGAATACCATACATCACCATTCATATATTTCATGAATTATACAAACTAGTGCTCAAGACAGTAAATATCAAGCACATCCTAAGTCAAGCACAGGTAAGTGCAATATAGTCCGATTCATGCATTTATCTTATTTAGGTGGTCAAATAAGCACACAAATCGGGGTAACCAGATTAGGATACAGGGCATGAAGAAATCATACCTTTCACCATTGTACTCGTATCCCAACGTTCCTCCGGTATTCATAATTCAAATCCTATGATATACATACAACCGAATAATTAATCTAACTATCATTAACTTAATTCGGTTACCCTTACGCTTCCTAACTCATACTTACTAGGTCTTCACATTCTTATACTTACATTTTATTTACTTACTTTTAATTACTTAACAATGGTTTACTTACACATATATGCACGTATGTATAGGTGGGTATACATATACATACATACATATACTAACCATAGTCTTATAGTTTTTTTTTGTAAGTTTTGACCCGACCGAACTTGCGACCGACCTTGCAAGTTCGGTCCGAGTCAGTAGGTTACATCGGGTGAAAATTCTAGGGCCGACCGACCTTGCAAGTCCGGTCCCAAGGTCGGTCCATTCCAGTAAGTTACTTAGCGGAAAAATTTTAGCCCGACCGACCTTGCAAGTCCGGTCGCAAGGTCGGTCCATTCCAGTAGCTTACTTGACGGAAATTTTTCTGGCCGACCGAACTTGCATGTCCGGTCGCAAGTCCGGTCGATTCCAGTAGGTTCCAGACGGGAGAATTTTTCTGGTCCGACCGAACTTGCAAGTCCGGTCGCAAGTCCGGTCGATTCCAGAAGCTTTCCCGTCTTTGTAAATCTGGGCTCGACCGAACTTGCAAGTCCGGTCGCAAGTTCGGTCGGGCCCAGTATTTGCATTTTTACTTCTGTTTTCAGTCCCATACTTTACCCATTGTTTCTCCAATCTTCTTACATGTAATTTCACATGTTTAAACACTACCTAGGCCCTTCAAATTGCCTTAGTTCACCCACCAAATGCTTTACTAAATCCATCAATCCACTTACACAATTTCATCACTTCCCTTCCACACTTACAATAGTTTTTCATCCTCCAACGCTACAGATTTTTGCTCCTATTTCCCCCATGTATATTCTCATCTCCCAATGCCATTTCCAAAGCCTACAATGTATTACCTTACCCTCCAATTCATTCCCAAGCCACTACCATATCTATACCCAAGTCCAACACTCTTGTCATCAATTCTTCCACACTAACTCTTCCTAACTTCTCCAATGTATCTCTATACACTTTGTTGCAGATTTTTGGGTTCTTATTTCCTCCATTACTTCCTCAACTAATGCTATCCCTAGTAGCCAAAATACATCCATTCACTTCCTAGTTGCAACCCATTAACAAATCACCCCCAAATCTGTTACAAGCTACTAAACGCTCCCATTATACTCTCCACATACACCTAGTCACTACCTAGGTTGTTTTCTCATCTTGAACGCTTAAGTCCTCAAATTCCTAGATAAAATTTGACATAGTCTCCCCTATATTATTAACATTCTCCACATGGTTTCTCTCACATATTAACATCATCTCACCTGTTTATACACAACATCAATATACAAGCTCCCATACACATTTACCAATACTAAAACACTACTAAAAATTCCTGCACTCAACAACCCAATACCCAACTAAGTTTCAATACATTTTACATGTTTTTCAACGGTTTTAAGCACTTAGATTCTCCTGCACAAGACATTACTACACAATACTATTTCCATTACTCATTTCAAACTTCTAAAAATCTGTTACATCCATACATATACAAGGCTACACAAAGGTGAGTATCCTTACCTTTTTTCTCTTCTAATTTCTTTTCTTCCTCTTGCTTCTTCTTTTCCTCTTTCTCCACCGGTTTAGCAAACACAAATTCTCTACTCTACAACCCATATACATACACATTTCAATACACTAAAAACTAACCCTAGCTATTCTTAAACTTTAAGTAGGTTTTAGGGTTTAGAATTCTCATTACCTTGCAAGGGTGTAAATGAAGCTTGGAGTGGTTCAAGAACAAAGTTTCCAACTCCACCAAGATGCCAAAATCGGCTAGGATACAAGGAGCAACAAAGGTTTTAGTTTTCATTTTCGTTTTGCCCTTGAGGCTAGAAAAGGATGGAGTTTTTAGGAATATTTTTACCTTAAAAGAACAAGGAGAAGGAGGGCCTTCTAATGGTGGTCTTGAAGCTCCAAATGCTCCATACCCATGGAGATGAAAGTTGTTGTTTTCGATTTTTGAAAAGATAGGAATGTAGCTCTTGATGAGAGGATTCCAATGGTGGTATTTTTATAATTTTTGGAGAATGTTTGATGGAGTAACAAGAGGAGAGAAGTGAGGTTTTGTGTGTGGTTCTTCAAACCTCCATAGAAATCGCATGGGGGAGGAAGGAGAAGAAAGAAAAGAGAGTGAGGGAGGAGGTGAGTACGTGAGTGAGGGAGGAGAATGGGTAGGAGAGAGAAAATAAAGTGAGGGTGGGGGTTACTTTATTGTTTTTGTTTGTTTGTAAATTAGAAGGGGTGAGTGAGTGTGTGAGAGAGGGGGGTAGGGGCCGGTTCACTAGCACACACACACAATTTTTTCTTTTATTTTAAAAGTGGACACATAAGTTTGTGTTATTTATATCTCTATCCTACCCCACAACTTCCCGTTTTTGACAGTTTTTACTAATTTCTCGTTTTCTTGATTTTTATTGGTTCTAAAGCCTCACTAATATTTATTAATGATTATTTAGTTGACCAAAATTGTTACGAGTCTATTTGACCCGCTTAAAGTCATGTTTTCTCGGTTACCTCGAAAAACGCGCTTTAAGGTTCGTTAGTGATTTTAATCCGTTTTAAGGATCCTTTTTCTTCGGGATTTGTTCCCATATATTATTTAGGTCTTATTAAACCTTCAAAATCCATATAATACTCTAACCGAGGTCTCGTACCTCCTATGGTTATTTAACGCTTATTTAGCGTTTTCTGCTTTTAAAGCGTTTCTTTATTTCTTTTGGATTTATTTTTCCTTACTAGTATTAATTGGGTACCATTAGGCCCTTAAATACATATGAGATAAATTTTAATCCCTATATTTAAGTTCGGGGTATTTCACTTATTAAGCCTTGCTAGAGTTGACTTTTTGAGAATGGTCAAACCAGCCCATAAAACCTATACCAATAAATAGGTTATGGAAAACCATGAAGATTGATAAAAAGAACGTCAAAAACGGATCATCCTAGCCAAAGTTATGCTAGATTGAAGTTTGGAGTCAAAATTTTGAAATCTGCCACGTGTCAGTCAATCACAGGCCGCCCAACACTTAGTCGATTTTCTCCCTGTTTTTCGCCAACAGAAATCAGTTTGTTGCTCTATCTTGTGACCTTCATAACTTTCTTATCCTTTGGAATTTTTGAGTGCCGTCTTCTTTGTTGTCTTCTCCTACATTCCCTCTAAACAACCATAGCTCACACAAACCCTAACTTGTTCTGAATCAACCGGAAAATCGAGTCAAAGTAGCCACCTTGCAAAAACTGAAACTACAATTCCAGATTTTCTCTTCGAATCAGGTAACTTCGATCAGCCATAACTTCTTCGTTACTCATCTAAATTCCATGTTCTTTAGCTCGTTTGGAAGAGATCTAATCCCTCTACAACTTTCATGTTGATGACAAAAGCTACATCCCAACTGTTTGGAAGAGAGAGTGTCTAAAGTTTCGGATTTGTCATCACATAAAATCATGGACTTTTTCCAGAAAACGCAAGGTAAACTCATAACTTCTAGCCTCGATTTCTTTCTGTGTGTTGCGAGTTAGGATTAGATCTTGCTATCATTGTGTAGAGCTACGTTTCTTCTTTATATTAAGCCCAAGAACAAAGCCTAACTCGATCTGTACTGAAACTTATAGTGCTTCGAAGTTGGCTACTCGAACAGGCAAGGTTCGAATATTTTTCCAGAACCCGATATTGAATCTCCTCGTTTGTGCAATTCAGGTGAGCTTTTCTTCAAATTGTTCCTATGTTGCTAATCGAAATTGCAATACCGGTCTAACCCATGTGTCAATTTCAATTATTATGCATTGTACTAAGAGAATTTGGCAAATTAAGATTCAGAAACCCGCATGAACCCTAACCTTCGAATCGAATTCGAAACTTGATGTATACTGCATTATAATTGGGGAAACCGGTATCAATAGAACCGAAATTCGATTTCGAATCCATAGAAACAAGAATCACTCGATTTCGTTCTGTAGATTAGGAGATATATGCGATTTAGTACTCGACTGGAATTCTGAAATCGGGGAAGAACTGGGGATTCAGGGGCCGTCCGATCTCGTTTTAAGAGATTGGACGGCCAAGATTAGATCGGGCGATTTAAAGTTGTTTTAAGTTTCTATAAAAATTCAGTAAGTAGCTCTAACTTGTTGATTTTAGTTAATGGCCTTCCCAAAGGTATTTTGACTTGAAATGTTAACCATAGATTCCTTATTTAATCTAGTTTATTTTGATGTAAATTAATATGGTTTTGGAGTTTTTAAACGTAAGTTATGATTTTTGCAAGTTACAGGTTTTCTGGAATTATTTGGATAAATTAAAAAGATATTTTTATGAAATAAAAATTTTATAATATGTCTAAAATGTTATAGTTACTGTATATTAAATTTGGGAATTTTTGGGCAATGGTAAAAGGTTTTAAAAATTGTGTTTATGAGTTTTTCATAAGAATAACCTATAATATAAGGTTTTTAATGTAACCAAAAATTAAAGTATGGTTTGTTAATTAACTTTTAAGCTGGGGAAAAATAAGGGAAATTAAATTAACATTTGATAACAGTAAGTTTATAAATGTTTTGGTATTGGCTTTTAAGAGAAGTGAAATTATTTACATATATGTATAGATACTTACTTAGTAGAAACTTATATAAATTAAGGAATTTAATTATCCTACATTTTATTTACTATATTATGGGAGTTAATATTTTTAATTAAACTAAGGAATAAATATATATATTTTTACGTGTTTATAAAAAGGGAATTAAGTAGTAACTTAGAGTAAAACAAGGAACTAATTAAATTAACACTTATAATAACTAAATGTTATAAGAGCTAGTATCCTATGATATGGTAAAAGAAATACTTAACGAAACATACTTGGAATACAGTTTAAGGTTGTATTAATAAGATAGTTTAAATATGATAAGTTACATAGGGAATGTCTTAGTTGATTTCTAGTACGGGTACACTTATATATATATTAAATAAACAAAGGAAACACTTTATTTAATAAACCATAGGTCGGTTGTAGTTATGCCTAAAAGTTATTAAACATAATTAAATACAATAAACTACATAAATAATGTTTTGAACAAATCCTAGTATATATAAATATATACACATTTAACATAAATAAAATTAGATACCTTATAGGAAATATAATACGAAGGAATTAGTAAGTTAAACTAAACCTATACATAATACTATTAAAAGAATATTATATGAGCTAGTATTGAATTGTGGTTATGAAATTGAGCTTAAAGAGTTATCTTGGATTTCTAAGATTTATATAAACCATATTAGAATACATGTGTAATATTGTTTGTCAAAGACCATAATGTAAATCTATAATTTGGTTAGGTAATTAATAAGTTGGGACTTAGGAATATTTGTAATTAGATTTTACACAAATAGAACTTACTATATAATTAATGAATAAATGTAATACTTTTACATCTAAATGTTCTTAATATATAAACAATAATAAATAAATAAAATACTTTTACATCTAAATGTGAGGTGGATTAGTAAGTCTAGATTTAATCATTTCTTAACATTTATGGTATTGGAATATACCTTAATGTTTTAAGATAAAATCATTAAAAGAGATATGATATAAAACTATATTAAACTATGATTTGGAAATTTATCTAAATAATAATCCTTAAGTTTCCTGGCGTTAGATAAGCCATATGAAATACATTTATAACATTTATTACCAATACTTAGGATGTGAGTTTACAATTAAGTGAGGTATTTAGTAGTTAGAATTTATAGAAGGTTTATAAATAGGAATTTGATACTTAAAACCTTTGAACCTTTTATTAGATAAAACTAGGTTACATAAGATATTATATTGATATACTTTACGGTAATGGGAAATAATGATAGGTTATTTGAATATAAAATATGAGAATTTTCATATAATTAACAATTTCGCTTACGAACCAGAATTTAATTCTTTGATAAATACTACTCAATGTAGATATATTGTCCATCCTAATTTCAATAAAGGGAATTAATTTATTAAGTTATTCCTTTGAAACCTTAGGCTTTGTAAAACAATTTAAAACGTATTTAAGGTTTAAGTTTATTGAAGTTTAGTACAAAAGGATTATACATAGTCTATAGAGTGAATGGGTGTAAAAATAAAATATTTAGGAGATTAAAGGTAAGTAAGGATACATAAAAGGTTATATTTAAACACCTTATTATATAGGTAATAATTAAGCAAATAATGTACCTTGTGAATACTAAATGTAAGAGTTTGATAAGTCTTAGTTAACTATAATATAGTTGTTTCAAGATGAAAAGTAATTTAACATCTTATGTCAAGATTATTAGCTGGATGTAATAAAAGTCTTTCTGGACAAAAGATAAGATAAATGAGTTAGTAACTCAATTAGGTTATGATAATGTAAACACATTTATGATATAGAGGTCTCAAAAGTCTTGAATGTGAGGATTGTGGTTAAGTATGAATAAAGTGGATAGGAGTGGACAATTAGCAAATGTTGATCGAATACATTCCTTGATCTTACCACCTTGGGCTATACAACGTGTTATACCCAAAATTTCAACCCCCCGGAAGAAAGTCTCTACTAATAGGCTAGTAGCAAGGGTTCCCAGTTCGATCAGCACGTTTCAGAGTACTAGGGACAGCTTAGTCATCTCCAGGGGCATTTTCGTAATCTTTCAAGGCTCCTAAGCCCCCTATAGGCTTTCTCTCTCCTCCAAATATGGGTCAAATCAACTCAAAATGCTTTGAAATTTTAACCCATGATAGAGGATGACATTTTAAGTACAATGGCGTTGGAATTTTGATTTTTCGAATTTCCAATAATTTTCTAGCAATTTCTGATTGAATCTGATGAGAAATTGAATTTAAAAATATTCCAATATCCAAAAAATTCGATTCTACTTTATAAAAATCAGAAATATCATCCTTTACCCATGTGTAAAATTTCATAATCAAATTCTTTTTGGAAGCCCTCAAGCTAAAATGTCGGTAAATCTCGGTTTTTACCGGATTTTTTCTATCTTTAAGGAAGCCTATATAAGGAGCCTTATCCCTTGATCAAAGGAGAACTTCATATGCTCAAGAACCCTAGAGAGTCAGAAAACACAGCCTCCTCTCTCTCTCTCACGTTTTCCAACACCCGACCACCCAAATCATACCGAAAATCCCCCGAAATCACCATCTAAACACGTTTTCCAATTCCCAAAGCACCAATAATCATCAAAACCCCACAAAAACACCTCCAAAACGTGAAGAACAGCAAGAACAACCAACAACCAGAAGCTTGGGTCGAAATCCTCTCGGGTCTGCCATCAACGGAGCACTCGACGAATCCCGGTGTGAAGAAACGTTGTGAATCCGAAGGTAAAACAGGTAGAAACTCCACTTCCCTAATTCTCCACGGTATTATCTGTCTTGCCTCAAAATTTGGGCTCAAACTAACCTTCGTACGCTTCTGTATTGCTGTTTATTCAAGCTTCTGTCCAATAACTTGTTTACCAAGTTTCGTGCATAATTCGAATTCAAATTGAGAACTTTCGATCACTAACGCATTGTACATCTTTCAGGCTACACACCCATAAAATTTGAGTCGAAAACACCTTCGGGAACTGTCTTAACGCCGCCGTCCGAGGGCGGTCCGCACCCACGGACGTCATGTCCGGGGTCCCGGACTCCTTGTCCGTAAGCCCGGACGCCCACGGACGGCGGCGAGATTTTTAAATTTTAAAAATTTTAGGTTTTTCTAACGATGTCCGGGCCCACGGACGGCCTGTCCGTGGCCCCGGACTTTACAACTTTCTGTTTTCTGTTTAATTCGACTTTTATTTTCATATAGGTTAACTAGGGTCCGTGGTCTCGGACATTAGGTCCGTGGCCACGGACGAAAACAAAATTTGACCTAATTCTGCCTCCGAAACCCTAGTTTAGGTAATTTTAATTTCCACTTTAGTTTTCTGTCAAAAAATGCTAAAAAACACAAAAAAACAGAAGCTCGCGCACTTAGGTTAAAACGACTCGTAATAAGCCGTAAATAAACCAAGTAGAGGAAAAACGACCTAGGAAGGGTAACGAAAGTAATTGAACCCTAATTAAGTCGAATATCAAACCCCCGAACCCGAACTCTCCTTTCCTAATTTAATCTAGGTCAAAATTAGGTGGCGACTCATAATAGGTTCCAGTGAGCTAGCCTAGGATTTAATAATTATTGTTATATGACATAGTTATTAATGTTAGACTATAGTGGACCTAAAACCCGGTTAGATCCTAATCAACTTTAATCAACATAGGATAGGGTTTAAAATCGAGGCTCACAGACTGGCGACTCTGCTGGGGAAATTCTTAATTTTAACTTGTTTTAATTTTAAGAAAGAGGGCTTAACTCGAAAATGTTTATTTATGGCTTTATTACTTGTTGTTTACTTTCGTGCGCACTTTAATTTTTGCACCTGCATCATATGAGAGCGAGGGTCCACACAAACCGATTTACCCCGGGACCCGTTTGAGGGTCCCCTGTCAGGGACTCACACCTTTTAGGTGATGTGAATAAGCGGGGGAAAAGAGGAGGTGTCGTCTAACCACATCCCCTTAATACCTGGGCCTTAGCCCCAAGCGTTTTCCTGGCAGTCCTTACCTAGCCCATTGTTTGGTCAGTCAAAGACCCGACCGTAGACGCACACCTTCAGGTGATGTGAAAAAGTGGGAAGCCCAAAGAGAATAGCGTGCAAGCCCTATTCCTTTGTTGTGACCTGGGCCTGCGCCCCAAGCACCTCTCCGGATCGATCCATACCCGGTTGATTTAACGTCTAGTGAGGACATGTTGAATTTGTGTGGGCCTTGTTTGCTTGTATGATCGGCCCACTACCCAACCTAGAGATTGATAGGAACTTTTCCTACATCAACTCAGCCCAACCCGATATCGCGGCTTTATTGTTTGCGGCCCAAAGGCCTTGCTTGATTAGAATGTGTGAGTTATTTGCTCGGGCTTCAGCCCAAAAGTTTAGATTTAGGTGATTTCTCTTTCAGCCTAATTTGAATTATCAATTTAGTTCTAGGCCTATGAAAAGCCAATCTACCTAAAGCAGTCCATAAGACATGAAAATAATCAGGTTTTTCCATTTCGGCCCAAGGCCCATTCTAGTCTAGGTGAACTTTTTGTTTGGGCCCTGGCCCAAAGCCCTAGATCTAGGTGTCATACCTTTTAGGCCCACTCAAAACCATTTGTTTAGGTTTCAACTCACTCGAATTCAAGATAATTTTTCATACCATTCATTCTAGTTTCTGGCCTCAAGGCCCAGCAGGGACATCAAACAAGTCTTAGACTTCAAAGTTTCTCTCTCAGCCCAGTGGCCCATTCATAGTTCATATGGCTTCCTTCAGCTTGTATGTATCACTTCCAGATTAAGGGCCTTCAGGCCCACACATCCATTCTAGTCTAGAAGTCCCTCAGGCCCATATGTCTTACTTCTAGCCCAAACACTTTCCGGCCCAAGCGCCACAATCCCTAATCATTTCGGCCCAAGTGCCACATTCTCAAACACATTCCGGCCCAAGCGCCACATCCTCAAACACTCTTTGGCCCAAGCACCGTACTTTCAAACACTCTGGCCCAAGCGCCACATCTTCCCAACATTCCGGCCCAAGCGGCACATCTTCACAACAATCCGGCCAAAGTGCCACATTCTCAAACACATTCCGGCCCAAGTGTCAACCCACTTATGAATCATCATGGCCTGTGTGCCTCACCTTCAATTCATCCAGGCCCGAGTGCCTATCCACATCCATGAAGTCATCCAGGCCCGAGTGCCAATCCACATTCGTGAAACCGTTTCAAGCCATGTACCTCACATTCAGGCCCAAGTGCCTGTGCGCAACTTATAGGCGTTCCTGGTTCAGACTCTTCACGGAGCCCACACAGAGTCCAAGAAGAGGACAGTCACGGTCATCTTAGCGACATCCTGGCAGTCAAGAGCTCGGGTCTTCAGCATGCCGACATCAGACAGTTCAGCAGAGCTCGAATTCAATGGAAAGTTTAGGGTTCCCATGCATTCTACTGCATAACTTGTTAAAACATTCATCTTTCAAGTGCATCGTTCAAAGTTTTCAAAGAATGATCGTTTTCAAACCGCCAATAAGAAGTATCGATTTTTCATCTTCTTCCTCATGTTCACAAATGGATGACTTTTTCGAGTCTAAAGGGGTAACAAAAAAAAGATTTTGTTTCACCAAGTTTCTTTTGAGAAAATGGTTCATGAAATAATTATTTCCCGACAATGGCATGCAAAGACTTGTATTTTGTTTCCGAAATTTTGAACATGCCCTTCTAAGTCCCACAGTCCATTCCAAAATATCCACAAGGCATTCCAAAATTCACATCTGTTTAAGTGTTGTCATAAACCCCAGGTCAATACTGGGGGCAATCTGAGTTCAGGATCGTCATCTTTAATCTCGTTTAAGCGTGTGAACTAGTCTCTAAGTGAAATTCGCGAAAGTGTCTTGAGCGGAAAAACCATGAGTGAACGAGCGTGTCATTTTTACACGACTCCGGTGAGACCACATACAAAGGAAAAGGTAAATGGCATAACTCCGACCGAAGGAGATAATTTGTAAATTTACTCTTAGACCTGCGAAAAGTAACAAAGAGCGGATACACAACTATCAGGAATGACGAAGCACCTAGGTACAGCACCACATAGCCAAAAGCTTGTAAACCCTGTCATTAAACCCTAGGCACCCCCGCTGAGCCTTTCATATATCCCTTTTGATATTACGAGCTCCACAAAATAACCCCGCCAATGATGAATGTCCGACCCGGTGACCAAAGGAAGCGAGGAACCGACTCTCAGATAACATTCTCATCAGTCCAAAGAAGCGATGCCGCTATCAGCATGACAAAGTGATCCGCAAATGGTCCCAGAGTGACACAGGATCCAAAGAGCTCACATCAAAACAACTCTCGAAGCCCAAAACCGGGAAACACAAGAACCCCGAAGGCAGAGTCAAGAAAGGATAAAACGAAAAGGCAAACCCGAAGTGCCTCGAAGAAATCCAGATGACGAAAAGAGAAATGGTGTATAGGAAAGCTTCAAAAGTCCAAGTCCAGAAGCTCAAAAACAACGTCAACACGAAGCAGCCAAATTACTTCAAGACAAGGAAGATAATTTTGGGAGAAAACGCAAGTTGCAGCTTTGGTCACCCATTTAAGCTCCACATACCTCAAACATCCCTCCATGGTCCCGTTGTCTTTCATCACACCCCATGGCCACGTTATAAGCTTTAAAGACTTCCGACTTGATAGTTGTGTGTCCAATCACGTGAAAGTAACAGATCAAATGCGTAAATTCATCAAATATCGAATTCAATGGTCTAGAAGTTGTGACCATAGGTGAGGAACGAGTGCAAACACCAAACACGCCGAGTGTAGGTTAGGAAGCACATAAAAACATAAGCCTTGACCCTGTGAGTACGAGACTCGTTCGCACATTTAATAAAAGAAAATACTGGGGGCAATCGATCGTTCCGATCGATTGCTATGAACTCTAGCTCAGATTGTCTTAAGGGAAAATACTGGGGGCAATTGTTGGTTCCAACAATTGCTATGACAACACCGATTGGAACCCAGAGCTCAAACATCACCACCACCATTCCTACACAGGCCCACGAAAGCCCTTACCTCCACGTCAAACACCTCAGGCCCACATAAGCCCTTACTTTCACACCGTAACCACACAAGCCCAAACCACTACACAAGCCCTCATAAGCCCTTACCTTTACATCATACACCATACCCCACCGATGGCATGTTCATCTCCTAGGAGATAAATTACAAGTCCGAAATCTATGGTCAGGAAATGATAATTTCACTTTCCTTTTTCAGCAGAGTCTTTCTCAAGCATTGCCATGTTTGGCACAACTTTCAACAGTTCCTTGTTTTGGGCAAGCTTCCAACAAACACTCTAGTTGCATTCTACATAACACCTCAACATTGCCATGTTTGGCACCTTTTCTAACAAATTCCTGTTTTGAACGAGTATCTTTCATATATTTTTGATTGCATACATCTTATCATCATTGCCATGTTTGGCACTCCAGTGATCAGTTTTTATCATTTGCACGAGACCATTATCGTCCTAACTTATTTTAGTTCGAGACCCAGAATCAATGCGAGATCCAGCTTTTTCATCTTCCAGTACGAGACTTCAGTGCGAGACCATGCATCTTCATCAGTGCGAGACCATGCATCTTCATCAGTGCGAGACCCATCACCTTCATCAGTGCGAGACCGAGTGTCATCATCCAGTGCGAGACCAGTACGAGACCTAGTATCATCTTCAGTGCGAGACAAGTACGAGACAGAGCGTGATCTAAGTTGGCGGGGCAGAGGCAATAAGTCCCCATCTTCATGTCAACTTCTTGGGAGAAACAACTAGTGGGCAGTGGCAATAAGTCCCCTTGGTAGTCTAGAAGTTATCCCAGCACCCCAGTTGGTGGGCAGAGGCAATAAGTCCCCATAGTACCAACAAGGAGCATTAGAACGGGTTTCGGTCCCCAGAAGCATCCGAACGTCATTTTCATGTCATCCATATCATTTGCATCATTTTCATCATCCACATTTGCATTTGCATCATTTTCATCATCTACATTTGCATCACTTTCATTTGCATCATCTTCATATCATCCATCTGCATTATCCAGGCGCGTCACAAGACCTGGCGACAGAAAAGTTGGCGAGGTGATGGCAATAAATCCTCCTATGCGATGTCAACTTATTTTGGGATCAACGAATGGTGGGCGATGGCAATAAGTCCCCAGGGTTTTTACCAGGAGTTATCCCTGCACACCGGCTTGGGGGGCGATGGCAATAAGTCCACATTGGGTCCAGCCAGGAGCATTGGAACGGGTTTCGGTCCCCAGAAGCATCCGAGCATCATCAACATTCTTGCATCTATACATTACTTCATCTTTTAGGTTGTCAACGCCTTAGAATCGCTTGACATTACTTCATCTTTTAGGTTGTCAACGCCTTAGAATCGCTTGACATTACTTCATCTTTAGGTAGTCAACGCCTTAGAATCGCTTGACATTACTTCATCCTTTAGGTTGTCAACGCCTTAGAATCGCTTGACATTACTTCATCTTTCAGGTGGTCAACGCCTTAGAATCGCTTGACATTACTCCATTTTCATCATTTTAGGTAGTCAACGCCTTAGAATAGCTTGACATCATTTTCATCACCTTAGGTAGTCAGCGCCTTAGAATAGCTCGACACAACTTGCTAGATTTCAAATGGCATACGAGGTCTTTTAGGATCCAAAATTTTGGGGTATCACTCAAGCATCAACTAGTCTTTTCATCTTTATTACAAAGCCTAGTTGACGGGGGGCAATCTGTTATACCCAAAATTTCAACCCCCCGGAAGAAAGTCTCTACTAATAGGCTAGTAGCAAGGGTTCCCAGTTCGATCAGCACGTTTCAGAGTACTAGGGACAGCTTAGTCATCTCCAGGGGCATTTTCGTAATTTCAAGGCTCCTAAGCCCCCTATAGGCTTTCTCTCTACTCCAAATAAGGGTCAAATCAACTCAAAATGCTTTGAAATTTTAACCCATGATAGAGGATGACATTTTAAGCACAATGGCGTTGGAATTTTGATTTTTCGAATTTCCAATAATTTTCTAGCAATTTCTGATTGAATCTGATGAGAAATTGAATTTAAAAATATTCCAATATCCAAAAAATTCGATTACTTTATAAAAATCAGAAATATCATCCTTTACCCATGTGTAAAATTTCATAATCAAATTCTTTTTGGAAGCCCTCAAGCTAAAACGTCGGTAAATCTCGGTTTTTACCGGATTTTTTCTATCTTTAAGGAAGCCTATATAAGGAGCCTTATCCCTTGATCAAAGGAGAACTTCATATGCTCAAGAACCCTAGAGAGTCAGAAAACACAGCCTCCTCTCTCTCTCACGTTTTCCAACACCCGGCCACCCAAATCATACCGAAAATCCCCCGAAATCACCATCTAAACACGTTTTCCAATCCCAAAGCATCAATATCATCAAAACCCCACAAAAACACCTCCAAAAGGTGAAGAACAGCAAGAACAACCAACAACCAGAAGCTTGGGTCGAAATCCTCTCGGGTCTGCCATCAACGAGCACTCGACGAATCCCGGTGTGAAGAAACGTTGTGAATCCGAAGGTAAAACAGGTAGAAACTCCACTTCCCTAATTCTCCACGGTATTATCTGTCTTGCCTCAAAATTTGGGCTCAAACTAACCTTCGTACGCTTCTGTATTGCTGTTTATTCAAGCTTCTGTCCAATAACTTGTTTACCAAGTTTCGTGCATAATTCGAATTCAAATTGAGAACTTTCGATCACTAACGCATTGTACATCTTTCAGGCTACACACCCATAAAATTTGAGTCGAAAACACCTTCGGGAACTGTCTTAACGCCGCCGTCCGAGGGCGGTCCGCACCCACAGACGTCATGTCCGGGGTCCCGGACTCCTTGTCCGTAAGCCCGGACGCCCACGGACGGCGGCGAGATTTTTAAATTTTAAAATTTAGGTTTTTCTAAATGTCCGGGCCCACGGACGGCCTGTCCGTGGCCCCGGACTTTACAACTTTCTGTTTTCTGTTTAATTCGACTTTTATTTTCATATAGGTTAACTAGGGTCCGTGGTCTCGGACATTAGGTCCGTGGCCACGGACGGAAACAAAATTTGACCTAATTCTGCCTCCGAAACCCTAGTTTAGGTAATTTTAATTTCCACTTTAGTTTTCTGTCAAAAAATGCTAAAAAACACAAAAAAACAGAAGCTCGCGCACTTAGGTTAAAACGACTCGTAATAAGCCGTAAATAAACCAAGTAGAGGAAAAACGACCTAGGAAGGGTAACGAAAGTAATTGAACCCTAATTAAGTCGAATATCAAGCCCCCGAACCCAAACTCTCCTTTCCTAATTTAATCTAGGTCAAAATTAGGTGGCGACTCATAATAGGTTCCAGTGAGCTAGCCTAGGATTTAATAATTATTGTTATATGACATAGTTATTAATGTTAGACTATAAGTGGACCTAAAACCCGGTTAGATCCTAATCAACTTTAATCAACATAGGATAGGGTTTAAAATCGAGGCTCACACAACGTTCTCAGATAACACAAAGATTATACATAACATTTAAGTGAGGGCTTAAAGGATAATTGAGACTTTGAAATAAGAGTAAGGAGTTTATTTAAGCGTAACATAGGCTACAAGTGGTTGATGATAGATTACCTTTAATATTCGTCAGAGTACTGTTGATTGTTTGCGCAAGTTGATTAGAACTGCTACAGCGTTACCCAGGTACGATTTCTCGTACTCAGCTTGTTGTGTTTTGGACTCTATGGAATGTTTTGTACGATTTCTCGTACTCAGCGTGTTGTGTTTTGGACTCTATGGAATGTTTTGTACGATTTCTCGTACTCAGCTTGTTGTGTTTTGGACTTTATGGGATGTTTTATACGATTTCTCGTACTCCGATATGTTTGCTGATTGACTTGTGGAATGTTTTGGAAAACGCTATCTGACTTTAAGAGAAATTTCTAAAAGGGAATGGTTGTATGACTAACTCAGCTTGTGTGACTAACTGAGCCTTGAATGTGAAACTCACTTGGGTATTGGTTCCTTCTACTTGGTTACCCCGTTAGACATTGGCTGCTTAGGGTTTACGCTTCTGCACTCTGTAGGACTGAGTGTTTTGGTATTGCTCTGGGTAGTTGGTGATCTAGTGGGAATTTGGAAAAAAAGGTCAATCTTGGAAATCTTTCTTTTGACTCTGGATATCATTTCATCCATGAGCTGGTTCTTGATGTTTCGACGTGTGCGCGTCTTCAATGGTAACAGTGAGGGGCTGTATATCCCCTGTCCCAGAAAGGGACGTGATAGACAGTGAGGGGTTGTATATCCCCTGTCCTTAGTGGACGTGATAGACAGTGAGGGGCTGTATATCCCCTGTCCTTAGTGGACGTGGTAGACAGTGAGGGGCTGTATATCCCCTGTCCTTAGTGGACGTGATAAACAGTGAGGGGCTGTATATCCCCTGTCCTAAAAGGACGTGATTGGCGGTGGGGGCCATCTCTCCCAGTTGAAATTATTCCACTCTTGAGTTATTGGTTCTTGGATCTATCTTATTATTCCTAGTCCTACGTGACTATCTGAGTCTTTATACTCCGAACGGGAATTGGTTCTAACATCAACAATGGATGCGTACTAACTATGTGGGTGACTACTTAAGTGGATGACTTGTTTTAGAAGTTCTCTATCTCTATCTTTGTCTTGTGTTCTTTTCTCTTTAACTTGATTGTTTTGAAGTGCTTTGTCTCTGTTTTACTTTTAAGAGTTTGTTTTCATGTTACTGTTTATTTTGAAGAGTTATGTTTTATAAGTTTGTTTTTGGAGAATTGTACCAGTTCCATTCCAGGGAACTGACTCACCCCTCTCGGGGTGGGCTGCTTGGTTTCATCTTGCAGGTGTAAATTGTTTATACAGGTGGCCACGAAGAGCATGAGTGATTGGGATGGGAATTAGGAATTGTGGAGAGTTGTTCTACTTTACTAGTAGTTATGTTATGTTGTTTTTCCCGGAGTTCAGACCGTAGCTTTTGTAGATTGTAAGTTGTAATTGGTGAGGTTTGGTGCCGGGTGTTTGGAACCCGATGGTCTGTAATCGCCTTAGAGTTTTATTTCCGCTGTATTTATGGTTAATAGGGGCGTTACATACTACATCACGATTTGATGTTTACTTAGCATACTTAGGTTTGGGGTATTTCAATAACGGGGTAAGTACGGGAGTAGTAGTTATGTATGCACCGTAATGCTTAGTATTAATAGAACCATTTGGCATGTAGTTGGAGGTTCGAGAATAAGACTCGAGGAACAAGTATGAACCAATGAACAAGGGAACACCCGGTAAAGTAGATTTCGGTAAAATGTATGATTTTTTCATGCTCTGTATCCTAACCTGGTTATCCCGATATGTGTGCTTATTTGATCACCTAAATAAGATAAATGCATGAATCGGACTATATTGCACTTACTTGTGCTTGCTTAGATTGTCCTTGATATATATTGTCTTGAACAATCAGTTTGTATAATTCATGAAATGTATGGATGAAAATAAATGTGTATGTACTTCATAGTGTACTTGTGTATTGTACCGTACTTGAATGAATGTGTATGTAAGCAATGCATTTGTGTGTGGCTTGGATGTGTGACTTCTACTAATTCCTAACTACCTAACTCCTAACGTAAGTATTGAGTAAATTGGAATGAGTAGAAGTCCGATATAGTTTCGGCCACGCGTGAGGATGAGGAGACACAAGAGGTTGGATCCGATTCCTGGTTCTTAAACTGGTCCACGGCCGAAACCCCTTAAATGGGTAGCATCCTGGATTAGTGAACCAAGTAAATCCCGGTGGTGGGACAAAGTAGTCCCCGGGCCGGAGGTCCCGACGACTTGACTTGAGTATGTAGTAAGTAAGTAAGTAAAGTATTGTATGAGTAATGGTCTTGGATGGTGTAAGTCATTGACCCTGAGTAAAAGAGTAAAGTGCACCCATTTCTAACCTGGGTGCATAATGAAGCTAACAAGTATTGTGTAGTATTGTGTATGTATTGAGTATGTATTGTGTATGTGTATTCCGGAAGAAGGTAAGTGAGTATTGTTTGACTTGTATTGTACCGTGTGTAAGTATGTATACCTTGTGAAGTATTGTAGTATGATGTATGAAAGCATGTATGTATGTATGAATAAAATGAATTGCATGTATTCGACCAAGTGGTCGGCGTACCCTCGCTAGTACGCGGGGTATGCGGTTATCATATTCAGCGTAAACTGAGCCCCTTGGGGCACCATTTTTAGTGTGCAGGCACCCGAAGCAGTTATGGTCATAGAAGAGACCGGTGGACATGCCTAGACAACTAGGAACAAAATATACATTGTAGTAAATGCTATAAGGCTTGTAGCCTTGGAAGTAGAAATGTACCAAGGGGTACACTATGATGTATTTAGAAAGTATGTAGTGTGAGGAATGGGTAGATGTAGACTCTTAAGGAGTAAGTATGAAATTGAAAGAGGTATTGTATTTGTATAAGGATCTTAGTAAACTCGGTGCACCGTATTGTATTGAGAATATGGAGTATTGTATTGAATGGAGAAATGTAGTACTTGGTTTGTATTTGGAATGTGTAATGTAATTGTGTAGTACTCGGATATTCCGGTCCATCAGACCGATGTTGTATGTAGTAGTAAGCCTTGTTAGTCACGTGGGTGGCTAACGGCATTGTATCACCCACCGTGTGTAAGTATGTATCCGCTGCGTGAGTATGGATGTATAAGGAGATTGGACGGTAACGACGGTATTAGCGGTAGGGGTGTTACACTTAAGGAAATTTGAAGAGAAGTTAAACATATTTCCAACAATATATGGTGCATGAATTTTCGTACAAGGATGAGAAAGTTATGATAATGACAAAATTCGGGTTTACCATTTGTTTCTGGAAATTCTGGGCAGAAAATTCACGAACAGAATTAGGTGACAAACTTTAGACTGTTTCTATACCAATTGGAAGTGATTCAGCCTTAGATGTCTAAAAAGAAGTTGAAGAGGAATCAAATATCTTTAAAATGAGATATGGCAAAACGAATTTAGCTCAAGAACGAGAAAGTTATAGCTAGAGCAAAATCAGACTTTTTACCTGACAAATCTGGATTTCTGGGTTCATCAGGCTGAGGAGGCAAATTTGAGACGACATAGCTTTTAGCGTGAGGCGAATTAGGTTTAGTTATATAGATAGTTAAAGACTATGTTAAAAGGAGAAGAGAATGGTGGAAGTTTGACGGCAATTGGATGAACAGAACGAAAGTTATGGTTGTCGAAAGATTTACCAGCGTAATCTATCAAGGATACTTAGCCGTTTTTGTAGGAACCAACTAACTGGCTTGAGCACGGATCTCGAGGCGCACGTTGAGTCAGCAACCCTAGACACGTCAGCTAGCTCCTAAAATTTTGGCTCTAAACTTCCCTAGATCATATCTTGAGCTAGGATGATCCATTTTTAACGTTCTTATTATCAATCTTCTTGGTTTTCCATAATCTTATTATTGATATAGGTTTCATTGGCTGGTTTGACCATTCTAAAAAAGTCAACCCTAGCAAGGCTTAAGGATCTTTAAGGTTTCTATGATTTTAAATTGACTTTTATGATTCAAATCAATGTTCCAAATATTTCTAAAATCTTTATAATATAATTGGAGTGTCAAAAAAAAATTCCAAGATTTATTGACTTATAAATCTTATTATTAAATTCATAATACCATATAATAAATTAATGTTTAATAGTATTATTTAGTGTTTAAAATAAAGAAATCCCCTAAATTAATTTATATTAATTTATGCGGTATTTCACGTGCAGGAGGCGTCAATCCCCACGAACACCAAATGAGGCCTATCCGGCTCCTCGAGGATCACCTTTTTAGCAGCACAATCTGTCACCACCCAAAAACCACCCTAGTTAGAATAGGTCACTGACACGCCACGAGCCTTAACACAACTAATAAACACGCAAGGCTACTAACTAAATAATATTTTGAATATCCAAAATATTATACTTAGACTATAATATGCTAGTATTGTGTAAAAATATCCAATATTTCAAACTGATAAAACTTAATATCATAGTTCACTAGCCATACACTTCATAAAAAGTTGATTAAAACAGTAAGACTTCAAAGGCAGCCAACAACTCCAAGTAGTAACCTCGGCTTCAAACTCACTAATCTGCAAAAGTAAAATCTGTTGGGGAGCGAGCAACCACACGCTCAGTACGCAATAAACTTCATAAACAAAGCAGCAGTCAAAACACATACAAATTTAGTGGTGTGAATCTAAGCTCAATAAATTATGTAGTTATAAATATAGTCTAATATGTAGTAAAAAAGCAAGTACACAAATATATGTATATATACAAACTTGATTAAGTTGCTTAATTAAAGGTTCTGCGGATAGAAAACATATATATCAAAACTAATACCATAACCAAGTCAAACTTGCTAAAGGGAACCATAGCTCAAGGCTAACCTACAAGGGATATAATGTCAATGACGTTCATACCCACTAACTAATTGGAACCTCAAACTGAGGTGCACAAAAACTAAAGTGACATCTTCACAGAGGATGTTGAATACTAAAACCTGTAGATGTTAGTCCATAAACTAACCTAAACAATCAAAAGATTATTTGACTAATCATAGCGCACTACGGGATAACTTACCCAGTTACCTACGGTTCATGTTCGAAGAGCAATTCACTATGATTCCAAAATGATTACCTATCAAATTAACTTGAACAAAAATGTTTTCAGCTCTATCTAACACCTCATGCGTAGACAAAGTTTATTCTTTTGCTTCTGCACATAATAATTTCTTGTAGTTTACAAAATACGAATAGAATCGTAGTAAGACTTACTAATTTGATGTGTAGCATTAGAACTTTCATCATAATCAGCAATAAAACAAATACTTCGCTTAAACACCAAACAAAAATATGAAAGATAAAATAAGGAAAACGGAAATGCATATTCTTAATGTAGTATAATGAAAATTAAAATAAATGATATCTATACTTTGAGAGAATAGACTAAAATGAAAAATAACTTATATACTAACAAATCCTCATGATAGTCATAAGGAAATGAGAATTCACACCTAAAAACAAGATGGTTGGTGTTGTAAGTCAATTCAAGTTTGAAAAAAAATTCGCTGTCAACTTCCAATGACTGGCAACAAAATATAGTAATGATATTACATATAAGAGCAGAACGTGCAAAACCGACTAATTTGAAACAAGTATAATATATGCAGTTGGGTACTACCACATTGATTATAAAGTATATCACTTACCAAATACTTTGCAGATATAACCTGCAACAAAGGTATATGGGATATTATGTGTTTTTTTTTGCCGATAACTGATTTGAAACATTTCGAAGTATATACTATATATATATATAGCTGAGTATAGAAGTACAACAAGAAGTATTGTTGTGACTCTACACCATCCAACAAGCGTACCGACCGGCCCTTATTAATTTAATTAATCAATATCATTATACTGATACATAAAGAACGATTCAGTGATACACCTACAATAACTATAAGCCACTATGCTACCCCTCGTATTCCTCCACGTACACGAGTACATGACAGATCCATTAGCCCAAAATGAGTTTCAGAAATAAATATATATGGGAAAAGAGAGAAACTAGGAAAAATAGTAAAAATAACAGTCATAAATGTGCAGTAATGTATCATATATGACATTTGTATAAAGTACTGAATATTATAGATACGTACGAGTTGATAGCATTAAAAAAATATTTTAAAACCATTATAGTATATAATGCCATAATTATTATAATAGAGCCATTTTTGGTCACTAGTAAAACGAGTATCACCAGATCGCTCAAATACTTAATACCAAGCACCATTTAAAGTACTAACATAAGTGATAATCAGCTCATGTATATATGGTTGAGAAAAGTCAAATTATATATTTATATAAAAATTGCAACCCAAAACCTCGAAGTATTTAATATATGTATTCAAAATTTCGGGGTATTACACAATCAGTAGAGGCATGGTGCACAGACAACTAATGCATGCCCAATAACACATCAAAATAGTTCATCCGTAGAGAGATGAGGTTAGCACACAAAACTCTATCCTGCACTACTATAAGACTCTACAGATAAAATCCAAAACCACAGAAGATGTCCTTTCCAAAGGACTAGACACACAAATCCACATCCTAGGGCTCAACAGACAGCTTGAGCTCAACCACTAAATCAGTTGAAATGAATGAATGGGTAGCTTCAGAATCAAATAAGAAAAAGATACACTGAGAGAATAGCTAAAGAGTACCTGAAACGACCCTCTCAGCCCCTCGGTCGTGCTCTCCTGACAAGGCAAACACCCTAGCTTGAGTCTGACGCTTCTTCTGGTCCGACTTCCCCTTGGACCCCGATAGAGCTATCATCTGTGCCTCCTGAACTGCCTCTACTCTTGCCAGCCTGCGGGCAGTCAATAATGCATTGCTCCAAGTCTGAAGCACGCTCTCATCTTCTTGTAGCACTCCCAACCAGGATGGGACCTGCCTTTCTGGAATCCTCACTTCCCAAATCTACCCCAATTCCCCAGTTTTAAGTGCACCTATATTCTAAGTATTTCACTCGGCTTGTTTTCACGGGTTTAGAGCGTAACTACGCTTTAATACCACTTTCTGTAATGCCCCTATTTAAAGTAAATACAGTGGAATATAAAATATCTATTGGTGTTTGCAGATCATCAGACACCAAACACCCGGTATAAACCTCACTTGATTACATCAATTAAAATTGTCTAAGTTGCGGTCTGAACGCGAGAAAGGAAAGCATCGAGTAAAATAAATAACTCTCAAACCAATCCCGACCCATTTCTCAGTCACTTTGTGGTCACCTGGGAACAATGTATACCTGCCATGATGAAACCAAAGCAGTCCACCCCGGGAAGGGTGAGTCAGTTCCCTAGAATGGAACTTGTACGATTCTCTAAAATAGTAAATTAAAACATAACTCTTAAAATAAACAGTAACTTGAAATCAAACTCTTAAAAGCAAAGCAAAGTAATAAGGTACTTCAAGACAATCAAGTCATAGAGAAAATAGAACAAGACGAAGTTAGAGATGAAGAACTTTAAAACCAAGTCAATCACTTAAGTAGTCACACCATAAAGTCAATGAGAATTCATTGTTAATGTTAGACCCAATTCTAGTTAAGAGGAGAAAGACTCAGGTAGTCACAAAGGACTAGGAATGATAAGAATACCCATAACCTGTGGTAGACAGTTTATGTCACCACCATCCCAGAAGTTGATTCTCATAGACCAACATACTCAAGAGTGGAATAGAAACAAAGGGGGAGATGGCCCCCACCGCCAGTCAGTCGTCCACATGGACGAGGTAAAGCAGACATTCGCTGCCACCGACCCGCGCTCGGTCGTCGGTGAAAGTGTGCGCACCACTTAATAAAAAGACTCCATACTCAAGAAGGCTAACCAAAGACTCGACTCATGGATGAAGTAGTACCCAGAGTCAAAGGAAGAATTTACCAACCTTTAACATTTTCCCGTATTCCTAGCTATCTCTCTAGATCATTAACTGCACAAGTGCAATACCAAAACACTCAGTCATACAGAATGTGGAGGCGTAAACTCCTTGCAGTTAATAGCTTAGTGAAACAACCAAGGTAGGAAAACTCAGTAACCATGCAAGTTATACATCCATGGCTCGGTTAGTCACATCAACCTGGGTTAGTCACACTAGTAGTTTTCTTTTTAAAATTCATTATAAACTCAGTTAGGATTTTTCAAAAACATTTCCTTAAATCGGTTAGTAGAAGTATCTGAGTACGAGAAACCGTACCTGATTAATGTTGTAGCAGTTCTAGTAGACTCGTGCAAATATTCAACAAATACTCTGAGGAATATCAAAGGTAGTCTATTATCAATAACTTATAGCCTAAGTTAAACTTTAATAAATTCCCCACTCTTATTTCTAAATCTCAATTATCTTGTAAGCCCTCACTTAAATGTTATGTATAACCTTGACTTATTTTAGAATGTTGTATAGCCCAAGGTTGTAAGATCAAGGAATGTATTTTATTAACACTTGTTAATTGTTCCTGTAACACCCCATCTCAATCCAAACGTGGTTATCTCAAACTTATCACCATAAATACAACGTTGCAGCGGATTTCAATACATTCCAGGACATTGCCACGGTCTGACTAACAGAATATACCGAACATTAGTACTTACAAGTCTTAACCAAATACATATCATTCTTACAATCCCCTCACATCCTATACAACTTACTAACTCAAAATACCATACGAGTGTACATGCACAACTCGTAGGCCACACTTAACCCGTAACACGTCTACCCCATCTTACTCTCTTGACGGTCGCCTTCTGACGTTCACCTGCGTAGTAAAAACAGCCACCAAAGGGGGTCAGCAAAATTGCTGGTACGATCCCCCCATGGCCCCCAAGCTAACGTGGCTACGACGACTAATTGTCGATAGCATGGAGGTTGATTAGATGCACAACATAATAGAAAGTGCAGTAAACAACAAGCCAAATATGAACAATCAAAGTTCAAACACAATGAACGACTTAAATGTGTTCCCTTAATTAACGAGTCAATATTTAACTCCTTAAGTTATGTTTCCTCTTATTCTCAATCCAACCTAATCTTACCTCAATCTTAGTCCTTATATTAGTCTTAGAAAATAAACCATTCTTTAAATATAAATGGATGTAGCTTATCTCAGTCTTAGAATGCAAACCATCCTTTAAATAGAAATGGTTGCAACTTATCTCAAACCTTATCTTAATCTTAGAATACAAACCACTCTTTAAATAGAAATGATTGTATCTTATCTCAATGTTTATTTTTGTCTGGTCAAAAGCAACCCTAGCCAATGAGCTATTAACTCCATTGGTTGAATAAACAACTTATCTTATAATTTAGGTTTTAGGTGATCCTACCGTACCATCTTAATGCCTCCTACCTTGGACGGGAAGTCCAGTGTAGCTGAGCCGGCAACCGACCCTAGGCAACAAATCCGAAGACAAGTCCTTAAGCGGAAGTCGGATCTGCTTTAGATACCGACCCCCTTTCCTTGACATGCATGACCGGAGTCTGTCCCGGATTCCTCACTCCCTCCAAGTTCCAGTTAGTATAAGTCTCAAGACAATGTTTGTTAGTTAACCTCCTTCGGTTACTAAGAAAACAATATTTGGGAGTGTTCCTTAATCTCACACAATTCTTTACTAAACATTAGTTAGTAAGTTCTCACGGTAAGTTGTGTTAGTTTTCAAACATCACACAACAATACAATAACATAATATTCCGGTTGCATGCTTTATCTTGTTTAGCCGGCACACATAAACAGATAGCACACAAGCCGAGGGACACCTCGTTAGCAAGCAGGTCACAAGAAGAACTGTACCGTTCACCGTTGGTCGTTCGGTTGCTTACTCTCCTCCGGAGTTCCACTTACTCAGACCCTAAAACATTAATCGAATCGGGTGGTTAATTTCTTAACTTAACTCAACTTATTTAACTTACTTAGCCATCAAAGATTCCCACCTAACACCTCTTAAGTTTTACAACTTAATCTTACAAACTTAACCTTAAACATTTAAGTTCATAATTAACTTAACCCCTTAGGTCTTTATATTCCTAATCATCATTGCCCTCTTAATGGGGTACCATTAATACCACTAAAATCTCTTAGGGTTTTTTTTTATCTTAAGGGTCGACCGATCCTACCGACCGACCTTACCCAAGGTCGGTCCATTCCAGTGACATTCGGGTTTGAAATTTACACTACGACCGACCTTGCTAAGCTTGGTCCCAAGGTTGGTCCATTCCAGAACACATTACCGTCAGAAAATTCTACATCGACCGACCTTGCAAGTTCGGTCCACAAGGTCGGTCCATTCCAGAGACATTTTTCTCTTTGTTTTTCAGCCCGACCGACCTTGTCCATGCTCGGTCCTAAGGTCGGTCCATTCCAGAGAGTTTCCTGCATGTGTATTTTCAGCCCAACCGACCTTGCCAAGGTCGGTTCTAAGGTAGGTCGGCTCCAGAAACTTATTTCTAAGTGTTGAATTCAGCCCAAACTTCACCACAAGTTCCCCCATATGTCCTAATACCATTTAGGCACTTAAACTCACCTTAAAACATCCACCAGACTCACTAAAACAACCACCAACGATCTTCTTAAACATTTACTAAATTCTTCTAAAACTCCTAACACTTGACACTTATTTCCTTACATTTCCAACTTGTAATCTTACCAAAACTTCAACCAACCCAAGTGTTCCCTCCTTAACAATTTGAGCACTTCATAAACATCATTCTCCATCTTCAGTTCGTTTACCAAAACTTCCTCAAGTCATCTTGCATATCCATGCACAAATTCCTCTCGTTTCCATTTGTTACTCATCATTCCTGAACTCTTGAACATACCTAAACATTCATTCCCATCTTCTTAGCACCTTAACCTGTTCTTCTTTACCTTGACCTTCCTACACCCTCCTTAGACATCTACATCTCTTTTACTCAACTTACCCACCATTCTCATAATCATACACTCTTATACATTCCTAGCTTTTCCTTGACGATTTACAACATCTCATCACTTTTCCTCATCTCTAGTACCATCAAAACTAGAACCTTATTAGTCCACCACTAGCATCCTCACCACTTACACATGCTTCCCAAAACTCTCATTGTTATACTCTCTAGTTCATACCTATATCATCTTAGAGAATTATACACCTTCTCCTCCAAATTTTTGCACTAGTCTTACCATCCCTCATACCATGACTTTGGTGTGTTCAATGCACCCACCAAATCCTCTAGTTTCCCCCTAGACAATTCCAGGTCATTCTAAACCTCAAGAACTCCTTAGTTAACTCTTTTCCACTCAAATTCCTTTTCAATGTCTCCTAGTAAACCCTAGGTCATATTAACTCACAACCACCACCTAAACACTTGTTTTCTACTCAATTTTCGCCATAGCTCCTCTAGTATATTATCATGCCCATACGCATTGTTTTTCTCATTCAATCATCTCACACACGTCAAATCCTTTCTCATCGTACTTTCTTACCCAAATCAACTCATTCACATCAAACTTAATATAGTGCAATAATCTTAAATTGCATAGCACTAAGGCTCTTAAATGACATGGCTCTTAGGCCCTTAAATGACTTAAACTTAAACACTGAATTTCCCACATATAAAAGCTTTCAACCTGCAAATACACACAACAATGCTCCCATAGCAATATAAGTGTTCTCTTAATTCACCCTAAGCTCATCTTACTAACTTATTTCCATTGACTTCTTATTCACAAGTTCATAAGCTAGTTTAAATTCTTTTTCCTAGGTTATATAACCCATTACATAATGTAAGCTTTAAGCTACATTAGTACTTATCTAGATCTCATTCCTTAAAACCTTAAACCACCATTAGGTAAGCAATTTACCTTATTTTCCTCAAGTTTCTTTTAACTTTCTCTTTAGGCTTTTTCCCCTTGGGAATCTCGGCCACCATCTTAATTTCCCTTGCCAATGTTCTAATCAATATATAATGACTCTCACGAGTGCTAAACAATACACTAACCTTAAGGAGTAAACCCTAGGTTAAAATGTGTTCTAAGGTATTAAAATGAATGTTTTACCTTGGAGTCTTAAGATAGGCTTGGATATGAATCAAGAAGGACCTCCTCTATCCCTTGGAGAGTAGAATCAAGTATAACAATGGATAAAAACAAGGCTCCATAAGAAGGTAATTTTCGGCCATGTAAGAAAGTGGTAGAAAGATGACTTTTCTTACATTTTCCTTACCTTGAATGAATGGAGAAGACAATGAACACCTCAAGCTAGTTTTTCCTCCTCAAATGGTGATTTCCCATGGCTCCAAAATGAAGCTTTTCAAATTTTGAAAAGATAGAAAGCTAGAGCTTGAGCTAACTAAGAATAATATGTGTTTAGTTTTTGATTTGGAGCTAAAATGGAGACTTGGTGGGCAAAGCAAGGTGTGGCAACAATGGAGCTGGTTCTCACGTGAATGGAGAAGAGAGGAGGGCAGGAGAAACCGTTGGGAAGAGAGAAATGAAGAGAGAGAAAAAGAAAGGTAGCTTATAAGAAGATATTTTGTTTTAAAAAGCAAATAGTAACTTTTCTTATTTCCCTCTTCTTTTCTTAAGTTGGATGACTCATGTGGTGACTCACCACCCTCAAAAATCAGCCCCCTTGTTAAATAAGGGTATTTGTGGCCTTTGTTGACCAATTAACTAAACTAAGTTGACTAAAGACTAAACTAGGCACTATTTGGCACTATTCACAAATTAGAGCATAAATTTGTGAAATTTTTGGTTTCTCCTTGATTTAGGATTCCAATTGTGATACTAATTAGTACACATGTTGATTAAGATGTAATCATAGGCATTTAACCACTCAAAACCCTTTTCTAAGACAATTACTCAAAAAGGTGTTTTAAGGAGTCTTAAAGCACATTTTGTGTTTAAGCTTGTTTTTGAGCTTGGTTTTCTTTGGTAATTGATTTAAAATGTCCATTATCATGTTACTAAGTCTTATAATGGTATTTGGGTGCTAATCAAAGTCACTCCAAGCTTAGAGCACATTTTTGCCTTAATTGCCCTTAAGGCATTTTCTTGTGTTTTCCTTGGTTTAAATTGTCTACCAATCTTTCTAAGGCATATTTTAGCCTTACTACATCATAAATTGATGTTTACTTAGCATACTTTGGTTTGGGGTATTTCAATCTACCCCCCTTAAAAGAACTTTGTCCCCAAAGTTCCCATGCATCTTATCTTATTAGAATACATGTCTTACCTCATTCCATAGATCGTATAGATCACACTTGTACATTCTTAAACTTATTGACCCATTAGGTCCGTCATATGCTTATTCCCAAATATCACACAACATGCTTAAGCATGTATAACACTCAAAATTCTCTTTGTTCCTTTTTGATGATTAAAACAATCACATAATTTTCATCGTATTCTCCCGTGTCACCGGTCCGTGGACAAAGGCACATTCGTCCACGCCACCATGGGCCAGAATACAAAACAACTCTATTCTCCCCATGTCACCGGTCCGAAGACAAAGGCTCATGCGTCCTCGACTTCATGGGCGAGACTCAGTAAAAAGGAAATCCTTTTTACGAGGTCAAGTGAGGAATAATTCCCTCTATTTGAAAATACAATCATCTCCAATTTCGTTTTATCCTAAAACCTCTATCCATAGCGTGATTTAATTGTGACCACTGGTAGGGAGCTTCAGGAATCATCCAACCCTGATGTGATCAGCATCAGTGTTGAACTATCCTTCCACCCCAATTTGTGTTCGGTTTCCCTTGATCCCTAGAAAATCAAGTTCCACCTCCCACGTCATTTTCAAACATCAAATAATTCACTCATGTCCAATTTTCTATCTTTTTAGTCTTTCTAATCGTAATCAATACATCTCCAAGGTGTGGACTCAGTCCATCTACATTCTCAATTCATCTCTTAGTACTTACCTCAGGGTTCTCATTCCTACTAAGTTCTATATCAGTCTCATACCAACTCTTACCATCTTATACTTCATAGCATTACTATTTCCTATCTCATACTCATATCAAATAATATCTCATAGTGTTATCTTATTCTTATCCCACATGTAGTTTCATACCGACCCATATCTCATATATTCCATATTCCTTAAGTCTCCTTAATCCTCTTCACCAGTTCTCTTAACTTGTACTCACACCGGAGTTAACAAGATAGGTACTTAATATGTATGGTATTCACATCTTCTATGTGCAATAACCATGATTTATCTCAAAATGTTTATGTAAAACAAATTCTTAAATTCTTTTTGTGCTATGCACACCGTAGTTTATGTACTCAGTACATAAACATACGCTAAGCGGTTTTCGCTCTACCCCCTAAAATGGATTACGCCCACGTAATCAACATTATATCATCCTTGAACATAGGTTCAAGATGTCTAATTTTCACTAAGCATTCTAGCTTCCATGTCATCTATCTCACTTATAATTCGATTAGAGGGTCATAACTATGTTAATGGCTTAGTCTCTGTATCGAGGATTCTTAACGGTACTTATACCGTTTTCTTAACTTAGTTTGGTCCAACCTCAAAGGTACTAAAGCATTCAGTTGCTAAATCTTATATTTGTTCCATTGGAAGATGTGTGGTACATCATTCCTTCCGGTTCATCAGGTATGTTCAACCTTTTAAGGTGCTGATTTGCTAGCTCCCGCTGCGCCACTCTGATATTCTTAGGCTTAACTACGTTTCTTATTCGTTCATAATATTGTATATCCTTCTGCCTCCTTACAGTTTTAGGAATATTGGTCTCTAGTGGACACATGTTATTTTTATATGTACTCGGCCTTAATGAGTTGTAACTCGTCTATCCATTCTCCCTGAAGATCTAACATTCTCTTAATGTTCTCTTAAGTATCTAGGTCGTTCTTTCCATCTGACCTTTGGTCTAAGGATGATTCTTAATCTGAAACTACTGTTTAGTGCTTATTGCGCTTTACAGTTTAATCTCTTACATCTTAAGATAAGTCCAATGTCTGCACTTAACAATCCGTGCTCTTCGCACTTCATAGTCCTTAATTATTTGTTCTCTGATTCATTTGTATTGTTGGTTCAACTGAATTCTTCTCTTCAACTGTTTGTGGTAGCAACTGCTCTTGTCTGATCTTGCGTCGTTAATCGTGGTACGGAGTCGACTACTTCCCGTGTTCCTTACACCACTCGTTTACATACATGGGGTACCTTAATGGTACATTACTACTTACCCGACTAACTCATACATGAGCCTATCAGGCCTGCAAGCCCCTGTGGGGTGCAGCCATCCCACATCTTGTTTTAGTAAACTCGTAGTGTCCGTCACACGTTTAACCATTGCTACTATGAAGTAATTCTGTGTTGATCTCCTCTTCATCGTTCCATAATAACACTTATTGTTCTTCTTGAACTTAATCAAGGGAAATTCATTTACTGTGTTCTTGGGTATGTATGCTCTAGTTCTTTCTGTATCCCGTACTGATTCGGTCTCTTAGTGACTGAGGTCTCTTTCCATAGAGCCTCTTATCTTCTTTCTCATATCTGTTCTACTAGGAATGCACTTCCAGTTCCTTAAGGAATGGGTAGTGTGCTTCCTGTGAAATCTTACCTAACCAGGTCCAGACTACTGGCATCAATGCACAGTTCGTCTACCATCTTATTTCCTTACTTATATTGGTCTTAACTCATAAATCTAATTGCCTCAGTGTCAATATTTGACGGCTCATACATAACGGTCACTTTACCGCACACCATGACTTAATCCCCTTATATAAATATTGTACTCACGACCACTACTACCGTGGTAGTTGGCCTTTACCATGTTGCCCATTGATGGTGCAACTACTTATTCATTTATTCTAACATCTTATCTTATATTCAATCCCTTCTTGGTGTAAACACACTGGGAATTCTCTAATTTCGGTGTTTGGCGGTTGTCATACCGTGCTGTAAAATGGTTATCTCTTAATACGAAGGTGTTCTGCTTCAATCTCAGGTTCATAAATAGGCTAATTTTTCTCATATTCTTTCATCCTTTATGATGTTATTTACCATGTAATTTAACCGGTTACTGAAGAAGTCATCCGTTTAATCACAAGCTCTTCTGAGCGTTGGTCACTTGATGTGCCATACCGTGCACTCACAGTGTTTACCTCTGACGATTACTGATTCTTAATTCCTGGGTGTTGGATATGAGGTCTGTCTCTGCAGCCTTCCTTATTACTCAAGTGTATCTGGTATGTTCTAAGGTAATCTCAAGGTTTACAGTTTCCATTCTCTAACAAAAGCGTATTACATCTCTAATAAGTGAAAGCCCTTTTTGAGGGGTTTATTCCCACTCCTGGCCTCACAGCAAGGAGAGGTATCCCCACCCTAAAAGGCATGGTTTGTTCTCCTCCCCTGCCAATGTACTATCTCATTATTCTCATTGGTGCCTTTTCGTGGCAATATTTTCCACAATCTAAGTTATAGGTTTGGTAATAGTTCATATCTACGAATTGTAGTTCCTTCATGGCTTAAATAAGCGCTCTTATAACTTACTGTGCCTCGGCTCTGATGTGGTCAACATCCTTGGCTCGTAGGCTCTTAGTGCTTAATGTCATTGGGTGAGAGTCGGTGCTCGGTTCACTCCTTGTACTCTTACTCATCTGTAGGTTATCCTCATAGATTTCTGATTCTTTGAACACTATCCGCCATTAGTTTACATATTAAATGTTGTACCGGATTTCATGGCAAGTTGCTGCATCCCGTTTCCTGCTATGGAAGTTCGTTCAGGTGATCTAGCATTAACCAGTGCCTGTGACAATTCTGTTGTTTTCATGTTCTTACACCTTTTAACATTTACGGATCAGTTCGTATTAGGCATCTGCCTTACGGTGTCTAAGTTGGATATTATCCTGTCATCTTATGCTTCAATCTCAACGCTCCGTTCAACATTTGTTGACTACGCCACCCATCAATGATTAATCATACTTGGATGTTAATGAGATAGGCAACCAATACTAACCGTCGTTTATGAGTTTGTTCGGTTCGACTATGCCCGCTCTATGGGGGTAGTCCTCTGAGCTTCCCTCTTTCGGGATCCGTATGTCTCTAATCCTTAGTAGGTTATATCTTAAGAATTCACTTCACTGTCCCTGTTTCCGGGGTTCATCAACATCTTCATTGTAGAATGTTTGTTACTGGTATTCCTAGTGGTCATCCTCGGAGTCTTATCCCATTCCTGTTGGAAGTCGTTCTGTCGAATACCTTCATTGTATCTCTTAATACGTTCCTTGTATGTTATTGCTTACATAGTGTCTGCTCAGGTAACTGAGCGATCTCTTAGGTTCCTCTCCCTGAGGTTCTGGATTGATGTTCTTACCGTACTGTCGGCTGATGTTGTAGTGGTTGTACTGTTGTTAAGATTTATATCGTTTAGTATTTCGTCCAAGTCCAGCTCCCTGCTGGCTGGTGTGTCGACTCATCTTGTCATGGTCAGGCTGTCAGGCCTTCCCAAGGTCTTATCCTCTGGTTCTTATGGATTTACAATCCGGTATTAGTGTGTATTACGACTGTAGTGTCCTGCTATCTCGCCATGGTGGCATCCGTATAACTTAACCGTGGTAGCACTTGCTATGGCAAGTGCACCATGCAAGATGGGATACCGGTACTAAGCGCGTCGGTAGTGGTACTTCCACCTAATTTCTATATCTTTGGTAGTCCTTGGGACTCCTTCGATGTTCTTTCATTTTGGACAACTGACCATTTAACAGTTTCCTTGTCATTTTGACAGTACTGTCACTTATCAGGGTGTTCCTCTTGCTGAGGGAACCCCTTGTTATTTTCTTATGTCTTAATCCTCGCTCCCGTTTCCACGTATTACGTCGGGGTTACTAAGTAATGGTTCTCCTTTAGGCACCACATTGTAGTCCTATTCCGGTATACAGTTGTACGTGTATTTATCGTCGTCTGCGCTATGTCAGCCAGGTTTATAACCTTTCTCAATGTATGGGTGTGGAGTTCCAGTTTCTAACTAGACTTCTCAGTAATCTTAACACTCATGCTTTGTATTATCCCACTGTTATGCTCATTCAGACCACTGTCCGGTACTCATGTTGCTTATCCATTCCTCTCCATTGCACTTGTGGTGCTTTACTTATCTTTTGTATGGCGGGGTAACTCGACTGCATAGCATGTCCACCCATGTTGCCGGTAATTTTCGTTCTTACTGATAGAATTCCATTGGTAGCGCCTATTTCCACGTTGCGCTCCAAATTAAAACGTCCAAGTACTCATAATTGTTGTACAACAAGATGTTCCTCGTATTGCTTACTGTTAACTAACCACCAGATCAGGTTTCCCCGAGTAAGAGAAGACTTTCTTCTCTCTGGTGTTTGTTCCCCGTATACAAAGTTAGGGATGTGGAGGGCAGGCTTAGGTACTATGGATATCCGGTAAACACCGGGAAGTCCTAACTAACGCACCTCTCACTCTATCTCTCAACCCTTAACCCATAATTCAAACTCAACCTCAGTATTCTCCTAAGTTCGGTAATTCCTTGTCATCAGAGCGTAACTACGCTCTGATACCACTTTTGTAACACCCCATCTCAATCCAAACGTGGTTATCTCAAACTTATCACCATAAATACAACGTTGCAGCGGATTTCAATACATTCCAGGACCTTGCCACGGTCTGACTAACAGAATATACTGAACATTAGTACTTACAAGTATTAACCAAATACATATCATTCTTACAATCCCCTCACATCCTATACAACTTACTAACTCAAAATACCATACGAGTGTACATGCACAACTCGTAGGCCACACTTAACCCGTAACACGTCTACCCCATCTTACTCTCTTGACGGTCGCCTTCTGACGTTCACCTGCGTAGTAAAAACAGCCCCCAAAGGGGGTCAGCAAAATTGCTGGTACGATCCCCCCATGGCCCCCAAGCTAATTAACGTGGCTACGAAGACTAATTGTCGATAGCATGGAGGTTGATTAGATGCACAACATAATAGAAAGTGCAGTAAACAACAAGCCAAATATGAACAATCAAAGTTCAAACACAATGAACGACTTAAATGCGTTCCCTTAATTAACGAGTCAATTATTTAACTCCTTAAGTTATGTTTCCTCTTATTCTCAATCCAACCTTATCTTACCTCAATCTTAGTCCTTATATTAGTCTTAGAAATCAAACCATTCTTTAAATATAAATGGATGTAGCTTATCTCAGTCTTAGAATGCAAACCATCCTTTAAATAGAAATGGTTGCAACTTATCTCAAACCTTATCTTAATCTTAGAATACAAACCACTCTTTAAATAGAAATGATTGTATCTTATCTCAATGTTTATTTTTGTCGGGTCAAAAGTAACCCTAGCCAATGAGCTATTAACTCCATTGGTTGAATAAACAACTTACCTTATAATTTAGGATTTAGGTGATCCTACCGCACCATCTTAATGCCTCCTACCTTGGACGAGAAGTCCAGTGTAGCTGAGCCGGCAACCGACCCTAGGCAACAAGTCCTTAAGCGGAAGTCGGATCTGCTTTGGATACCGACCCCCTTTCCTTAACATGCATGACCGGAGTCAGTCCCGGATTCCTCACTCCCTCCAAGTTCCAGTTAGTAGAAGTCTCAAGACAATGTTTGTTAGTTAACCTCCTTCGGTTACTAAGAAAACAATATTTGGGAGTGTTCCTTAATCTCACACAGTTCTTTACTAAACATTAGTTAGTAAGTTCTCACGGTAAGTTGTGTTAGTTTTCAAACATCACACAACAATACAATAACATAATATTCCGGTTGCATGCTTTATCTTGTTTAGCCGGCACACATAAACAGATAGCACACAAGCCGAGGGACACCTCGTTAGCAAGTAGGTCACAAGAAGAACTGTACCGTTCACCATTGGTCGTTCGGTTGCTTACTCTCCTCCGGAGTTCCACTTACTCAGACCCTAAAACATTAATCGAATCGGGTGGTTAATTTCTTAACTTAACTCAACTTATTTAACTTATAGCCATCAAAGATTCCCACCTAACACCTCTTAAGTTTTACAACTTAATCTTACAAACTTAACTTAAACATTTAAGTTCATAATAACTTAACCCCTTAGGTCTTTATATTCCTAATCATCATTGCCCTCTTAATGGGGTACCATTAATACCACTAAACTCTCTTAGGGTTTTTTTTTATCTTAAGGGTTGACCGACCTACCGACCGACCTTACCCAAGGTCGGTCCATTCCAGTGACATTCGGGTTTGAAATTTACACTACGACCGACCTTGCTAAGCTCGGTCCCAAGGTCGGTCCATTCCAGAACACATTACCGTCAGAAAATTCTACCTCAACCGACCTTGCAAGTTCGGTCCACAAGGTTGGTCCATTCCAGAGACATTTTTGCCCTTTGTTTTTCAGCCCGACCGACCTTGTCCATGGTCGGTCCATTCCAGAGAGTTCCTGAATGTGTTCCATTCCAGCCCGACCGACCTTGCCAAGGTCGGTCCTAAGGTAGGTCGGCTCCATAAACTTATTTCTAAGTGGTAAATTCAGCCCAAACTTCACCACAAGTTCCCCCACATGTCCTAATACCATTTAGGCACTTAAACTCACCTGAACACATCCACCAGACTCACTAAAACAACCACCAAAGATCTTCTTAAACATTTACTAAATTTTTATAAAACTCCTAACACTTAACACTTATTTCCTTACATTTCCAACTTGTAATCTTACCAAAACTTCAACCAACCCAAGTGTCCCCTCATTAACAGTTTGAGCACTTCATAAACATCATTCTCCATCTTTAGTTCGTTTACCAAAACTTCCTCAAGTCATCTTGCATATCCATGCACAAATTCCTCTCTTTTCCATTTGTTACTCATCATTTCTAAACTCTTGAACATACCTAAACATTCCTTCCCATCTTCTTAGCACCTTACCCTTGTTCTTCTTTACCTTGACCTTCCTACACCCTCCTTAGACATCTACATCTCTTTTACCCAACTTACCCACCATTCTCATAATCATACACTCTTATACATTCCTAGTATTTTTCCTTGACGATTTACAACATTCTCTTACACTTTTCTCTTCCATCTCCCTAGTCCACTCATTACCATCAAAACTAGAACCTTATTAGTCCACCACTAGCATCCTCACCACTTACACATGCTTCCCAAAACTCTCATTGTTATACTCCCTAGTTCATAGCTAAATCATCTTAGAGAATTATACACCTTCTCCTCCAAATTTTTGCACAAGTCTTACCATCCCTCATACCATGACTTTGGTGTGTTCAATGCACCCACCAAATCCTATAATTTCCCCCTAGACAATTCCAGGTCATTCTAAACCTCAAGAACTCCTTAGTTAACTCTTTTCCACTCAAATTCCTTTTCAATGTCTCCTAGTAAACCCTAGGTCATATTAACTCACAACCACCATCTAAACACTTGTTTTCTACTCAATTTTCGCCATAGCTCCTCTAGTATATTATCATGCCCATAAGCATTGTTTTTCTCAATCAATCATCTCACACACATCAAATCCTTTCTCATCATACTTTCTCACCCAAATCAACTCATTCACAACAAACTTAAGATAGTGCAATAATATTAAATTTCATAGCACTAAGGCTCTTAAATGACATGGCTCTTAGGCCCTTAAATGACTTAAACTTAAAAACTTAATTTCCCACATATAAAAGCTTTCAACCTGCAAATACACACAACAATGCTCCCATAGCAATATAAGTGTTCTCTTAATTCACCCTAAGCTCATCTTACTAACTTATTTCCATTGACTTCTTATTCACAAGTTCATAAGCTTGTTTAAATTCTTTTTCCTAGGTTATATAACCCATTACATAATGTAAGCTTTAAGCTACATTAGTACTTATCTAGATCTCATTTCTTAAAACCTTAAACCACCATTAGGTAAGCAATTTACCTTATTTTCCTCAAGTTTCTCTTAACTTTCTCCTTAGGCTTTTTCCCCTTGGGAATCTCGGCCACCATCTTAATTTCCCTTGCCAATGTTCTAATCAATATACAATGACTCTCATGAGTGCTAAACAATACACTAACCTTAAGGAGTAAACCCTAGGTTAAAATGTGTTCTAAGGTATTAAAATGAATGTTTTACCTTGGAGTCTTAAGATAGTCTTGGATATGAATCAAGAAGGACCTCCTCTAGCCCTTGGAGAATAGAATCAAGCTAGAACAATGGATAAAAACAATGCTCCATAAGAAGGTAATTTTCGGCCATGTAAGAAAGTGGTGGAAAGATGACTTTTCTTACATTTTCCTTACCTTGAATGAATGGAGAAGACAATGAACACCTCAAGCTAGTTTTCCCCCTCAAATGGTGATTTACCATGGCTCCAAAATGAAGCTTTTCAAATTTTGAAAAGATAGAAAGCTAGAGCTTGAGCTAACTAAGAATAATATCTGTTTAGTTTTTGATTTGGAGCTAAAATGGAGAGTTGGTGGGCAAAGCAAGGTGTGGCAACAATGGAGCTGGTTCTCACGTGAATGGAGAAGAGAGGAGGCAGGAGAAACCATTGGGAAGAAGAGAAATGAAGAGAGAGAAGAAGAAAGGTAGCTTATAAGAAGATATTTTGTTTTAAAAAGCAAATAGTAACTTTTCTTATTTCCCTCTTCTTTTCTTAAGTTGGATGACTCATGTGGTGACTCACCACCCTCAAAAATCGGCCCCTTGTTAAATAAGGGTATTTTTGGCCTTTGTTGACCAATTGACTAAACTAAGTTGACTAAAGACTAAACTAGGCACTATTTGGCACTATTCACAAATTAGAGCACAAATTTGTGAATTTTTTGGTTTCTCCTTGATTTAGGCTTCCTAATGTGATACTAATTAGTACACATGTTGATTAAGATATAATCATAGGCATTTAGCCACTCAAAACCCATTTCTAAGATAATTTCTCAAAAAGGTGTTTTAAGGAGTCTTAAAGCACATTTTGTGTTTAAGCTTGTTTTTGAGCTTGGTTTTCTTTGGTAATTGATTTAACATGTCCATTAGCATGTTACTAAAGTCTTATAATGGTATTTGGGTGCTAATCAAAGTCACTCCAAGCTTAGAGCACATTTTTGCCTTAATTGCCTTTAAGGCATTTTCTTGTGTTTTCCTTGGTTTAAATTGTCTACCAATCTTTCTAAGGCATATTTTAGACTTACTATATCATAAATTGATGTTTTCTTAGCATACTTAGGTTTGGGGTATTTCAATTCCACTCTTATCCACTTTACTAATACTTAACCATAATTCTCACATTCAAGACTTTTGAGACCTTTATATCATAAATGCATCTTATATTATTCAATTAATCTTAGAATTTCAATAATAACTCTTAAGCTCAATACTTTTATTCTTACTTTAGCATAAACATCGTATTATGACCCATGATAGGTTTATCTTTGAATACTATACTATTATTTCACAATGTAATGATTATGTATTTTTATCAATATCTACTAGTTAATCAATTATGATTAAATCTTCCCCTTAACTTAATTAAGATCCACATCCTGTATATTGGAATCATAGTGTTGTAGATGCATTTTATTATAACTTAATTGATCTTAGAATTCAGAGATAACTACTAAACTCAATTATTTTATCTTTAGTTCAGAATGACTTTTTATTACAACCATTTAATAACCTTGTCGTAAGATGTTATATTACTTTTCATCTTGAAATAACTATATTTTAATTAACTTAGACTTATCGAACTCTTACATTTAGTATTCACAAGGTATATTATTTGCTTTATTATTACCTATATAATAAGGTGTTTTAAGATAACCTTTTACGTATCCTTACTTACATTTAATTTCCTAAATTTTTTATTTTTACACACATTCTCTCTATAGACTATGTATAATCCTTTTATGCTAAATTTTAATAAACTTATGTCTTAAATACATTTTAGATTGTTTACAAAACCTATGTTTCAAAGGAATAACTTAATAAATTAATTTCCTTTATTATATTATAGGATAACCATTATCTTAACATAAGGTAAAATTTATCTAAGAATTAAATTCTCATTCATAAGTGAAATTGTCAATTATTTAATAAGATCATCTATTCTGAAAAATCCTCATACCTTCTATTCAAATGGCATATAAATATTCTCAGTGTCGTAAAATAGATCAATATAATCTCTTATGTAACTTAGTTTCATCTAATTAAAGGTTCAAGGTTTTAAGTATCCAATTTCTATTTACAAACCTTTTATAAGTTCTAACTACTGAATACATCTCTTAATTATAAACTCACATTCTGAATATTGGTAATTAATGTTATAAATGTATTTTATATGGCTTATCTAATTCTAAGAAACTTAAGGATTATTATTTAGATTAATTACCTAATCATACTTTAATATAGTTTTATATCATAATCCTTTTAATGATTTTATCTTAAAACATTAAGTTATTGTTCAATACTATAAATGTTATTAAACGATTAAATCTAGATTTATTAATCCATTTCACATTTAGATGTAAAAGTATTTCATTTATTTTATTATTAATTATATAATAAGATCTATTTGTGTAACATTTTATGTAATCTAATTACAAATTTTCCTAAGTCTTAACTTATTAATTACTTAACCCAATTATGGATTTACATTCTGGTCATTGACAAATAATATTATACATGTATTTTTATATGGTTTATATAAATCTTAGAAATTCAAAGGTAACTCTTTAAGCTTAATTTCATAACCATAATTTAATACCACCTCATATAATATTCTTTTAATAGTATTATCTTAAGATGTTAAACTATCATTTAGTACGGTGAATATCATGCAAGGATTACATTTAAAATTACTAATATTCCCACATTTTATTAATAAAAAGTATTTCTCTTATTTTATTATTAGTCATGTAATAATATATATATATTTATGTAACACCCCTCTCAATATTCACGATATAATCTCTCACGTCGCGATAAATAAAACGTCTCGCAGCGGAAAAACAAATAACCATTACAAAACTCACTCGGGTGTCACCGGCCGTTACTCGCCCATGCGAGCAACGCAGCCAAACTACATCCAACTTCCAATACAAATAAACTGCTAACCGCAGTGATAACGAGAAACTCCTATACATCATACTAAATCCATAAACCATAAACATCGACAAGTGAGCATCTACCCAATCCTTAAAAATACGCAGCCTTACCATAAGGCCATACACCATCTTCATTGCTCTACAACATCTCCAATTACCCTGTTCCTGCTCTTCAGCTCCGACAATGATCAACAACCTGTAATGGTGTAGTATCAGCGATAGACGCTGAGTATGCCGGGCCTGGACCCTAATGGTCACTTGTCATTTTAACCATCTTGTTATTAGATTGGTTTCATGCTTTTCCATTTTACTGTTATAATCAAAACTGAAGCATAAATGTATAATATACATAATCAACCATCCAAATATCCATAAACATTTAACCATCCATCCAATCCAAACATTCATTTAATATTCCATACAACATTTATGTATCGAACGTATCGAGTAATAACAATATAATGTACAATGTACACTCGCCGTAGCGTACAGTTTTCATATTTACTTTACCTTAGCCTTGTAGGCTCCATCCAACCACCAACACACAATAAAATAACCACAAGTATAACCAATGAACAACCAGCGAAACAACGAGAAATAAACAAGTATTAAGTCTCGTCCATGGTATTGTTCGCCACTGTATAAGTCTCAATTGTTTTAGTTGTTCAGTTATACCTAGTGACAATGTCTCGTTAAAACGACACGTCTCTAGTTACCCATATATTATGGCGGGTCACCCACGGCAGTAGCCACTCCAACGGTAGAGTCTCCGACCAACGAGCCATTCTAGCTCACGGGAAATTTTCTTGATACTTACGGACCCGTACGCGGACATCCTGGTATCGTTTTTGTGATCACAGCGCGCACCAAGAGCCGCATCCTCTTGGCTTTAGTTCCATTCCATTAATTAATTAATTATACCATCGCATCGCATTACCAAAATTTCTAACACAGCAGACTAAGGTCATTAGTCCAATCCGGAGTCTGTAAACTCGGGATCCAGTGCTGTATACAAGAGCTGCGTATAGAAAGGCCAATGCTCCGTATAAAAGTCTCAGATAATATGTATATGTTATTATCATAATGCTACAACGTTTTACTTACGTTCCTTATATTTCATATAAGATAGCACCATAGCCGCTAGTTCGTTTTATAATATAGGTTCATATATACGAACCAATACTGTTAACTCAACAACAGTAAATAATAAGCAGCTATAAATATACAGTTCATGCATATTAATTATCACATTCAGACAAACGATCTTATCACAGATCACACAGAAGTCTGAACTGAGGAAGTCCTCAGAGACAATCAGAGACTCACAACAACATACAAGTTATATCAACCAAATCCGAGCCCAAGGAGCAACCTTAGGACAACTCGGATCAAACCCCTTTACATACCGTTCACCCTGATCGTATTACGGTGGAGTATGAATCAGCAAGATCCTATGCTCCGTGTAGTCCGCTAGCTCGTCAAGCGTCTTGTCAGAAGTACGATCTAAACGGTAATAAACTATAAGTCAGTCTCCATGACTAACTACATCCGGTATTTCCGAATAATAAGTAACCCCGACAGTTCACCCCTGTTTTCTACAGTTGTTTGTTACAGGTTTTTCTAAAACAGTCGGCTTTGTTACTTAAAACGCGTACGTCAAAACTATTTCAACTGTTAAGTTTAATTCCTTATATTTCTTTTAATCTTATCCACATCTAGTTTAGGTACGTAACCCATAGTTGCATGTATGCATGCATTCTTATATTATATTGCATTCTAAAATTCATAACTTATAGTTCGTAACTATATATTTTTTTAAATAACCACCACCATTAAATCATATGGTTTTCAACCAAAATATATTTATCCACCTTATATACATTATCCTTGTGTATGTATATATTTTTACCACGTAGGTAATTCTCATGAGTTCATACACTCTTATATTTTATGTTACATTTTATCATCTTATGTTAGATGATTATTCCCATTAGTTGCATTGTATTGTACAACTTATATTAAGATTGTTATCCTAGTATTATGTAACATTTTATGTTGTACATTTACAACTCCTAAGGTTCATCCCATTGGTACCTTAGTTTACAAGTCTCATTTATTTGTAGATTGTCACATTATTTTATGTGAGTACCCTTTATATTAATTCCATCTAAACCATATAATTGTTATAACATTTATAACATTATAGACCTTAGTCTAAAATTCACTTTCCAAACTTTATCAATTCGGTAAAGCCCTTGAATTTATTTAAATTCTATTTTGACCACATAACATTATGTAATGCTATTCCATATGCTAATATCATTTGACATGATATTCTTATTTCCTTTAATTAATAACCTATGGTTTTTATACCAAACTATTTATTATTGCCGCATGGGCACCATATCAAAACCATATTCTTTTTCATAAATCATAGTTTCCTTTATTTACAAAATTACCCCTTAATTTATACCATGTTATATATTAATATAAACATTTCTAACTTATAAAAAGGGTATAACCTATGGTTATTTTTGTAAATTCCGAACAGCCCTTGTGCTATTCTATAATTGCCATTTGGCCCTATTTATAACATATAGTTCTTCCATATCATTAAAACCATATTTTACACACATATCTTAATAAATTCTCTTAATAATTCCAAAAATCACCAAATTCCACCAAAGGGTTATAAATGTCCTTATTAACCCATATACTTTCGATATTTACCATTCCACCATCTATTTTTCTCCAAAGTGTCATAATGACATAATAACTATATATTATACATATATAGTTCATTTTAATTCCAAAAACCACCCAAATAAATTCCTAAAAATTCCTAATAGCCCATGGGTGTTTAAAATACCATTGTACACCCTTTATTTTTGGTAATAACATATTTACCACATATGTCATAAAAATATTACCATTAAATACTTATCTTGTTATAATACCTTAAATAAGTTATCGAACTTATTTATTTTGGTCAAAACCTAGCATATGGTCAAGGTTGACCGCCTTAATATTTCCTTGACCACCAATTCCTTATAATTACGGTTTAGTACCCAAACTTTCTAGAAATCACCATTTAACCCCAAAACTTTATAAAATCTTATAAACTTTATTTTAACTCCTTTTTACCTCTAATTTTTGGCCTTATTATTCTAAAGCCCTCAAATTTAATTTAATTACACCTAGGACCCCATTTATTTTCGGTAATGCATTTATACTACTTAAACTTAATTAAAAGCTTGTAAATGCATAAATAAAATGGCCTAAAATACATGGCCTTATTACAAACATTGTCTTGCAAAATAAATTACACATAAATGTCCCAAAAATACATATAAATTTTGGCCTCACCATATACTTTCCATTTAATTACCAAACTTCCACATAATGTCTTAAATTTGACATTTATGTTACATAATCACTTAGATAAATTTACTAAGCCATTTATTTAAACATTTTAAGGTCAAAAATGACCTTACTTCTATGTTCCCTCACGGCAATAATGTTAGAATTAGCTTATAACATTTTTAACTTAGCAAAGTTAATGTTTAAGTGATTTATACCTTGATTTAGCTTGAATAATTCCTTGTTTAAATTCGGCCAGCCTTAGATAAAATTTCCAAAGCTTCTCTTGCATGTTTCAAACAGCAAACAAGGCCTAGTTAGTCTCCAAGAAAGATCTAACCATTAGAAGTAATTTAATGTAAGATTTAAGGCAAAAATCACCTTAAAAATGCAAGGAGAGTTCAAGATGATTTCGGCCTGAATCAAACACACCACAAGGTGTTAGATCCACCATATTGACATAGGGAATAGCTAGATCTCAACAAGCAACCTTGTTATTAGGTTTTACCTTGGAAAAATGCCTTAAAAGAGGGTATTTTATTTGGATCTAGGCCACCTTTGCTCCAAATGGCTAACCAACAGATTCCACATGAAAAGGAGAAGAAGATGAGACTATGACCAAAGTTTCACAGCCGAACTTGAAGGGAATCAAAAGTTATGAGCTTAAAGCACATTTTTACCTTGAAATGAGATTTTGAGCAACCTTGGTCTCTAAACTTGTTTCATTCGAATTTGATTGATGTTCTAACCTTATAACACTGAGAATAAGCCATAGGAACTGATTAGTCACGAGATCTAAGCATTGGTGGTGAAGAGATGAAGAAAAAGAGCCAAAAACAAGCCTTAAACCATTAATTCGAAGCTTAGAAGTTAGGTTTACCTTCCCAACTGAAGAAGTTCGGTTGAGAGAGCTTGGGAGAGCTTGGAGGAGCTGCTTCACCGAAATGAATGCAGCTAGGAGAGAGAGTGACTAGAATGGCTAATATTTGATTGAAAATGCATTATTGATTAGTTTATTGTCTCATTATTGGAGGTGACTCATCAAAGAGATAGGAGGGGACATGGGGTCGGCTGATTGAAGAGAAAGGAAGGCTCCCACGAATTGAGGCTTGATTGATCAAATAATGGAGCCTAAAGTGAGTGTATAAACTAATAAAAGGCAAAAGTAGCCTTAATTTAAGGAGACTTATTTAAGTCTTGTTTATTGTATTGGAAGTGATGAAATTTGACTCCCCCAGCCTGTGTATGTCGACCTCATGTGGTCCAAGGGGTCAAACTTTGACCTCTTGACCATTCTTAGTCAATGTTGACTCAAGCGGGCCCCCTTTTAGGGTTTTATTAATATTTTAATATTAAATTTGTAAAAATTTGTAAATTTCTGGAATTAAATTTCTAATATCATTAATATGATATTTTATTATATTTAAAGGTATTTATAACCTTTTAGCCCATTTAAAACCAATTTAGAAGGCGATTACACAAAAACGTGCTTTAAGGAGTTTTAGTGCACATTTTGTGTCGCAAGGTGTTTCTGGGCTTGGTTTTCTTTGACAACGGTTTTGTTGTGTTACTTACATGATATTTGATCATGGTATCCAATTTTATATCATTTAGAGGTCATTAGATTTTTAAGGTTTCTTAGAGCACCTTTTTGCCCTTTTTGACCCTGAAGCATGAAAGTTCTTGTTCTTTGTGTTGGAGTGTTTCCCAACAATTGTAATATGTTTAGTAATGTTTTAATATGCTTAGGACAAATTTTTAGGTCCTAAGTAGTTCATTTGGGTATTTATTTACCCTTAATAGTCAAAGGATGCAATATCTTGATTTGTGTTGACCACTGTTGTTCTCAGTTGACTTTTAAGGCATGTTTAGGCCTTAATTAATGTGATTAAATATTTAATCCATGCTTTAATAATTTGGGGTATTTCAGTCTACCCCACTTAAAAAGACTTCGTCCCGAAGTCTCTTAATCAAATAGGTAAGTATATATAAATGTATAACTACCCATTGTTCCCATAATGTATATCTATGTGATATATCATTTACACACCTCGTATTGCACTTATACAGCACATAGCCATCACGTTGTGGCGTTAGTTCAATCACATATGGATATAGGTGATCCATCAGCACCATCATTTCCTATCAGTTCTACCAACCCTGACCACCTCCCTGAGGTGTCCATAACATTCCATTGTTCCACATTCCATATCTAATGATTCATTTCGTATCTAGGCAATACCATATGTAATCATTCTATAAAGCAATATGAATACATATCACAAATAGCATAAGAAAAGTATTACACACATGGTGTACATACAATATTCAAACAAGTATCTCGTGAGATACATACATACCAGTGCACATCACACACAACAAACCAAACAACGCACGCCCCGCGTACCAACCATACCCAACAAAACTAATTCACTGTATGCCATGCATACGAAACAATTCACTGTATACCATGCATACCAAACAAACAAACCTCGTGTGCCCCGCACACCACCAATTCTTTGTATGCAATGCATACGAAAACAACAAAATTTAGTGCACACATGTGCACAGGCAAGAGGCTCTACCCCCCTTAAAAAGGGTTACGCCCCCGTACTCCACAAGTATACAACAGCCGCTCAACAAGGAGTGCTGGATACTTGGCTCTCAAAGAGTTCTCCAACTCGTGGATTATCCTCATATCAGAGAGACGGGTATGACTCTAGCCCTTCTGGGCTTCACAATACATAAAGGGTGAGGCACTGATCTATTTGTGCTCTCTCCCAGTTTATCTTATGGGCCCACTCGCTCCGTATGAGGTGCAGACCCATGAACCTATGCTCAATTTGCCTCTTTTTTTTTGCTGTGAATCCACTCGTTTGGATCACTAGCATACATGCGTGTGTCTTCTCTCACTGACATTCAGTTTGAGATGTAATATGACATTCGCTACTGTTAGTACTTAGTGCTCTTTGCACTTGTCTTTGTAATACTAAGACGTACCAGCCTATATGTCCACAAGGATGATGTTTTCATCCATGTCTCCTGGTAGGTTTGTTCCAGAGTAACACACTGTTATAGTTATTTTTTTTACACACTCTTGTTGATATCCACTTTATCTTTCTGCATTCCCATTAGATTAATAACTGCACGAGTGCAATACCAAAACACTCAGTCATACAGAGTGCAGAGGCGTAAACGCTCAACAGCTAATATCTAATGAGGCAAATAGAAAAGATGTGCGAACTATCCTGTGAGTGGTACATTCCGAATCCACTGTTCCTTGCTTAAGGTATCTGCTATCATATAGCTTTATCTTTTCTCTGTGCGTAATCACGCGTTTATGTCCATATCATCTGGTAGATTTCCTCTGGATTGCAAGCATTTGCTTGATCCTTATGAGGCTTCTACATATTATTCGTCCATAATGGGTTTTCCTGTTTCTTCTTTTTTTTTGTCCTTAAACTATTCCCTTGTCTTCTCTGTATACTGTCCACTGTTCTCTTGTTGAAGGTTCTTTTTTCTTTTTTTTTCTAGCCCGTTGTTTTAACTGCGGCTCTTCTCGTCCATCTTCGAGTAATCCGTCTTACTGTCCGTAGAATGGAGTTGACTACTTCTCTGCGTTCCTAACCACTACTTGTCTACTTGCATGGGGTACCGTACTGATACTTACTCTTACCCGACTAACTCATAAGTAAGTCTGTCGGCCCACATGCTCTTAACGGAGTCGGGTCGTCCATGTCTCGTTTAGTAAACTGGTAATGTCTGTCACACGGTTGTTGTGAAGTATTCTTTTGTCAATCTCCCTTTGATGGATATCCTCTTTTTTTTGTTCTTCTTCTTTTTTTGTCTCCTTTTTGCTTCTGCTTTTTTTTTTGTCTTCTTTTTGCTTCTGCTTTTTTTTTGTTATCGGTTATCCTGTAATAAGTGTTATTGCCTTTGTGGCATCCGTGGTAATTCGTATCATAGACTGGTATTATTCAACTCGGTGTAAATAAAATCCGTGCTATATTAGCAAACTTGTTTCTCCTTTTTTTTTATCTCATTGAGTACAACACATTTTCCTTTTTCTCCCTGTTTTTTTATCATATCTCATCCATAATTCATATTCGTCCCCTCATCCATGTAATTGGATGTATTGCAGATTGCATAATAGCTTGAGCAACTTGGCTCTTCACTTCCCAACCATCCTCACTGACGGTGGTGCATCTACAAAGGGTATGCTTGTCCATGAGGACTAAACATTTATCACTGGTAGTGATTAGCATTAAATGCCGGTATACACTGTTGGTATTTGGCTATAAGCCCTGTCTGAAAATTCCCAACAATTTAAACTGGTGTGGTTTACAGTCATAGTGGCTGTATAGTTTCCCCAGTTGCAGTGGTTGGACTAACGGTCCTTCCATAGTTGCATAAGTTTCTAATCTCAAGGTTTGTATGAAAAAGTTTGAAAAACATTTTTTTTTATAAAAGGTTAAAAGAGTAGTAGTTGTTGTAGTTGCATTTGCAGTAGCTGTTACTGTTGCTGTCGCTGCACTTGCTGTAGCAAGTGCGCAAGGCAGATGGAAATTTCAGTAGTTTATTGTCATAGCGCTTGCAATAGCAAGTGCGCCATGCAGGTGGAAATTCTGGTTCAGTAATTCCCGGTCTCATTGACTCTTCGTCATTTGAGTATTGCTACATGATAATGTAAGCATTAACATCTGTTCATATATATATTTTCGTCAAGGTTTAAAGCTTACTGGTACTGAGTACACATAATCTCAAAGTCATACACAAATGGCGAGTGGTCCCCGACACACTCCCATATACTAATAACATAAGTCTGTTTAACATCCAAGGTAAGTACATAACAAAGTAAGTAAACAAAGTCTTCCACCAGCGGTCTCATGGAGTTAGGGTACTCATGCCCTATCTACTCCCTTGCCTCATAGGCTCCAGCATCAGTAGATGTCTGGCCATCTGACCGCCTCGTGGTACTCCAGATCCTCCAGCTGAGGTCTTCTGAGTATTCTTTGGTGGCCTGTAATTACGGCTCTCTGGGTTCATCCAACACTCGAATTCCCTATGGCCCTCTTTGTGGCAGCACCGACACTCGACTTTGCGGCCTTCGCAGTCGACCCCAGGATGGTCTTTCCCACAACGCTTACAGTAAAAGTGGCGGTGGGGCTGTCTGGTGCCTAATGGTAGTAATTAAGTTTAAGTTACAATCTGATGATTTAAAGGTTAAGGTCACAATTCAATTTAAGAGGTAGGTGTTCTCACCCTTAGAAGGTGCTGGGCCGATGTGAGCCTCGATTTTAAACCCTATCCTATGTTGATTAAAGTTGATTGGGATCTAGTCGGGTTTTAGGTCCACTTATAACCTAAGATTAATAACTATGTCATATAACAATAATTATTAAAACCTAAGCTAGCTCACTGGAACCTATTATGAGTCGCCACCTAATTTTGACCTAGATTAAATTAGGAAAGGAGAGTTCGGGTTCGGGGGCTTGATATTCGACTTAATTAGGGTTCAATTACTTTCATTACCCTTCCTAGGTCGTTTTTCCTCTACTTGGTTTATTTACGGCTTATTACGAGTCGTTTTAACCTAAGTGCGCGAGCTTCTGTTTTTTTTTTTGTGTTTTTTAGCATTTTTTGACGGAAAACTAAAGCGGAAATTAAAATGACCTAAACTTGGGTTTCGGAGGCAGAATTAGGTCAAATTTTGTTTCTGTCCGTGGCCACGGACCTAATGTCCGAGACCACGGACCCTAGTTAACCTATATGAAAATAAAAGTCGAATTAAACAGAAAACAGAAAATTGTTGTAACACCCCATCCAACGTTAACATACTTACAACAAACTGCAGCGGAAGAACAACCTCATCACATTACTTAACTTGTTGGTGTTACACGCCGTTAGCCACCCACGTGGCTAACAAGGCTAATACATACACAATGTACCGGTCTGATGGGCTAAATTCCCGAGCAACTATACATTAGTATCCCTTACCATCAACAACAACAACAACATACCCTTATCAACTATACCGAGTATTTATAACTGGTGCCGACAACAATATCGGTCTTACTACACCTACTGTATATATATACTTAAAAGTTTACCCATGTACAATGACTACCCGTCCTACTCTCGCACGGCTTCCAGCACTTCGTACCTGAAATAGGAAAAGAAGAGAAAGGGGTGGCCCCAAGGGGCTCAGCACCTTTGCTGGTATGGTAATCCCGCAGCCCATATGCTACCGGGCCACGCACAACTAATTGTCGTCTTAGCATGCAGTTGATTATATTTAAGTCATACATGTAACAACAAACACACAACATTAAACATTTCGCCTCAATGGGCTCAACAATCGGATAATACATCCTACTTAACAAGTCACCCATGGTATCATCATGCCTAGAGTGTTTCTCCTCCAACGGAGCTACTTCCTTAATAGACGACACATACCCTTAAATCGGGTTATCCTCAAATGCCTCCTATCACAACTTGGAATCATTTCCATGATCCACACACTTCACATTATAACATTAACATACACTACGTAACAACACTTAACAACACTTTGCACGTTTTCATGTGCACATAACACCGCAATAAATATTGCATCACCACAAAACACATAACACAACGGGAATGATTCTCTTAGGAACCGACCCAAACATCACCAATGCACTGTTGAGCCTAGAGATTGTTGCCAGTCTCATGATAAGCTCGTTACATAATTCGTTACCGTTTCGTTAAATGAACGGTTAACTTAACACAAGGTGCCCCGGATATAGTGATCCAAGCACACCGAAACAAACATAACAATAGTATGCCCCTGTGGCCCGACGTGAGTCAGTAATAGCCTTGGTTAAGCTAAAGGGTAGGTTGGGAACCAAATTGGAAAACAACCAATACATACAGAGAGGATCGAACCTGCTATGACAACGACCCCCATACTCACACGCGTGGCCGGAACAGACCGGACTCCTCATTCCCCCCGTTAGCACTTATTAGAAGTTCATCTTTGAACTTTATTAAACAATCACAAACATTGATTTAAGTCTTTCAGGACATACACAAGGGAAAAGAGAGTCATACATTCACATACAAACACCACGCACAAACATTACATATCCAACTCACGCATAGCCGTGGTTAGAACGTTCCTTAGGTCGGAAACGTTATTACCGGATACCGTTCTCTTACGTTTACCTAATAGTGGTTAACTAGCCCTTCAAGCGCATTAGAGGTTACCGGTATCGGCACGTAAACATACAATAACAATAATGACTGTAAACTCGTTTCATGGTTTATATCATAACGTGGCAAACATACAGAAAAACACATTGGCATACAAGCCGGTGTAATCCGTTAGGACACAGGTTGCAAGAAAACCATACCTGTCACCGGAGTCCACTTATCCCCTTATAGTTCCTCGAGCAATTCTCGAACAACTGTTAACATCACACGTGTTTTCATTAACATCGGGGTTTGCTTGATCATTTAATGTCAATGCCTAATTTTTCCCCGTTAACTTAGTTACATAACTTAACATTTTTAACTTGTTTACTCTCACATTTTAATACAACTTTTAACCCACTTATTTGTCATTAAAATTCACCTAACATGTCCTTAACATCCTTATAACATCATTACCTACCAATCCCCATCATCACAATCATTCCTTAACCTTAAACCATGTTTGGTCCGACCGACCCACGACGACCCACAACTGGGTCGGTCCATTACAGACCCCTTTTACTTCCTTACAACATGACCGTCCGACCCAACGTCCGACCCACCATTCTGGGTCGGTCCATGTGCGAACATTTTCCCTCCTTTGAAACTTGACCGACCGACCCATGTCCGACCCACCCTTTTGGGTCGGACCATTACCGAACACATTTCTAACATTTTACAGAGGCTCGACCGACCCAAAAACTGGGTCGGCCCCTGGGTCGGTCGCCTTCTAAACTTACCAAAACTTTGCCAAATCTTCACCAAACTCTCCTAAGGCTCTTAATGTGTCTAACATCATTTGGCACTTCAAACACACCCTTAAGATATTCTTAAACACTCACAAAACTATTTTTCCCAATTCCTTAAACCTTATTTACATCTCCACAAAATTCCTAACACTTACAATGTTTTCTCCTTATGATTTCTAGGTGGCATCTCACCTATAATGACCACAACACTAAGGTGTTTTCTCTACACCTTATCATCACCTCTCAACTTCTTTTCTTACTAACTAAATCTCCTTTTTCACATCATACCTAAACATCATTTATTCTTTGAACACCAACATTACCTAAACCTTAAACAAACTCCTCCAAGACTTAAAACACTCCTCTAAACACACATTGAATTCCTAGAACTTCCAAGACAACACCTAAATCCTGCATCATCTTAATCACCTTAACACATGTTTTCTCAAGTAAACATTTGTTCACCTAAACACTTCCTAGTTCACCAAAACCACTTAAACACTTAGAACTTCTTACACATCTTCCCAAATTTGGCCATAGCTTCTCTAGCATATACTCACATCCAACCACTTAGGTTTTACCTTTTTTCATTCAAAACACTAAAATCCATCAAACACACTTTATACACAAACTTCACACATTAAGCACTACATCACAATATAGTGCATAACTTAAATTGCTTGGCACTTAGGCCCTTAAATGCATGGCGCTTAGGCCCTTAAATTGCATAAACCTTAAACACTGAATTTCCCACATAAAAAGCCTTTGACCTGCAAATACACCCAACAATACATATTCCTTTAATAAACTCCTTGAGAGCATTTTACTAGGTCACTTGTCATTGGCTCCTTAGTATTTTAATAAGCATTTATAAGCTCATTTTTCTTAAGGCATTAAAACTACATTGAGATAGTTTGTTTACCTCTTTTTCCTCACAAATTTCTTTCTTGTTCCTTGTGAAACGGTAGGGCATTTGGTCCCTTTTCAACTATTAAACATTATACAAACAATAGAATGAGTATTCAAGCATTATGCTTCTCCTCATTGTAAACCCTAGTTACACATATTGTTTTAACACATTAAGGTAATTGTTTTACCTTGGAATTGGAAGAGAACTTGAATAAGTATCAAGAGAGGACTCCTCCTAGCCCTTGGAAGATTCAAATGAAGCTAAAACAAGCAAGATAAATACACCATTGTGAGGTGAATTTTCGGACAACATGTAAACATGGAGGAAACATGGATTTTCTTTGAGTTTCCTTACCTTGAAGCAAAGGAGAACAGAATATGTGAAAAGATGAGCTCAAGCTCCTCCCATGGTGGTTTCTCTTGGCACCGAAATGGAGGTTTTGAAGTTTTGAAGAGAAGATTGTAGAGCTTGGCTTAACTAAGAGAATGGTGGTGTTTGTTTTTGATTTGGACAAGAGAGCAAGATTTGACAAGAGTTCAAAGCTTGGTTTCAATGGTGGTGTTGGTGTGCTAGCCAAACCGTGAGAGAGAGCAAGAAGGGAGGGAGAGAGAGCAACCGTGTGAATGAAGAAAGGAAGGGAAATGAGAGAATGAGATAGAACTTACTTTTTGAAGATATTTAAGTCTTAAAGCAAATAGTAACTATGAGTCACATTTATTTACTTAACAAGTTAACATACTTGGTGACTCCTCACTACAAAAACCGGCCACCATTATGCCTAGGAGGGTGTTTTGGTCTTTGTTGACCAATTTAATCACTTATAACATTATATGTTACAAACTAGTTATAAAAGTCACTATTCACCTATAACAAGGCACATAGAAGTGAAATTTTTGATTTCCCACTAATATGGCCACCCAAATGTGATACTATATAGTACACATGTTAATTAAAGAGTAATGATGGACATTTAGCCATTCAAAACTCATTTACAAGACAATTTTTCAAAAACGTGCTTTAAGACTCCTTAAAGCACATTTTGTGTTTTAACTTGTTTTCAAGCTTGGTTTTCTTTAGTAATTGATTTAATATGTTCATTAACATATAAATAAGGTATAGGTATGACCATTAGGTCTTTTACACATTTATCCCAAGCTTAGAGCACATTTTTGCTCATATTGACTTTAAGGTATTACCTTGTGTTTGTTTGGTTTCATTGTCTACCAAAGTTTCCTAAGGACTTATTTAGCCTCATTAAATCATAATTAAATGTTATCAAGTCTTGGTAGGCTCTTTGGGTCCTAACCAAGTTCACTCATAGCTTAGAGCATGTTTTTGCTCAAACTGTGTCTTAACGCTTTATTGCATTTATTATGGTTTATATTGTTCACTGATGTTACTAAGGCACTTTTTAGCCTTTACATACCATAATTTGATGTTTAAACCACATATCAAGGTTTGGGGTATTTCAATTGTAAAGTCCGGGGCCACGGACAGGCCGTCCGTGGGCCCGGACATTATTAGAAAAACCTAAATTTTTAAAATTTTAAAAAATCTCGCCGCCATCCGCGGGCGTCCGGTCTTACGGACAGGGAGTCCGGGACCCCGGACATGACGTCCGTGGGTGCGGACCGCCCTCGGACGGCGGCGTTAAGGCTGTTCCCGAAGGTGTTTTTGGCTTAAATTTTATGGGTGTGTAGCCTGAAAGATGTACAATGCGTTAGTGATCGAAAGTTCTCAATTTGAATTCGAATTATGCACGAAACTTGGTAAACAAGTTATTGGACAGAAGCTTGAATAAACAGCAATACAGAAGCGTACGAAGGTTAGTTTGAGCCCAAATTTTGAGGCAAGACAGATAACCGTGGAGAATTAGGGCAGTGGAGTTTCTACCTGTTTTACCTTCGGATTCACAACGTTTCTTCACACCGGGATTCGCCGAGTGCTCCGTTGATGGCAGACCCGAGAGGATTTTGACCCAAGCTTCTGGTTGTTGGTTGTTCTTGCTGTTCTTCACGTTTTGGTGGTGTTTTTGTGGGGTTTTGATGACTATTGATGCTTTGGGGATTGGAAAACGTGTTTAGATGGTGGTTTCAGGGGATTTTCGGTATGATTTGGGTGGCCGGGTGTTGGAAAACGTGAGAGAGAGTGAGGAGGCTGTGTTTTCTGACTCTCTAGGGTTCTTGAGCATATCAGGTTTTCCTTTGATCAAGGGATAAGGCTCCTTATATAGGCTTCCTTAAAGATAGAAAAAATCCGGTAAAAACCGAGATTTACCGACGTTTTAGCTTGAGGGCTTCCAAAAAGAATTTGATTATGAAATTTTACACATGGGTAAAGGATGATATTTCTGATTTTTATAAAGTGGAATCGAATTTTTTGGATATTGGAATATTTTTAAATTCAATTTCTCGTCAGATTCAATCAGAAATTGCTAGAAAATTATTGGAAATTCGAAAAATCAAAATTCCAACGCCATTGTGCTTAAAATGTCATCCTCTATCATGGGTTAAAATTTCAAAGCATTTTGAGTTGATTTGACCCTTATTTGGAGGAGAGAGAAAGCCTATAGGGGGCTTAGGAGCCTTGAAAAATTACGAAAATGCCCTTAGAGATGACTAAGCTGTCCCTAGTACTCTGAAACGTGCCGATCGAACTGGGAACCCTTGCTACTAGCCTATTAGTAGAGACTTTCTTCCGGGGGGGGTTGAAATTTTGGGTATAACAGCCGATCAACCAAAGGACTGGCTCTTTTCCCTTTGCTCCCTGGTGACCCTGCTGCCCTTTCTTTGGAAAGAATTTCCTATTTAAGGTTTCGGGTCAGCATTCTAAAGGTATTTAATATAGTATCCAATTTAGAGTGGGATAAGTCCTTACTTTCCCTTCTTCTGGCCTCCGCCTGGAGATGCTCCTCCACCATCAGACTCTCCTTCAGGGTTCTTTCTCTTCTTTGCCCCTAGAGTCTCTTCCCGAGTCTGGAGCATTAGCTCAGTCCTCGAGGCAGCGCCGTAACACTCCTGGATTCTCTTTGATAAGTTCTCACAAAGTTAATTGGTAATGTAGTAGGTAAAGAATTTTATGGTTTTCATGTTAGCACCTAGATGGTAGTGTAGAGGGTAGCACCCATCGCCATCTGAATGCGAAATAATAGTCCTCCCCGGAACTTCTCGACCTTCACGGTCTCTGAGTAATCCACACCGGGAATGAAGTCCAGCTGACCAATGAATTGAGCGTAATACTCATCCACGGTCAGACCTCCTTGGGTCAGTGTCTCGGACTCCTGGCGCTTCTTCTGTTTGAGATGTGCTGGGTAGTACTTCCCTCTCAGCAACTCGACAAAGGCAGCCCACGAAAAGTCGGGCGTAGCCAGGTGATGGTCCTTGACCAACCTCCACCAAGTACTGGCTGCATCCTTCAGATGGAAGGCAGCAATGGCGACCTTCTTGTCGTCTGGTACCTGTAAAGCTTCAAATGCTTTCTCATGTTCAACAATGTAACACTCTAACGCTACGGGGTCTGGTTCCCCAGATTATGTAGGTGGTCGGGTCTCGCCAACTGAATTCAGCCAGTTCGTTTCCCTGGGCTGTGGCGGGTGGGCTGGTGCTCCTCCTATCTGAGTACCCAGCTGAGCAAGAACGGCTGCAACCGTCTCAGCAACTCCTAAAATGCCGGGGTCACCGCCTCCACCTCTACCAGTACCACGCCCTCTAGTTCCACCAGACATCTGTAGTACAGTATGTCACATAAATACTCGGTAAATTACCGTACACAACCAATAGATATTAAGTTGCCTTAAGGCTAACCTGTCACGCAATTCGCGTTACTAGACACAATATCTTTCTAAGACGAATCGTCTCGTTCCTCCCAAATGTTTCCCATAATTTCCCAAGTCCTAAGCTCACTGTCTTAACCTATTATCTCGTCATCAGAGCGGTACTCCGCTCTAATACCACTTTTGTAACACCCCTCTCAATATTCACGATATAATCTCTCACGGCGCGATAAATAAAACGTCTCGCAGCGGAAAAACAAATAACCATTACAAAACTCACTCGGGTGTCACCGGCCATTACTCGCCCATGCGAGCAACGCAGCCAAACTACATCCAACTTCCAATACAAATAAACTGCTAACCGCAGTGATAACGAGAAAGTCCTATACATCATACTAAATCCATAAACCATAAACATCGACAAGTGAGCATCTACCCAATCCTTAAAAATACGCAGCCTTACCATAAGACCATACACCATCTTCATTGCTCTACAACATCTCCAATTACCCTGTTCCTGCTCTTCAGCTCCGACAATGATCAACAACCTGTAATGGTGTAGTATCAGCGATAGACGCTGAGTATGCCGGGCCTGGACCCTAATGGTCACTTGTCATTTTAACCATCTTGTTATTAGATTGGTTTCATGCTTTTCCATTTTACTGTTATAATCAAAACTGAAGCATAAATGTATAATATACATAATCAACCATCCAAATATCCATAAACATTTAACCATCCATCCAATCCAAACATTCATTTAATATTCCATACAACATTTATGTATCGAACGTATCGAGTAATAACAATATAATGTACAATGTACACTCGCCGTAGCGTACAGTTTTCATATTTACTTTACCTTAGCCTTGTAGGCTCCATCCAACCACCAACACACAATAAAATAACCACAAGTATAACCAATGAACAACCAGCGAAACAACGAGAATAATAAACAAGTATTAAGTCTCGTCCATGGTATTGTTCGCCACTGTATAAGTCTCAATTGTTTTAGTTGTTCAGTTATACCTAGTGACAATGTCTCGTTAAAACGACACGTCTCTAGTTACCCATATATTATGGCGGGCCACCCACGGCAGTAGCCACTCCAACGGTAGAGTCTCCGACCAACGAGCCATTCTAGCTTACGGGAAATTTTCTTGATACTTACGGACCCGTACGCGGACATCCTGGTATCGTTTTTGTGATCACAGCGCGCACCAAGAGCCACATCCTCTTGGCTTTACTTCCATTCCATTAATTAATTAATTATACCATCGCATCGCATTACCAAAATTTCTAACACAGCAGACTAAGGTCATTAGTCCAATCCGGAGTCTGTAAACTCGGGATCCAGTGCTAGATACAAGAGCGGCGTATAGAAAGACCAATGCTCCGTATAAAAGTCTCAGATAATATGTATATGTTATTATCATAGTGCTACAACGTTTTACTTACGTTCCTTATATTTCATATAAGATAGCACCATAGCCGCTAGTTCGTTTTATATATATAGGTTCATATATACGAACCAATACTGTTAACTCAACAACAGTAAATAATAAGCAGCTATAAATATACAGTTCATGCATATTAATTATCACATTCAGACAAACGATCGTATCACAGATCACACAGAAGTCTGAACTGAGGAAGTCCTCAGAGACAATCAGAGACTCACAACAACATACAAGTTATATCAACCAAATCCGAGCCTAAGGAGCAACCTTAGGACAACTCGGATCAAACCCCTTTACATACCGTTCACCCTGATCGTATTATGGTGGAGTATGAATCAGCAAGATCCTATGCTCCGTGTAGTCCGCTAGCTCGTCAAGCGTCTTGTCAGAAGTACGATCTAAACGGTAATAAACTATAAGTCAGTCTCCATGACTAACTACTTCCGGTATTTCCGAATAATAAGTAACCCCGACAGTTCACCCCTGTTTTCTACAGTTGTTTGTTATAGGTTTTTCTAAAACAGTCGGCTTTGTTACTTAAAACGCGTACGTCAAAACTATTTCAACTGTTAAGTTTAATTCCTTATATTTCTTTTAATCTTATCCACATCTAGTTTAGGTACGTAACCCATAGTTGCATGTATGCATGCATTCTTATATTATATTGCATTCTAAAATTCATAACTTATAGTTCGTAACTATATATTTTTTTAAATAACCACCACCATTAAATCATATGGTTTTCAACCAAAATATATTTATCCACCTTATATACATTATCCTTGTGTATGTATATATTTTTACCACGTAGGTAATTCTCATGAGTTTCATACACTCTTATATTTTATGTTACATTTTATCATCTTATGTTAGATGATTATTCCCATTAGTTGCATTGTATTGTACAACTTATATTAAGATTGTTATCCTAGTATTATGTAACATTTTATGTTGTACATTTACAACTCCTAAGGTTCATCCCATTGGTACCTTAGTTTACAAGTCTCATTTATTTGTAGATTGTCACATTATTTTATGTGAGTACCCTTCCTTATATTAATTCCATCTAAACCATATAATTGTTATAACATTTATAACATTATAGACCTTAGTCTAAAATTCACTTTCCAAACTTTATCAATTCGGTAAAGCCCTCGAATTTATTTAAATTCTATTTTGACCACATAACATTATGTAATGCTATTCCATATGCTAATATCATTTGACATGATATTCTTATTTCCTTTAATTAATAACCTATGGTTTTTATACCAAACTATTTATTATTGCCGCATGGGCACCATATCAAAACCATATTCTTTTTCATAAATCATAGTTTCCTTTATTTACAAAATCACCCCTTAATTTATACCATGTTATATATTCCATTTAATATAACATTTCTAACTTATAAAAAGGGTATAACCTATGGTTATTTTTGTAAATTCCGAACAGCCCTTGTGCTATTCTATAATTGCCATTTGGCCCTATTTATAACATATAGTTCTTCCATATCATTAAAACCATATTTTACACACATATCTTAATAAATTCTCTTAATAATTCCAAAAATCACCAAATTCCACCAAAGGGTTATAAATGTCCTTATTAACCCATATACTTTCGATATTTACCATTCCACCATCTATTTTTCTCCAAAGTGTCATAATGACATAATAACTATATATTATACATATATAGTCATTTTAATTCCAAAAACCACCCAAATAAATTCCTAAAAATTTCTAATAGCCCATGGGTGTTTAAAATACCATTGTACACCCTTTATTTTTGGTAATAACATATTTACCACATATGTCATAAAAATATTACCATTAAATACTTATCTTGTTATAATACCTTAAATAAGTTATCTAACTTATTTATTTTGGTCAAAACCTAGCATATGGTCAAGGTTGACCGCCTTAATATTTCCTTGACCACCAATTCCTTATAATTATGGTTTAGTACCCAAACTTTCTAGAAATCACCATTTAACCCCAAAACTTTATAAAATCTTATAAACTTTATTTTAACTCCTTTTTACCTCTAATTTTCGGCCTTATTATTCTAAAGCCCTCAAATTTAATTTAATTACACCTAGGACCCCATTTATTTTCGGTAATGCATTTATACTACTTAAACTTAATTAAAAGCTTGTAACATAAATAAAATGGCCTAAAATACATGGCCTTATTACAAACATTGTCTTGCAAAATAAATTACATAAATGTCCCAAAAATACTATAAATTTCGGCCTCACCATATACTTTCCATTTAATTACCAAACTTCCACATAATGTCTTAAATTTGACATTTATGTTACTTAATCACTTAGATAAATTTACTAAGCCATTTATTTAAACATTTTAAGGTCAAAAATGACCTTACTTCTATGTTCCCTCACGGCAATAATGTTAGAATTAGCTTATAACATTTTTAACTTAGCAAAGTTAATGTTTAAGTGATTTATACCTTGATTTAGCTTGAATAATTCCTTGTTTGAATTCGGCCAGCCTTAGATAAAATTTCCAAAGCTTCTATTGCATGTTTCAAACAGCAAACAAGGCCTAGTTAGTCTCCAAGAAAGATCTAACCATAAGAAGTAATTTAATGTAAGATTTAAGGTAAAAATCACCTTAAAAATGCAAGGAGAGTTCAAGATGATTTCGGCCTGAATCAAACACACCACAAGGTGTTAGATCCACCATATTGACATAGGGAATAGCTAGATCTCAACAAGCTACCTTGTTATTAGGTTTTACCTTGGAAAAATGCCTTAAAGAGGGTATTTCCTTGGATCTCGGCCACCTTTGCTCCAAATGGCTAACCAACAGATTCCACATGAAAAGGAGAAGAAGATGAGACTATGACCAAAGTTTCACAGCCGAACTTGAAGGGAATCAAAAGTTATGAGCTTAAAGCACATTTTTACCTTAAAATGAGATTTTGAGCAACCTTGGTCTCTAAACTTGTTTCATTCGAATTTGATTGATTTTCTAACCTTATAACACTGAGAATAAGCCATAGGAACTGATTAGTCACGAGATCTAAGCATTGGTGGTGAAGAGATGAAGAAAAAGAGCCAAAAACAAGCCTTAAACCATTAATTCGAAGCTTAGAAGTTAGGTTTACCTTCCCAACTGAAGAAGTTCGGTTGAGAGAGCTTGGGAGAGCTTGGAGGAGCTGCTTCACTGAAATGAATGCAGCTAGGAGAGAGAGAGTGACTAGAATGGCTAATATTTGATAAAATGCGTTATTGATTAGTTTATTGTCTCATTATTGGAGGTGACTCATCAAAGAGATAGGAAGGGACATGGGGTCGGCTGATTGAAGAAAGGAAGGCTCCCACGAATTGAGGCTTGATTGATCAAATAATGGAGCCTAAAGTGAGTGTATAAACTAATAAAAGGCAAAAGTAGCCTTAATTTAAGGAGACTTATTTAAGTCTTGTTTATTGTATTGGAAGTGACGAAATTTGACTCCCCCAGCCTGTGTATGTCGACCTCATGTGGTCCAAGGGGTCAAACTTTGACCTCTTGACCATTCTTAGTCAATGTTGACTCAAGCGGGCCCCCTTTTAGGGTTTTTTAATATTTTAATATTAAATTTGTAAAAATTTGTAAATTTCTGGAATTAAATTTCTAATATCATATAATATGATATTTTATTATATTTAAAGGTATTTATAACCTTTTAGCCCATTTAAAACCAATTTAGAAGGCGATTACACAAAAACGTGCTTTAAGGAGTTTTAGTGCACATTTTGTGTCGCAAGGTGTTTCTGGGCTTGGTTTTCTTTGACAACGGTTTTGTTGTGTTACTTACATGATATTTGATCATGGTATCCAATTTTATATCATTTAGAGGTCATTAGATTTTTAAGGTTTCTTAGAGCACCTTTTTGCCCTTTTTGACCCTGAAGCATGAAAGTTCTTGTTCTTTGTGTTGGAGTGTTTCCCAACAATTGTAATATGTTTAGTAATGTTTTAATATGCTTAGGACAAATTTTAGGTCCTAAGTAGTTCATTTGGGTATTTATTTACCCTTAACAGTCAAAGGATGCAACATCTTGATTTGTGTTGACCACTGTTGTTCTCAGTTGACTTTTAAGGCATGTTTAGGCCTTAATTAATGTGATTAAATATTTAATCCATGCTTTAATAATTTGGGGTATTTCAGTCTACCCCACTTAAAAAGACTTCGTCCCGAAGTCTCTTAATCAAATAGGTAAGTATATATAAATGTATAACTACCCATTGTTCCCATAATGTATATCTATGTGATATATCATTTACACACCTCGTATTGCGCTTATACAGCACATAGCCATCACGTTGTGGCGTTAGTTCAATCACATATGGATATAGGTGATCCAGCACCATCATTTCCTATCAGTTCTACCAACCCTGACCACCTCCCTGAGGTGTCCATAACATTCCATTGTTCCACATTCCATATCTAATGATTCATTTCGTATCTAGGCAATACCATATGTAATCATTCTATAAAGCAATATGAATACATATCACAAATAGCATAAGAAAAGTATTACACACATGGTGTACATACAATATTCAAACAAGTATCTCGTGAGATACATACATACCAGTGCACATCACACACAACAAACCAAACAACGCACGCCCCGCGTACCAACCATACCCAACAAAACTAATTCACTGTATGCCATGCATACGAAACAATTCACTGTATACCATGAATACCAAACAAACAAACCTCGTGTGCCCCGCACACCACCAATTCTTTGTATGCAATGCATACGAAAACAACAAAATTTAGTGCACACATGTGCACAGGCAAGAGGCTCTACCCCCCTTAAAAAGGGTTACGCCCCCGTACTCCACAAGTATACAACAGCCGCTCAACAAGGAGTGCTGGATACTTGGCTCTCAAAGAGTTCTCCAACTCGTGGATTATCCTCATATCAGAGAGACGGGTATGACTCTAGCCCTTCTGGGCTTCACAATACATAAAGGGTGAGGCACTGATCTATTTGTGCTCTCTCCCAAGTTTATTCTTATGGGCCCACTCGCTCCGTATGAGGTGCAGACCCATGAACCTATGCTCAATTTGCCTCTTTTTTTTTTGCTGTGAATCCACTCGTTTGGATCACTAGCATACATGCGTGTGTCTTCTCTCACTGACATTCAGTTTGAGATGTAATATGACATTGGCTACTGTTAGTACTTAGTGCTCTTTGCACTTGTCTTTGTAATACTAAGACGTACCAGCCTATATGTCCACAAGGATGATGTTTGTCATCCATGTCTCCTGGTAGGTTTGTTCCAGAGTAACACACTGTTGTAGTTATTTTTTTTACACACTCTTGTTGATATCCACTTTATCTTTCTGCATTCCCATTAGATTAATAACTGCACGAGTGCAATACCAAAACACTCAGTCATACAGAGTGCAGAGGCGTAAACGCTCAACAACTAATATCTAATGAGGCAAATAGACTAGATGTGCGAACTATCCTGTGAGTGGTACATTCCGAATCCACTGTTCCTTGCTTAAGGTATCTGCTATCATATAGCTTTATCTTTTCTCTGTGCGTAATCACGCGTTTATGTCCATATCATCTGGTAGATTTCCTCTGGATTGCAAGCATTTGCTTGATCCTTATGAGGCTTCTACATATTATTCGTCCATAATGGGTTTTCCTGTTTCTTCTTTTTTTTTGTCCTTAAACTATTCCCTTGTCTTCTCTGTATACTATCCACTGTTCTCTGTTGAAGGTTCTTTTTTCTTTTTTTTTTCTAGCCCGTTGTTTTAACTGCGGCTCTTCTCGTCCATCTTCGAGGTAATCCGTCTTACTGTCCGTAGAATGGAGTTGACTACTTCTCGTGTTCCTAACACTACTTGTCTACTTGCATGGGGTACCGTACTGATACATTACTACTTACCCGACTAACTCATAAGTAAGTCTGTCAGGCCCACATGCTCTTAGCGGAGTGCGGTCGTCCCATGTCTCGTTTAGTAAACTGGTAATGTCTGTCACACGGTTGTTGTGAAGTATTCTTTTGTCAATCTCCCTTTGATGGATATCCTCTTTTTTTTTTTCTTTCTTTTTTGTCTCCTTTTTGCTTCTGCTTTTTTTTTCTTCTTTTTGCTTCTGCTTTTTTTTGTTATCGGTTATCCTGTAATAAGTGTTATTGCCTTTGTGGCATCCGTGGTAATTCGTATCATAGACTGGTATTATTCAACTCGGTGTAAATAAAATCCGTGCTATATTAGCAAACTTGTTTCTCCTTTTTTTTTTCTCATTGAGTACAACACATTTTCCTTTTTCTCCCTGTTTTTTTATCATATCTCATCCATAATTCATATTCGTCCCCTCATCCATGTAATTGGATGTATTGCAGATTGCATAATAGCTTGAGCAACTTGCCTCTTCACTTCCCAACCATCCTCACTGACGGTGGTGCATCTACAAAGGGTATGCTTGTCCATGAGGACTAAACATTTATCACTGGTAGTGATCAGCATTAAATGCCGGTATACACTGTTGGTATTTGGCTATAAGCCCTGTCTGAAAATTCCCAACAATTTAAACTGGTGTGGTTTACAGTCATAGTGGCTGTATAGTTTCCCCAGTTGCAGTGGTTGGACTAACGGTCCTTCCATAGTTGCCTAAGTTTCTAATCTCAAGGTTTGTATGAAAAAGTTTGAAAAAATTTTTTTTTATAAAAGGTTAAAAGAGTAGTGTTTTGTAGTTGCATTTGCAGTAGCTGTTACTGTTGCTGTCGCTGCACATGCTGTAGCAAGTGCGCAAGGCAGATGGAAATTTTAGTAGTTTATTGTCATAGCGCTTGCAATAGCAAGTGCACCATGCAGGTGGAAATTCTGGTTCAGTAATTCCCGGTCTCATTGACTCTTCGTCATTTGAGTATTGCTACATGATAATGTAAGCATTAACATCTTGTTCATATATATATATTCTGTCAAGGTTTAAAGCTTACTGGTACTGAGTACACATAATCTCAAAAGTCATACACAAATGGCGAGTGGTCCCCGACACACTCCCATATACTAATAACATAAGTCTGTTTAACATCCAAGGTAAGTACATAACAAAGTAAGTAAACAAAGTCTTCCACCAGCGGTCTCATGGAGTTAGGGTACTCATGCCCTATCTACTCCCTTGCCTCTATAGGCTCCAGCATCAGTAGATGTCTGGCCATTCTGACTGCCTCGTGGTACTCCAGATCCTCCAGCTGAGGTCTTATGAGTATTCTTTGGTGGCCTGTAATTACGGCTCTCTGGGTTCATCCAACACTCGAATTCCCTATGGCCCTCTTTGTGGCAGCACCGACACTCGACTTTGCGGCCTTCGCAGTCGACCCCAGGATGGTCTTCCCACAACGCTTACAGTAAAAGTGGCGGTGGGGCTGCTGGTGCCTAATGGTAGTAATTAAGTTTAAGTTACAATCTGATGGATTTAAAGGTAAGGGTCACAAATTCCATTTAAGAGGTAGGTGTTCTCACCCTTAGAAGGTGCTGGGCCGATGTGAGCCTCGATTTTAAACCCTATCCTATGTTGATTAAAGTTGATTGGGATCTAGTCGGGTTTTAGGTCCACTTATAACCTAAGATTAATAACTATGTCATATAACAATAATTATTAAAACCTAAGCTAGCTCACTGGAACCTATTATGAGTCGCCACCTAATTTTGACCTAGATTAAATTAGGAAAGGAGAGTTCGGGTTCGGGGGCTTGATATTCGACTTAATTAGGGTTCAATTACTTTCATTACCCTTCCTAGGTCGTTTTCCTCTACTTGGTTTATTTACGGCTTATTACGAGTCGTTTTAACCTAAGTGCGCGAGCTTCTGTTTTTTTTTTGTGTTTTTTAGCATTTTTGACGGAAAACTAAAGCGGAAATTAAAATGACCTAAACTTGGGTTTCGGAGGCAGAATTAGGTCAAATTTTGTTTCTGTCCGTGGCCACGGACCTAATGTCCGAGACCACGGACCCTAGTTAACCTATATGAAAATAAAAGTCGAATTAAACAGAAAACAGAAAATTGTTGTAACACCCCATCCAACGTTAACATACTTACAACAAACTGCAGCGGAAGAACAACCTCATCACATTACTTAACTTGTTGGTGTTACACGCCGTTAGCCACCCACGTGGCTAACAAGGCTAATACATACACAATGTACCGGTCTGATGGGCTAAATTCCCGAGCAACTATACATTAGTATCCCTTACCATCAACAACAACAACAACATACCCTTATCAACTATACCGAGTATTTATAACTGGTGCCGACAACAATATCGGTCTTACTACACCTACTGTATATATATACTTAAAAGTTTACCCATGTACAATGACTACCCGTCCTACTCTCGCACGGCTTCCAGCACTTCGTACCTGAAATAGGAAAAGAAGAGAAAGGGGTGGCCCCAAGGGGCTCAGCACCTTTGCTGGTATGGTAATCCCGCAGCCCATATGCTACCGGGCCACGCACAACTAATTGTCGTCTTAGCATGCAGTTGATTATATTTAAATCATACATGTAACAACAAACACACAACATTAAACATTTCGCCTCAATGGGCTCAACAATCGGATAATACATCCTACTTAACAAGTCACCCATGGTATTCATCATGCCTAGAGTGTTTCTCCTCCAACGGAGCTACTTCCTTAATAGACGACACATACCCTTAAATCGGGTTATCCTCAAATGCCTCCTATCACAACTTGGAATCATTTCCATGATCCACACACTTCACATTTATAACATTAACATACACTACGTAACAACACTTAACAACACTTTGCACGTTTTCATGTGCACAACATAACACCGCAATAAATATTGCATCACCACAAAACACATAACACAACGGGAATGATTCTCTTAGGAACCGACCCAAACATCACCAATGCACTGTTGAGCCTAGAGATTGTTGCCAGTCTCATGATAAGCTCGTTACATAATTCGTTACCGTTTCGTTAAATGAACGGTTAACTTAACACAAGGTGCCCCGGATATAGTGATCCAAGCACACCGAAACAAACATAACAATAGTATGCCCCTGTGGCCCGACGTGAGTCAGTAATAGCCTTGGTTAAGCTAAAGGGTAGGTTGGGAACCAAATTGGAAAACAACCAATACATACAGAGAGGATCGAACCTGCTATGACAACGACCCCCATACTCACACGCGTGGCCGGAACAGACCGGACTCCTCATTCCCCCCGTTAGCACTTATTAGAAGTTCATCTTTGAACTTTATTAAACAATCACAAACATTGAGTTAAGTCTTGTCAGACATACACAAGGGAAAAGAGAGTCATACATTCACATACAAACACCACGCACAAACATTACATATCCAACTCACGCATAGCCGTGGTTAGAACGTTCCTTAGGTCGGAAACGTTATTACCGGATACCGTTCTCTTACGTTTACCTAATAGTGGTTAACTAGCCCTTCAAGCGCATTAGAGGTTACCGGTATCGGCACGTAAACATACAATAACAATAATGACTGTAAACTCGTTTCATGGTTTATATCATAACGTGGCAAACATACAGAAAAACACATTGGCATACAAGCCGGTGTAATCCGTTAGGACACAGGTTGCAAGAAAACCATACCTGTCACCGGAGTCCACTTATCCTGTCCTTATATGTTCCTCGAGCAATTCTCGAACAACTGTTAACATCACACGTGTTTTCATTAACATCGGGGTTTGCTTGATCATTTAACGTCAATGCCTAATTTTTCCCCGTTAACTTAGTTACATAACTTAACATTTTTAACTTGTTTACTCTCACATTTAATACAACTTTTAACCCACTTATTTGTCATTAAAATTCACCTAACATGTCCTCAACATCCTTATAACATCATTACCTACCAATCCCCATCATCACAAATCATTCCTTAACCTTAAACCATGTTTTTGGTCCGACCGACCCACCGACCGACCCACAACTGGGTCGGTCCATTACAGACCCCTTTTACTTCCTTACAAACATGACCGTCCGACCCACGTCCGACCCACCATTCTGGGTCGGTCCATGTGCGAACATTTTCCCTCCTTTGAAACTTGACCGACCGACCCATGTCCGACCCACCCTTTTGGGTCGGACCATTACCGAACACATTTCTAACATTTTACAGAGGCTCGACCGACCCAAAAACTGGGTCGGCCCCTGGGTCGGTCGCCTTCTAAACTTACCAAAACTTTGCCAAATCTTCACCAAACTTCTCCTAAGGCCTCTTAATGTGTTCTAACATCATTTGGCACTTCAAACACACCCTTAAGATATTCTTAAACACTCACAAAACTATTTTTCCCAATTCCTTAAACCTTTACTTACATCTCCACAAAATTCCTAACACTTACAATGTTTTCTCCTTATGATTTCTAGGTGGCATTTCACCTATAATGACCACAACACTAAGGTGTTTTCTCTACACCTTATCATCACCTCTCAACTTCTTTTCTTACTAACTAAATCTCCTTTTTCACATCATACCTAAACATCATTTATTCTTTGAACACCAACATTACCTAAACCTTAAACAAACTCCTCCAAGACTTAAACACATCCTCTAAACACACATTGAATTCCTAGAACTTCCAAGACAACACCTAAATCCTTGCATCACTCTTAATCACCTTAACACATGTTTTCTTCTCAAGTAAACATTTGTTCACCTATAACACTTCCTAGTTCACCAAAACCACTTAAAACACTTAGAACTTCTTACACATCTTCCCAAATTTGGCCATAGCTTCTCTAGCATATACTCACATCCAACCACTTAGGTTTTTACCTTATTTCATTCAAAACACCTAAAATCCATCAAACACACTTTATACACAAACTTCACACATTAAGCACTACATCACAATATAGTGCATAACTTAAATTGCTTGGCACTTAGGCCCTTAAATGCATGGCTCTTAGGCCCTTAAATTGCATAAACCTTAAACACTGAATTTCCCACATAATAAAGCCTTTGACCTGCAAATACACCCAACAATACATATTCCTTTAATAAACTCCTTGAGAGCATTTTACTAGGTCACTTGTCATTGGCTCCTTAGGTATTTTAATAAGCATTTATAAGCTCATTTTTCTTAAGGCATTAAAACTACATTGAGATAGTTTGTTTACCTCTTTTTCCTCACAAATTTCTTTCTTGTTCCTTGTGAAACCGGTAGGGCATTTGGTCCCTTTTCAACTATTAAACATTATACAAACAATAGAATGAGTATTCAAGCATTATGCTTCTCCTCATTGTAAACCCTAGTTACACATATTGTTTTAACACATTAAGGTAATTGTTTTACCTTGGAATTGGAAGAGAACTTGAATAAGTATCAAGAGAGGACTCCTCCTAGCCCTTGGAAGATTCAAATGAAGCTAAAACAAGCAAGATAAATACACCATTGTGAGGTGAATTTCGGACAACATGTAAACATGGAGGAAACATGGATTTTCTTTGAGTTTCCTTACCTTGAAGCAAAGGAGAACAAGAATATGTGAAAAGATGAGCTCAAGCTCCTCCCATGGTGGTTTCTCTTGGCACCGAAATGGAGGTTTTGAAGTTTTGAAGAGACAAGATTGTAGAGCTTGGCTTAACTAAGAGAATGGTGGTGTTTGTTTTTGATTTGGACAAGAGAGCAAGATTTGACAAGAGTTCAAAGCTTGGTTTCAATGGTGGTGTTGGTGTGCTAGCCAAACCGTGAGAGAGAGCAAGAAGGGAGGGAGAGAGAGCAACCGTGTGAATGAAGAAAGGAAGGGAAATGAGAAAATGAGATAGAACTTACTTTTTGAAGATATTTAAGTCTTAAAGCAAATAGTAACTATGAGTCACATTTATTTACTTAACAAGTTAACATACTTGGTGACTCCTCACTACAAAAACCGGCCACCATTATGCCTAGGAGGGTGTTTTGGTCTTTGTTGACCAATTTAATCACTTATAACATTATATGTTACAAACTAGTTATAAAAGTCACTATTCACCTATAACAAGGCACATAGAAGTGAAATTTTTGATTTCCCACTAATATGGCCACCCAAATGTGATACTATATAGTACACATGTTAATTAAAGAGTAATGATGGACATTTAGCCATTCAAAACTCATTTACAAGACAATTTTTCAAAAACGTGCTTTAAGACTCCTTAAAGCACATTTTGTGTTTTAACTTGTTTTCAAGCTTGGTTTTCTTTAGTAATTGATTTAATATGTTCATTAACATATAAATAAGGTATAGGTATGACCATTAGGTCTTTTACACATTTATCCCAAGCTTAGAGCACATTTTTGCTCATATTGACTTTAAGGTATTACCTTGTGTTTTGTTTGGTTTCATTGTCTACCAAAGTTTCCTAAGGACTTATTTAGCCTCATTAAATCATAATTAAATGTTATCAAGTCTTGGTAGGCTCTTTGGGTCCTAACCAAGTTCACTCATAGCTTAGAGCATGTTTTTGCTCAAACTGTGTCTTAACGCTTTATTGCATTTATTATGGTTTATATTGTTCACTGATGTTACTAAGGCACTTTTTAGCCTTTACATACCATAATTTGATGTTTAAACCACATATCAAGGTTTGGGGTATTTCAATCTACCCCCCTTAAAAGAACTTCGTCCTCGAAGTTCACACTTTTCACACATCATTAGATTAGAATACAGTAATCACTTGGAAATAAACTTCCTTAACCAAACACACTTTACATCATAACCTCGGACTTGATGGTCCGGGCAACACATTCACATCCACACATAACATAACATATCCAAATGATAACCTCGGACTCTATGGTCCAGGTATCTTAACAACACTTACACATACTTAACAACATTTGGACACATAGGTCCCGATAACATAACAGTCTTTAGACACGTAGGTCTATTTAACACCACACATTTAGACTCATAGGCCTTGATAGTATACACTTTAGGAAATCCAAGTCAAAACAATATTCATTACACATACCACACAACATGTCAGAGCATGTATAGCAATCAAAAATATCCTTGATATATAAAACAATCACTTAAATTTAAAATTTCTTTGTGAGGTTAAGTAAGAGAACTTTAATTACGTAAAGTATCCACCAACGTTTTATAAATACCAATTTAAAATCCTTTTGAAAACACCATACAACTCCAAGTCCAACTTAAGCTCTTTGCTTCTTTTATTAGCGTGGTTATTCGTGACCACTTATAGGGAGTTTCAAGAGTCATCCAACCCTGATGTGATCAGCATCAGTGTTGAACTATCCTTCCACTCCAATTTGTGTTCGGTTTCCCTTGATCACATGCAAATCAAGTTCCACCTCCCACTTCATTTTCAAGCATCAAGTAAGTCACTCATTTCCAATTTTCTATCTTTTGAATCATTCTAGTCATGATCACAACATCTCCAAAGGATAGAACTCCGTCTATCAATTACCTCCATTCACTTTTAATCCTGTTGCCTAGGGAATCTTATTCTCACTAGGTTCTATGTCGGTATCATACCCTTTCATGCATCACTATAAAGTATACATATATACACATATATTTTATCCAAAATACAACACCTGGTTTTACATTTATACACTGTCGGGGCTTTTGTTCCCCCGGGAGTTTATCTACTCCCCACACTTGTACAATCACACACAACTGTTAACAAACACACACTTATCACAATGGTATTCGCATCTTCTGTGCGCAATTACCACAATTAAACCATGAATGAATGTGTATGTTTACGTAACACACACACCAATCATCAAACAAACAATAATTTTGTGCTATGCACAATATGAGTCACATACACTACGTACACTTGTACGGTAATATACACCAAGTGGTTTTGCGCTCTACCCCCCTTAAAAGGGATTACGCCCACGTAATCAATCACTAAGCATTAGCTTAAAATGTTTCACCGTCGTGAAGTATCTTAACTTCCACGCGGTCTGTTACACAATGGATTCTGATTAGAGGGTCTTAACCATATTAGCGGTTTAGTCCCTAAACCAAGAATTCGCGTTGGAGTTATAACTCATAACCGGTTTCGGTCCTGGCCTGTGAGGCTTTTAGGCATTAATAATTAGCCATCCACTCATATTCGTTATTCACGTTGTACATTTGAATCACTGGTTCACTAGTTTCTGCTGCGAAACTCTAATAACTGTAGAGCTTAATTGCTCCCTTTTGTTATTCTTACTGTATTGCACATTCCCAATTGTCACCTTCATCTTGGTAACAATGGTTTCTCAACCGACGCACGGTATCTTTTACCCTGAGCGGATTCGGTGAGTTTCATAATTTTCCATCCACTTCCATGATAATTTACTGTGTATACAGCTATGTATTTTACAATGATTGCCTTGTTCCCTTCCGACTTACTGTCGGTTGAGATTGAGCTACTACCTAGTGTGTAGTGCTCTCTCAGCTATTTCCAATATTTGGGGTATATTCCATACCGATATTTGGTAGTTAGTGCTACTGTAGTCACTTACTGTTAATCATGTCTCCACATTCGGTTTTGTACAAGTACTCCTTATTGGTGCGGCCTTGCATTTCCTATGCATCGGCCATTATAACATTATTGTTCCACAATTAACGTGTTTCCAATTCCTAGCTATCCACTCGATCATTACTGCACAAGTGCAATACCAAAACACTCAGTCATACAGAGTGCAGAGGCGTAAACTCTTGACAGTAAATCCCTTTTGCGATTCGCCATGGAATTCACACTGAGTTCCTCATCACACAGTACCTACCACTGGCTTATTGCTCAGTTAGTTTAACATCACTTATCTTGCATCTCCACTGAGTTTAACTCATAACTGATCTTATCTGTTACGTTTTCGTTTAACAACATTTATACAACGGTCGCTTGTTGCGCACCGTGCTCTTACTTATTGTATAACATCAACTTATATCGTATCTGCTGTCACCTCAACTTCCACACATAAACTTACATTTTTTTCATATTATGGTTCATCCCTCATTTGGATGACCACTGAATGCTCCTTGAGCATCGATCATTCGAGTCACAAGCCGACATTATTCAGCTCGGTGTTTCACTTTATACGCATACTACTAAGCTAATTGCTCTCTTCCAGTAATAACATCGTCCATCCTTAACATATTTCTTGAACTTGATTCACATAACTACTGCTCTTGCGGTTTCAGAATATCGAGAGGTGTCCCCACTCTTAATGCAGTGGTTTGTTTACCACTCTATCCACTTATATCACATAAACTTCTGCAATCAATCGAATTCATATAACATATCTTGCTTATGGCTTATACGCCTTATTTGCCTTGAGCTGGGCTCATTGTAGGCTGTCCACACATGTACTCCCCTGTACAACATTATATGGTTTGGATATTATACTGAGCTCCATGACAAGTCGTTGCATCACGTTCTTTTCATGGGATTCCCCTTAGGTTTGTCAGTCCGTCTCCTGACAACTTATGTCTAAACTGTGTGTTAGTTTCAACCCTTATGTTTCTGTCATGTATTTCATTCAACGATTGTTGATGTGAACACCCTTCGAGGATTGCTCCTGGGCGTTGTTAAGTTATGCCTTTACATTTGGCTCACACTCATTGGTACATTCAGTTAGTTACGCCTTTCGCGTTCTTTACTGGTTAATATCTTCTTCCGTGAAGATTAACATTTCCTGGTAGTGTTGGTACTTATTCTGGGAATTCATCCCGTTCATTGTACATTAATGTGTCCACATTAGGCATCTGCTTGCCATGTACAGGCTGGGTCACCATTCCAGCTATAATGTTTATCCCTAAGGATCCTCAAGACATATGTGGTGTCTTTACATAACAGTTTGTGCCCTTCGCACTTGCTAACTCTTAAATATTTCCTTGAAAGGAGTTCACTAATCCTTTTTGTCTTGCTAACTTAACTGAATTCCTTAACTTCAACTATTCCTTGTAATCCTTAGCTCTTGTTTGATTTATACTGCTGACCGTAGACGGAGTCGACTACTTCCCGTGTTTCGGACTCTACTCGTATACATATATGGGGTATCATACTGATACATTGCTACTTACCCAACTAACCCATAAGTAGGTCTGTCAGGCCCACAAGCTCCTATCGGAGTGCGGTCGTCCCACAACACAGTTGGTACACTTGTAGTGTCCGTCACACGCCTAGGTGAAGTATTCTGTTGTCAACTCCCTTATATTGTCCCGTGACAATATTCATTCCCTGCTTCCCGAACTTAATCGAGGGAAAGTTTATCCATTGTTGTATCCTTGTCAACTGTCCTTGGTTTTACTGGTTTGGTTTAAAAGAAGGTTGGAAAGAAGTGTTGGTTTGAAAGAAAATCTGGTTTTGAAAAGAAAAGGGTTTGAATAAATCTGGGTTGAAAGAAAAATTTTCATGGTTTCACAACATCTTCTTACCTTAGTCAAGTCTAGCTTCTTGCTGACTGGTGTGTTTCCAATTACAGAGGTTAGGCTATTAAGCCCTTCCATGGTTATAATGTTCACACCTAACTTCGTGGTACTTTACTAAGTACTTGTAGTAGTTATAAACTTCCCGAACAGCCCTGTTATAGCAGCACTTGCTATGGCAAGTGCGCCATGCTAAATGGCTATCGGTTTAACACATACTGGTTGTGGTATTGTCTTTACCTATACTGTCATCAGTGGCCTTGTTGGCCCTCACTGATCTTACTGCCTGATAATAATCCTCTGGGTAACTCCTCACTGTATTCATGGTAATTATCAATTAGGGTGTTTTCCCATTCTGGGAGACCCCTCTTACTTAGTATTGTATTCTCTTTGTAGCCCGTTCCACGTATTTGTCGTGGTTGCTGAGACTTGTCTCTTGTTTGGGCACTACGTTGCAGTTCCTTTATTGGTTGGTACACCGCTGGTGTATTATTATCAACTGTGGTTCCGTAGACACTCGTCTCGGGTTTTACTAATCCACTTCTTGCCTGTTGCACGGTTGGTGCGTTGCAAGTTGGTTATTCTCGACTGCTTAGCATGTCGACCCAGGTTGCTGGAAATTCTATTCTCCCACACAAAATCCTTCATTCGTCGCTATGGAATGCGGTTAACATTATTCAGATGGAGACCGTCTCCGGGATTCCCGGTTTTCGGGATCTACCGCATGACAGGTTCTCCGTACCCTAAAGGTATTTAATAACAGCCAGATCGGGTATCCCCGAGTAAGAGAGGACTTTATCTCTCTGGCGTTGATTCCCAAGTTATATACAGGGATTGTGGAGGGTGGGATGGAGACTTAGGTTTCCAGTACCCACTGGTAGTTCCTATCTAGCGTATCTCTCACGCTATCACTCAACCCTTAACCCAAAGTACTTAAATCCTAACTCGGTACTTCCTAAGCTCGGTAATTCAGTCATCAGAGCGATACTTCGCTCTGATACCACTTTTTGTAACACCCCATCCAACGTTAACATACTTACAACAAACTGCAGCGGAAAGAACAACCTCATCACATTACTTAACTTGTTGGTGTTACACGCGTTAGCCACCCACGTGGCTAACAAGGCTAATACATACACAATGTACCGGTCTGATGGGCTAAATTCCCGAGCAACTATACATTAGTATCCCTTACCATCAACAACAACAACACATACCCTTATCAACATACCGAGTATTATAACTGGTGCCGACAACAATATCGGTCTTACTACAACTACTGTATATATATACTTAAAAGTTTACCCATGTACAATGACTACCCGTCCTACTCTCGCACGGCTTCCAGCACTTCGTACCTGAAATAGGAAAAGAAGAGAAAGGGGTGGCCCCAAGGGGCTCAGCACCTTTGCTGGTATGGTAATCCCGCAGCCCATATGCTACCGGGCCACGCACAACTAATTGTCGTCTTAGCATGCAGTTGATTATATTTAAGTCATACATGTAACAACAAACACACAACATTAAACATTTCGCCTCAATGGGCTCAACAATCGGATAATACATCCTACTTAACAAGTCACCCATGGTATTCATCATGCCTAGAGTGTTTCTCCTCCAACGGAGCTACTTCCTTAATAGACGACACATACCCTTAAATCGGGTTATCCTCAAATGCCTCCTATCACAACTTGGAATCATTTCCATGATCCACACACTTCACATTTATAACATTAACATACACTACGTAACAACACTTAACAACACTTTGCACGTTTTCATGTGCACAACATAACACCGCAATAAATATTGCATCACCACAAAACACATAACACAACGGGAATGATTCTCTTAGGAACCGACCCAAACATCACCAATGCACTGTTGAGCCTAGAGATTGTTGCCAGTCTCATGATAAGCTCGTTACATAATTCGTTACCGTTTCGTTAAATGAACGGTTAACTTAACACAAGGTGCCCCGGATATAGTGATCCAAGCACACCGAAACAAACATAACAATAGTATGCCCCTGTGGCCCGACGTGAGTCAGTAATAGCCTTGGTTAAGCTAAAGGGTAGGTTGGGAACCAAATTGGAAAACAACCAATACATACAGAGAGGATCGAACCTGCTATGACAACGACCCCCATACTCACACGCGTGGCCGGAACAGACCGGACTCCTCATTCCCCCCGTTAGCACTTATTAGAAGTTCATCTTTGAACTTTATTAAACAATCACAAACATTGAGTTAAGTCTTGTCAGACATACACAAGGGAAAAGAGAGTCATACATTCACATACAAACACCACGCACAAACATTACATATCCAACTCACGCATAGCCGTGGTTAGAACGTTCCTTAGGTCGGAAACGTTATTACCGGATACCGTTCTCTTACGTTTACCTAATAGTGGTTAACTAGCCCTTCAAGCGCATTAGAGGTTACCGGTATCGGCACGTAAACATACAATAACAATAATGACTGTAAACTCGTTTCATGGTTTATATCATAACGTGGCAAACATACAGAAAAACACATTGGCATACAAGCCGGTGTAATCCGTTAGGACACAGGTTGCAAGAAAACCATACCTGTCACCGGAGTCCACTTATCCTGTCCTTATATGTTCCTCGAGCAATTCTCGAACAACTGTTAACATCACACGTGTTTTCATTAACATCGGGGTTTGCTTGATCATTTAATGTCAATGCCTAATTTTTCCCCGTTAACTTAGTTACATAACTTAACATTTTTAACTTGTTTACTCTCACATTTTAATACAACTTTTAACCCACTTATTTGTCATTAAAATTCACCTAACATGTCCTTAACATCCTTATAACATCATACCTACCAATCCCCATCATCACAAATCATTCCTTAACCTTAAACCATGTTGGTCCGACCGACCCACCGACCGACCCACAACTGGGTCGGTCCATTACAGTCCCCTTTTACTTCCTTACAAACATGACCGTCCGACCCACGTCCGACCCACCATTCTGGGTCGGTCCATGTGCGAACATTTTCCCTCCTTTGAAACTTGACGAACCGCCGACCGACCATGTCCGACCCACCCTTTTGGGTCGGACCATTACCGAACACATTTCTAACATTTTACAGAGGCTCGACCGACCCAAAAACTGGGTCGGCCCCTGGGTCGGTCGCCTTCTAAACTTCCAAAACTTTGCCAAATCTTCACCAAACTTCTCCTAAGGCCTCTTAATGTGCTAACATCATTTGGCACTTCAAACACACCCTTAAGATATTCTTTAAACACTCACAAAACTATTTTTCCCAATTCCTTAAACCTTTACTTACATCTCCACAAAATTCCTAACACTTACAATGTTTTCTCCTTATGATTCTAGGTGGCATCTCACCTATAATGACCAAACACTAAGGTGTTTTCTCTACCTATCACCTCTCAACTTCTTTTTTACTAACTAAATCTCCTTTTTCACATCATACCTAAACATCATTTATTCTTGAACACCAACATACCTAAACCTTAAACAAACTCCTCCAAGACTTAAAACACATCCTCTAAACACACATTGAATTCCTAGAACTTCCAAGACAACACCTAAATCCTGCATCACTCTTAATCACCTTAACACATGTTTTCTTCTCAAGTAAACATTTGTTCACCTATAACACTTCCTAGTTCACCAAAACCACTTAAAACACTTAGAACTTCTTACACATCTTCCCAAATTTGGCCATAGCTCTCTAGCATATACTCACATCCAACCACTTAGGTTTTTACCTTTTTCATTCAAAACACCTAAAATCCATCAAACACACTTTTATACAACAAACTTCACACATTAAGCACTACATCACAATATAGTGCATAACTTAAATTGCTTGGCACTTAGGCCTTAAATGCATGGCTCTTAGGCCCTTAAATTGCATAAACCTTAAACACTGAATTTCCCACATAATAAAGCCTTTGACCTGCAAATACACCCAACAATACATATCCTTTAATAAACTCCTTGAGAGCATTTTACTAGGTCACTTGTCATTGGCTCCTTAGGTATTTAATAAGCATTTATAAGCTCATTTTTCTTAAGGCATTAAAACTACATTGAGATAGTTTGTTTACCTCTTTTTTCCTCACAAATTTCTTCTTGTTCCTTGTGAAACGGTAGGGCATTTGGTCCCTTTTCAACTATTAAACATTATACAAAACAATAGAATGAGTATTCAAGCATTATGCTTCTCCTCATTGTAAACCCTAGTTACACATATTGTTTAACACTTAAGGTAATTGTTTACCTTGGAATTGGAAGAGAACTTGAATAAGTATCAAGAGAGGACTCCTCCTAGCCTTGGAAGATTCAAATGAAGCTAAAACAAGCAAGATAAATACACCATTGTGAGGTGAATTTCGGACAACATGTAAACATGGAGGAAACATGGATTTTCTTTGAGTTTCCTTACCTTGAAGCAAAGGGAACAAGAATATGTGAAAAGATGAGCTCAAGCTCCTCCCATGGTGGTTTCTCTTGGCACCGAAATGGAGGTTTTGAAGTTTTGAAGAGACAAGATTGTAGGCTTGGCTTAACTAAGAGAATGGTGGTGTTTGTTTTTGATTTGGACAAGAGAGCAAGATTTGACAAGAGTTCAAAGCTTGGTTTCAATGGTGGTGTTGGTGTGATAGCCAAACCGTGAGAGAGAGCAAGAAGGGAGGGGGAGAGAGCAACGTGTGAGAAGAAAGGAAGGGATGAGAAATGAGATAGAACTTACTTTTTGAAGATTTTAAGTCTTAAAGCAAAATGTAACTATGAGTCACATTTATTTACTTAACAAGTTAACATACTTGGTGACTCCTCACTACAAAACCGGCCACCATTATGCCTAGGAGGGGTTGTTTTGGTCTTTGTTGACCAATTTAATCACTTATAACATTATATGTTACAAACTAGTTATAAAAGTCACTATTCACCTATAACAAGGCACATAGAAGTGAAATTTTGATTTCCCACTAATATGGCCACCCAAATGTGATACTATATAGTACACATGTTAATTAAAGAGTAATGATGGACATTTAGCCATTCAAAACTCATTTACAAGACAATTTTTCAAAAACGTGCTTTAAGACTCCTTAAAGCACATTTGGGTTTTACTTGTTTTCAAGCTTGGTTTTCTTTAGTAATTGATTTAATATGTTCATTAACATATAAATAAGGTATAGGTATGACCATTAGGTCTTTTACACATTTATCCCAAGCTTAGAGCACATTTTTGCTCATATTGACTTTAAGGTATTACCTTGTGTTTGTTGGTTTCATTGGCTACCAAAGTTTCCTAAGGACTTATTTAGCCTCATTAAATCATAATTATGCAAGTCTTGGTAGGCTCTTTGGGTCCCTAACCAAGTTCACTCATAGCTTAGAGCATGTTTTTGCTCAAACTGTGTCTTAACGCTTTATTGGCATTTATTATGGTTTATATTGTTCACTGATGTTACTAAGGCACTTTTTAGCCTTTTACATACCAATTGATGTTTAACCACATATCAAGGTTGGGGTATTTCAATTGTAAAGTCCGGGGCCACGGACAGGCCGTCCGTGGGCCCGGACATTATTAGAAAAACCTAAATTTTTAAAATTTTAAAAAATCTCGCCGCCATCCGCGGGCGTCCGGTCTTACGGACAGGGAGTCCGGGACCCCGGACATGACGTCCGTGGGTGCGGACCGCCCTCGGACGGCGGCGTTAAGGCTGTTCCCGAAGGTGTTTTTGGCTTAAATTTTATGGGTGTGTAGCCTGAAAGATGTACAATGCGTTAGTGATCGAAAGTTCTCAATTTGAATTCGAATTATGCACGAACTTGGTAAACAAGTTATTGGACAGAAGCTTGAATAAACAGCAATACAGAAGCGTACGAAGGTTAGTTTGAGCCCAAATTTTGAGGCAAGACAGATAAACCGGGAATTAGGGCAGTGGAGTTTCTACCTTTTTACCTTCGGATTCACAACGTTTCTTCACACCGGGATTCGCCGAGTGCTCCGTTGATGGCAGACCCGAGAGGATTTCGACCCAAGCTTCTGGTTGTTGGTTGTTCTTGCTGTTCTTCACGTTTTGGTGGTGTTTTTGTGGGGTTTTGATGACTATTGATGCTTTGGGGATTGGAAACGTGTTTAGATGGTGGTTTTCAGGGGATTTTCGGTATGATTTGGGTGGCCGGGTGTTGGAAAACGTGAGAGAGAGTGAGGAGGCTGTGTTTTCTGACTCTCTAGGTTCTTGAGCATATCAGGTTTTCCTTTGATCAAGGGATAAGGCTCCTTATATAGGCTTCCTTAAAGATAGAAAAAATCCGGTAAAAACCGAGATTTACCGACGTTTTAGCTTGAGGGCTTCCAAAAGAATTTGATTATGAAATTTTACACATGGGTAAAGGATGATATTTCTGATTTTTATAAAGTGGAATCGAATTTTTTGGATATTGGAATATTTTTAAATTCAATTTCTCGTCAGATTCAATCAGAAATTGCTAGAAAATTATTGGAAATTCGAAAAATCAAAATTCCAACGCCATTGTGCTTAAAATGTCATCCCTCTATCATGGGTTAAAATTTCAAAGCATTTTGAGTTGATTTGACCCTTATTTGGAGGAGAGAGAAAGCCTATAGGGGCTTAGGAGCCTTGAAAAATTACGAAAATGCCCTTAGAGATGACTAAGCTGTCCCTAGTACTCTGAAACGTGCCGATCGAACTGGGAACCCTTGCTACTAGCCTATTAGTAGAGACTTTCTTCCGGGGGGGGTTGAAATTTTGGGTATACAGCCGATCAACCAAAGGACTGGCTCTTTTCCCTTTGCTCCCTGGTGACCCTGCTGCCCTTTCTTTGGAAGAATTTCCTATTTAAGGTTTCGGGTCAGCATTCTAAAGGTATTTAATATAGTATCCAATTTAGAGTGGGATAAGTCCTTACTTTCCCTTCTTCTGGCCTCCGCCTGGAGATGCTCCTCCACCATCAGACTCTCCTTCAGGGTTCTTTCTCTTCTTTGCCCTAGAGTCTCTTCCCGAGTCTGGAGCATTAGCTCAGTCCTCGAGGCAGCGCCGTAACACTCCTGGATTCTCTTTGATAAGTTCTCAAAGTTAATTGGTAATGTAGTAGGTAAAGAATTTTATGGTTTTCATGTTAGCACCTAGATGGTAGTGTAGAGGGTAGCACCCATCGCCATCTGAATGCGAAATAATAGTCCTCCCCGGAACTTCTCGACCTTCACGGTCTCTGAGTAATCCACACCGGGAATGAAGTCCAGCTGACCAATGAATTGAGCGTAATACTCATCCACGGTCAGACCTCCTTGGGTCAGTGTCTCGGACTCCTGGCGCTTCTTCTGTTTGAGATGTGGGTAGTACTTCCCTCTTAGCAACTCGACAAAGGCAGCCCACGAAAAGTCGGGCGTAGCCAGGTGATGGTCCTTGACCAACCTCCACCAAGTACTGGCTGCATCCTTCAGATGGAGGCAGCAATGGCGACCTTCTTGTCGTCTGGTACCTGTAAGCTTCAAATGCTTTCTCATGTTCAACAATGTAACACTCTAACGCTACGGGGTCTGGTTCCCCAGATTATGTAGGTGGTCGGGTCTCGCCAACTGAATTCAGCCAGTTCGTTTCCCTGGGCTGTGGCGGGTGGGCTGGTGCTCCTCCTATCTGAGTACCCAGCTGAGCAAGAACGGCTGCAAACCGTCTCAGCAACTCCTAAATGCCGGGGTCACCGCCTCCACCTCTACCAGTACCACGCCCTCTAGTTCCACCAACATCTGTAGTACAGTATGTCACATAAATACTCGGTAATTACCGTACACAACCAATAGATATAAGTTGCCTTAAGGCTAACCTGTCACGCAATTCGTGTTACTAGACACAATATCTTTCTAAGACGAATCGTCTCGTTCCTCCCAAATGTTTCCCATAATTTCCCAGTCCTAAGCTCACTGTCTTAACCTATTATCTCGTCATCAGAGCGGTACTCCGCTCTAATACCACTTTTGTAACACCCCTCTCAATATTCACGATAAATCTCTCAGCGCGATAAATAAAACGTCTCGCAGCGGGGAAAAACAAATAACCATTACAAACTCACTCGGGTGTCACCGGCCATTACTCGCCCTGCGAGCAACGCAGCCAAACTACATCCAACTTCCAATACAAATAAACTGCTAACCGCAGTGATAACGAGAAACTCTATACATCATACTAAATCCATAAACCATAAACATCGACAAGTGAGCATCTACCCAATCCTTAAAAATACGCAGCCTTACCATAAGACCATACACCATCTTCATTGCTCTACAAACATCTCCAATTACCCTGTTCCTGCTCTTCAGCTCCGACAATGATCAACAACCTGTAATGGTGTAGTATCAGCGATAGACGCTGAGTATGCCGGGCCTGGACCCTAATGGTCACTTGTCATTTTAACCATCTGTGTTATTAGATTGGTTCATGCTTTTTTCCATTTTACTGTTATATCAAAACTGAAGCATAAATGTATAATATAAATCAACCATCCAAATATCCATAAACATTTAACCATCCATCCAATCCAAAATTCATTTAATATTCCATACAACATTTATGTATCGAACGTATCGAGTAATAACAATATAATGTATAATGTACACTCACCGTAGCGTACAGTTTTCATATTTACTTTACCTTAGCCTTGTAGGCTCCATCCAACCACCAACACACAATAAATAACAACAAGTATAACCAATGAACAACCAGCGAAACAACGAGAATAATAAACAAGTATTAAGTCTCGTCCATGGTATTGTCGCCACTGTATAAGTCTCAATTGTTAGTTGTTCAGTTAACCTAGTGACAATGTCTCGTTAAACGACACGTCTCTAGTTACCCATATTATGCGGGCCACCCACGGCAGTAGCCACTCCAACGGTAGAGTCTCCGACCAACGAGCCATTCTAGCTTACGGGAAATTTTCTTGATACTTACGGACCCGTACGCGGACATCTGGTATCGTTTTTGTGATCACAGCGCGCACCAAGAGCCACATCCTCTTGGCTTTATCCATTCCATTAATTAATTAATTATACCATCGCATCGCATTACCAAAATTTCTAAACAGCAGACTAAGGTCATTAGTCCAATCCGGAGTCTGTAAACTCGGATCCAGTGCTAGATACAAGAGCGGCGTATAGAAAGACCAATGCTCCGTATAAAAGTCTCAGATATGTATATGTTATTATCATAGTGCTACAACGTTTTACTTCGTTCCTTATATTTCATATAAGATAGCACCATAGCCGCTAGTTCGTTTTATATATAGGTTCATATATACGAACCAATACTGTAACTCAACAACAATAAATAATAAGCAGCTATAAATATACAGTCATGCATATTAATTATCACATCAGACAAACGATAGTATCACAGATCACAGAAGTCTGAACTGAGGAAGTCCTCAGAGACAATCAGAGACTCACAAAAACACAAGTATAAACCAAATCCGAGCCCAAGGAGCAACTTAGGACAACTCGGATAAAACCCTTTACATACCGTTCACCCTGATCGTATTATGGGGAGTATGAATCAGCAAGCCTATGCTCCGGTGTAGTCCGCTAGCTGTCAAGCGTCTTGTCAGAAGTACGATCTAAACGGGTAAAACTATAAGTCAGTCTCCATGACTAACTACATCCGGTATTTCCGAATAATAAGTAACCCCGACAGTTCACCCTGTTTTCTACAGTTGTTTGTTAAGGTTTTCTAAAACAGTCGGCTTTGTTACTTAAAAGCGTACGTCAAAACTATTTCAACTGTTAAGTTTAATTCCTTATATTTCTTTTAATCTTATCCACATCTAGTTTAGGTACGTAACCATATTGCATGTATGCATTCTTATATTATATTGCATTCTAAAATTCATAACTTATAGTTCGTAACTATATTTTTTTAAATAACCACCACCATTAAATCATATGGTTTCAACCAAAATATATTATCCACTTATATACATTATCCTTGTGTATGTTTATATTTTACCACGTAGGTATTCCATGAGTTTCATACACTCTTATATTTTTGTTACTTGTACATTTTATCATCTTATGTTATCAATATTATTTCCATTAGTATGCATTGTATTGTACAACTTATATTAAGATTGTTATCCTAGTATTATGTAACATTTTATGTTGTACATTTACAACTCCTAAGGTTCATCCCATTGGTACCTTAGTTTACAAGTCTCATTTATTTGTAGATTGTCACATTATTTTATGTGAGTCCCTTCCTTATATTAATTCCATCTAAACCATATAATTGTTATAACATTTTAACATTATAGACCTTAGTCTAAAATTCACTTTCCAAACTTTATCAATTCGGTAGAGCCCTCGAATTTATTTAAATTCTATTTTGACCACATAACATTATGTAATGCTATTCCATATGCTAATTCATTTGACATGATATTCTTATTTCCTTTAATTAATAACCTATGGTTTTTATACCAAACTTATTATTGCCGCATGGGCACCATATCAAAACCTATTCTTTTTCATAAATCATAGTTTCCTTTATTTACAAAATCACCCCTTAATTTATACCATGTTATATTCCATTTAATATAACATTTCTAACTTATAAAAAGGGTATAACCTATGGTTATTTTTGTAAATTCCGAACAGCCCTTGTGCTATTCTATAATTGCCATTTGGCCCTATTTATAACATATAGTTCTTCCATATCATTAAAACCATATTTTACACACATATCTTAATAAATTTCTTAATAATTCCAAAAATCACCAATTCCACCAAAGGGTTATAAATGTCCTTATTAACCCATATACTTTCGATATTTACCATTCCACCATCTATTTTTCTCCAAAGTGTCATAATGACATAATAACTATATATTATACATATATAGTTCATTTTAATTCCAAAAACCACCCAAATAAATTCCTAAAAATTCCTAATAGCCCATGGGTGTTTAAAATACCATTGTACACCCTTTATTTTTGGTAATAACATATTTACCACATATGTCATAAAAATATTACCATTAAATACTTATCTTGTTATAATACCTTAAATAAGTTATCTAACTTATTTATTTTGGTCAAAACCTAGCATATGGTCAAGGTTGACCGCCTTAATATTTCCTTGACCACCAATTCCTTATAATTATGGTTTAGTACCCAAACTTTCTAGAAATCACCATTTAACCCCAAAACTTTATAAAATCTTATAAACTTTAAACTCCTTTTTACCTCTAATTTTCGGCCTTATTATTCTAAAGCCCTCAAATTTAATTTAATTACACCTAGGACCCCATTTATTTTTGGTAATGCATTTATACTACTTAAACTTAATTAAAAGCTTGTAAATGCATAAATAAAATGGCCTAAAATACATGGCCTTATTACAAACATTGTCTTGCAAAATAAATTACACATAAATGTCCCAAAAATACATATAAATTTCGGCCTCACCATATACTTTCCATTTAATTACCAAACTTCCACATAATGTCTTAAATTTGACATTTATGTTACTTAATCACTTAGATAAATTTACTAAGCCATTTATTTAAACATTTTAAGGTCAAAAATGACCTTACTTCTATGTTCCCTCACGGCAATAATGTTAGAATTAGCTTATAACATTTTTAACTTAGCAAAGTTAATGTTTAAGTGATTTATACCTTGATTTAGCTTGAATAATTCCTTGTTTGAATTCGGCCAGCCTTAGATAAAATTTCCAAAGCTTCTCTTGCATGTTTCAAACAGCAAACAAGGCCTAGTTAGTCTCCAAGAAAGATCTAACCATAAGAAGTAATTTAATGTAAGATTTAAGGCAAAAATCACCTTAAAAATGCAAGGAGAGTTCAAGATGATTTCGGCCTGAATCAAACACACCACAAGGTGTTAGATCCACCATATTGACATAGGGAATAGCTAGATCTCAACAAGCTACCTTGTTATTAGGTTTTACCTTGGAAAAATGCCTTAAAAGAGGGTATTTCCTTTGGATCTCGGCCACCTTTGCTCCAAATGGCTAACCAACAGATTCCACATGAAAAGGAGAAGAAGATGAGACTATGACCAAAGTTTCACAGCCGAACTTGAAGGGAATCAAAAGTTATGAGCTTAAAGCACATTTTTACCTTAAAATGAGATTTTGAGCAACCTTGGTCTCTAAACTTGTTTCATTCGAATTTGATTGATGTTATAACCTTATAACACTGAGAATAAGCCATAGGAACTGATTAGTCACGAGATCTAAGCATTGGTGGTGAAGAGATGAAGAAAAAGAGCCAAAAACAAGCCTTAAACCATTAATTCGAAGCTTAGAAGTTAGGTTTACCTTCCCAACTGAAGAAGTTCGGTTGAGAGAGCTTGGGAGAGCTTGGAGGAGCTGCTTCACTGAAATGAATGCAGCTAGGAGAGAGAGAGTGACTAGAATGGCTATATTTGATTGAAAATGCGTTATTGATTAGTTTATTGTCTCATTATTGGAGGTGACTCATCAAAGAGATAAGGAAGGGACATGGGGTCGGCTGATTGAAGAGAAAGGAAGGCTCCCACGAATTGAGGCTTGATTGATCAAATAATGGAGCCTAAAGTGAGTGTATAAACTAATAAAAGGCAAAAGTAGCCTTAATTTAAGGAGACTTATTTAAGTCTTGTTTATTGTATTGGAAGTGACGAAATTTGACTCCCCCAGCCTGTGTATGTCGACCTCATGTGGTCCAAGGGGTCAAACTTTGACTCTTGACCTCTTAGTCAATGTTGACTCAAGCGGGCCCCCTTTTAGGGTTTTATTAATATTTTAATATAAATTTGTAAAATTTGTAAATTTCTGGAATTAAATTCCTAATATCATATAATGATATTTTTATATTTTAAAGGTATTTATAACCTTTTAGCCCATTTAAAACCAATTTAGAAGGCGATTACACAAAAACGTGCTTTAAGGAGTTTTAGTGCACATTTTGTGTCGCAAGGTGTTTCTGGGCTTGGTTTTCTTTGACAACGGTTTTTGTTGTGTTCCTTACATGATATTTGATCATGGTATCCAATTTTATATCATTTAGAGGTCATTAGATTTTTAAGGTTTCTTAGAGCACCTTTTGCCCTTTTTGACCCTGAAGCATGAAAGTGCTTGTTCTTTGTGTTGGAGTGTTGCCCAACAATTGTAATATGTTAGTAATGTTGTAATATGCTTAGGACAAATTTTTAGGTCCTAAGTAGTTCATTTGGGTATTATTTACCCTTAACAGTCAAAGGGTGCAACATCATGATTTGTATTGACCACTGTTGTTCTCAGTTGACTTTTAAGGCATGTTTAGGCCTTAATTAATGTGATTAAATATTTAATCCATGCTTTAATAATTTGGGGTATTTCAATTTAAGTAACCCTTCATGTAACCCATTTAATTATCATAATATCTTGTAATTAAATCTTAATCGGTATACAACTCATAAAGTAAAGTATTTCCCTTATTCTTAACTTCCTATATTAATTTCCATAACTTAAAGTTAATAATATAAATGAGTTGATTATATTTCTCTATTTACCCTAAAGTAACATTTTAATTCTTATATTTCTTCATAAAAGTTTATAACCTAATGTAATTATCAACATATTTTATTGAATGTTATTGTAACCTCCTAATATTATTTTCAATCTATAAAGTATAGTAATTCAATCACTCATTAACTTATCATTACATTAAAACTATATATTATAAAGTTACTCAGGAAAGATTGAGAAAATCATTTATTAAACTTATTTCCCATTATCTAGAAATTCCCAAATTTTACGTATGGTAATTATAACATTTTAGACATATTCTAAAAATTTTATTTCCTAAATATTACTTTATTAAATAGCTAAGTTGATTCATACAAGGTCGTAACTTATAAAAATCCTAACTTACGTTTTATAACTCCAAATTTATATTAATTTATATGAAAACGAAATATACTTTATAATTCACACGTGTATAAAATTTCTTGTCAAAATTCGTTCGGGAAGATCATTAAATTAGTCAAACAAATTCGACCTTACCAAGATTCATTATGTAACACCCCTACTACGCACATAACTTTACTTGGAATCGCAGCGGAAATAAACAACTAAACAGTAACTAAACGATTGGTGCTACAATGCCGTCAACCACCCACGTGGCTAACAAGGCTGAATAAATACAATTGTACGGTCTGATGATCAGACCCCGAGCGTAGAACTATAACCATATATATACATCAACATAATACCGAGTGTTTACATAAATCCTTCACTGTATACTTCACTGTAAACCATCATAAACAAGTATATAATACGCCCACGGGAGCACAGGCGCATCCCGGGCAACATCCAAAAGTACTCCAAAAAGTAACTACACCCTAGGATCTAGAGCCACTCCGCTTCTTCGATCCTCATCCTGCAGTAAAAGAAATATTGATCCCCCGAGGGGGTCAGCAAACCCTTGGCTGGCATGGTTAACGCGCAGCCCATCGACTACCGGAATGCGCGCAACTATTTGTCATGATGCATGGTATTTATTTTAAACACACAACTCATACATACATAACATAATATGGGTATTGTACACATCATAACACACATCACAAACATACAATTCCTTTTAGGAAGAGAACCAACCAATTAGTCCCCATTGAGAGCCTAGAGAATGTTGCCACGCTCATACTTAGCTCGTTACATAACTCGTTACCGTCCGGTTAGATTGAACGGTTAACTTAACACGAGGTGCCTCGGATATAGTGATCCAAGCACACGAAAATAACACATAGTATGCCCCTGTGGCCCGAGACGGAGTCAGTAAATAGCCTTGGTTAAGCTAAAGGGAAGGTTAGAAACCAAATTGAAACTTAACCATAACATACAGAGAGAATCGAACCGGTTATGACATCGACTCCCATACTAACAAGCGTGGCCGGAACAGACCGGACTCCTCATCCCCCGTTAGCCCTTGTTAGTAGTACATCATTGAACTCAACGAACAATCCACGATAATAGGTCAAGTCTTGTTAGACACACACAAGGGAAGAGAGAGAGTCATACTTAACAACATAATAATATTAACAACTGTAAACTCTTACATGGTTTAATCTTACAAAGTTATAAACACAAGAAAAAAACAAACAACACACAAGCCGGTGTAAACCGGTAGGCAACAGACTGCAAGAAACCATACTTGGTCCTTGCCTCGACTGATTCCACCTTGCGAGAATCCTAAACACATTAGTAACGTCGGTAATTAACGCACTAGTCCATATTAACATTATCTACTCAACATACTAGTTTATTTTTACTTTACACTTGTTACAACTTTTTAATCCTTTTAATTGCCTTTAAAACCCACCTAACATGTCTTACATAACCATAATATCATTACTAACCAACTACCATTTTTAGATAACAATTTCCATCTTTAAAACAATAATTGTTGGTCCATTACAGTGGCCTGTCCGAAACTTGTGTCCGAGCTTCCAAGTTCGGACACAAGCCGTGATTTTGACAGAAAACAGACACATGTCCGAACTTGTGTCCGGACTTCGGAAGTTCGGACATGGGTCGAGAATAACCAACAGAAGGAGCAGGCGCGTCCGAACTTGTGTCCGAGCTTCCCTAAGTTCGGACACAGGTCGCAGCTAAATCCAGAGAAAGAAATGGGTGCGTCCGAACTTCCAAATTCGGACGGTAGTTCGGACACTACCTAAAACCCAGAAAACTGTAAGCGTAACAGGGCATGTCCGAGCTTCCAAATTCGGACGGAAGTTCGGACGTGCCATTATACTCATTTTCTACAACCTTAAACACTTAACCAAATTTCTCCAAAGCCTCCAACACTTATAGTATCTACTCCCTAGGTTCCTAAGTGATGTTTCATGCCTATACTAACCATTATATCAAGATATTCCTTCCACACAACATCATTACTCAAACATCATTTCTTACAAACTAAAACTCCTTATATCATCCTTGAAATCCCTTTTTCTAAGCTTACAATTTCTCCTTATTTTACCAAAGTTTGCCTAAGTCTTCATCTAAGTCCAAAATGACTTTGGTACACACTAAAACCTCAAGATCATGCCTAAGTCCTTATTACGCTCTAGATCACTTCCTAGTTCATCAAAATTCCTTTATAACATCTTGAATCCTTTATGCATCTCCTAAATTTCGACATAGGTTCTCCTAGTATTTTTACACCTTAGCACAATATTATCATCATTAAACATCCTAGAACACTAAGAACACCAAGAACACTTTCTTACAAAACTTCACCAAATTCACACTACATCACAATATAGTGCACAATTTAAATTGCATGGCACTTAGGCCCTTAAAATGCATGGCTCTTAGGCCCTTAAAGTGCTTAAATCATAAACACTGAATTTCCACAATATATATGCTTTTAACCTGCGATTACATACAACAAGACATAGGGTATTTTACTAGTCTCCTTGAGAACATTTACTAGGTCATTTACCATTTGCTCTTTAGGTAGTTTTAATAAGCAATTATAGGCTCATTTCTCCTAAGGAATTAAACAACATTAAGTTAGTAGAATTACCTCTTTTTCCAAAACACTTCCTTCTTGTTTCCTTACAAAACCGTATGGTATTTTGATTCCTTGTCAAGTTCTAGACAATATACAAACATTATAATGAGTATTCAAGCTATAAGCTTCATCTCATTGCAAACCCTAATTTTACATTGTTTCAAAAACATTTATGTAGTTGTTTTACCTTGATCTTTGAAGAGAGTTTGAATATATAACAAGAGAGGACTCCACCTAGTCCATGAAGAGTTGAAATGAAGCTAGAACAAAGTCACACAAAGAGCTATATCAATGTGTATTTTCGGTCAAGGTAAGAACATGGAGGAAACATGATTTTTCTTTGAGATTCCTTACCTAGAAGCAAAGGAGATCAACAATATGTCAAAAGACAAGCTCAAGCTCCTTCAATGGTGGAACACCTTGGCACCGAAATGGGGCTCTTGGAGTTTTGAGAAGATAGGAATAAAGAGCTTGATGAGAGGAAGAGATTGGTGGTGTTTGTTTTTGATTTGAACAAGTGAGCAAGATTTTACAAGAGGTCAAAGTGGGAGTTCTAATGGTGGTAGTGGTATTACCGAGAGAGAGCAAAGAAGAGAGGTAGAAGATGGTGTTTGCAAACCGTGGGAATGAAGGAAAGAAATGAGAATGAGATAGGATTTGCTTTTAAGAAGATATTTATGCTTATAAAGTAAAAAGTAAGTTTACTTAGTTTGCTTTACTTACTTATTACATTAACTAGAGAGTGGTGAGTCACCACACATATAAAAACCGGCCCCCTTTATTAGTATGAGGGTATTTTAGTCTTTGTTTGTCAATTTAATTACTTAATACAACATATGTTATAAACTAGCTTATAAAAAGCACTATTCACCTAAACAAGGCACTTAGAAGTGAAATTTTTGATTTCCCATTAATATAGCCACCCAAATGTGATACTATATAGTACACATATATTTAAGAGTAATGATGGACATTTAGCCATTCAAAACTCATTTACAAGACAATTTTTCAAAAACGTGCTTTAAGACTCCTTAAAGCACATTTTGTTTTAAACTTGTTTTCAAGCTTGGTTTTCTTTGGTAATTGGTTTAATATGTTCATTAGTGTATAAATGAGGTCTTGGTAAGTTCATTAGGTCTTAACCAAGTTTATCCCAAGCTTAGAGCACATTTTGGCTCTTATTGACTTTAAAGCACATTTTGTGTTTTCTTTAGTTTAAATTTATTTACTAAGGTTTCTAAGACTCTTTTTAGTCTTATTACACCATATTTAGGTGTTTCGACAACATAACTAGGTTTGGGGTATTTCACATTAATTCATGTCCAGTTCAAGATGCCAACTTCTCAGATCTGGTTCTCACAACCTAAAGCGATTCAATCCAAGGTCTTTATCAAGTTTAAAAGAAGAATTGTAGCTCTACACATGGGTGAAAAAATCATTGAAAAAGGAGCACTGTGGAGAAAGTTATAGACTCTTCAAGATTCGAGTTTACCACTGAAATTCGGGAAAATTCTGGGCTGTAATTGCGTCCAGACCGAGTTGCCTACTTTGGACCCTTAACACTCCCAAATGAGGACGATTCAGCTTTGGATTCCTTAATGAAAGTTGAAGAGGAGTCAAAGAGCTTTCCAACAAGATATGGTGCATGAATTTTCGTACAAGGATGAGAAAGTTATGATAATGACAAAATTCGGGTTTACCATTTGTTTCTGGAAATTCTGAGCAGAAAATTCATGAACTGAATCAGGTGACGAACTTTAGACGGCTTTCTGTACCAATTGGTAGTGATTCAGCCTTAGATGTAGTTGAAGAGGAATCAAATAGATTTAAAATGAGCTATGGCAAAACGAATTTGGCTCAAGAACGAGAGAGTTATAGCTAGAGCAAAATCACTTTTTACCTGACAAATCTGGATTTTTGGGTTCATCAGGCTGAGGCGGCAACTTTGAGACGACATAACTTTTTGTGTGAGGCGAATTAGGTTTAGCTAGATAGATAGTTAAAGACTAGGTTAAAAGGAGAAGATAATGACGAAGGTTTGACGGCAATTGGATGAACAGAATGAAAGTTATGGTTGTCTAAAGATTGACCAGCGTAATCTGTCGAGGATACTTAGCCGTTTTTGTAGGAACCGACTAACTGGCTTGGGCACGGATCTCGAGGCACCCGCTGAGTCAGCAAACCCTAGACACGTCAGCTAGCTCCCAAAATTTTGGCTCTAAACTTCCCTAGATCTTATCTTGAGCTAGGATGATCCAGTTTTAACGTTCTTATTATCAATCTTCTTGGTTTTTCATAATCATTTTATTGATATAGGTTTCATGGGCTGGTTTGACCATTCTCAAAAAGTTAACCCTAGTAAGGCTTAAGGAGCTTTAAGGTTTCTTATGATTTTATATTGACTTTATGATTCAAATCAATGTTCCAAATATTTCTAAAATCTTTATAATATAATTGGAGTGTCTCGAAAATTTTTCTAAGATTTATTGACTTATAAATATAGTTATTAAATTCATAATACCATATAATAATTTAATTTTTAATAGTATTATTTAGGGTTTAAAATAAAGAAATCCCCTAAATTAATTTATATTAATTTATGGGGTATTTCACGTGCAGGAGGCGTCAATCCCCACGAACACCAAATGAGGCCTATCCGGCTCCTCGAGGATCACCTTTTTAGCAGCACAATCTGTCACCACCCAAAAACCACCCTAGTTAGAATAGGTCACTGACACGCCGCGTGTCTTAACACAACTAATAAGCACGCAAGGCTACTAACTAAATAATTTTTTGAACATCCAAAATATTATACTTATGCTATAATATGCTATTATTGGTAAAAATATCCAATATTTTAAATTGATAAAACGTAATATCATAGTTCACTAGCCATACACTTCATAAAAAGTTGATTAAAACAGTAAGACTTCAAAGGTAGCCAACAACTCCAAGTAGTAATCTGTAACACCCCATCCAACATTAACATACTTACAGCAAACTGCAGCGGAAGAACAACCTCATCACATCACTTAACTTGTTGGTGTTACACGCCGTTAGCCACCCACGTGGCTAACAAGGCTAATACATACACAATGTACCGGTCTGATGGGCTAAATTCCCGAGCAATTACACATTTTATCCCTTTCCATTAGTACAACAACATACAACACCTTTAACTATACCGAGTATTTACAAACTGACGCCGACAACAATATCGGTCTTACTACTCCTACTGTATATATACACTTAGATGTTTACCCATGTACAATGACTACCCGTCCTACTCTCGAACGGCTTCCAGCACTTCGTACCTGAAATAGGAAAAGAAGAGAAAGGGGTGGCCCCAAGGGGCTCAGCACCTTTGCTGGTATGGTAATCCCGCAGCCCACATGCTATCGGGCCACGCACAACTACTTGTCGTCTTAGCATGCGGTTGATTATATTTTAATCATACATGTAACAACGAACACACATCTCATAACATTCGCCTCAACGGGCTCAACAAACGGATATATATATCCTTACTTAATGAGTCACTCGTGGTATAAATCATCCCTAGAGTGTTCCTCCTCTGATGGAGCTACTTCCTTAATAGACGACACATACCCTTAATTCGGGTTACCCGTAAACGCCTTTTATCACAAACTGGGAATCATATCCATGATCCACACACTTCACATTTTCAACATATAACATACACTACATAACAACACTTAACAACACTTTGCACGTTTCCATGTGCACAACATAACACCGCAATAATATTGCATCACAACAAAACACATAACACAACGGGAATGGTTCTCTTAGGAACCGACCCAAACATCACTGACACTGGTGAGCCTAGAGATTGTTGCCAGTCTCATGATAAGCTCGTTACATAACTCGTTACCGTCTCGTTAAATGGACGGTTAACTTAACACAAGGTGTCTCGGATATAGTGATCCAAGCACACCGAAACAAACATAACAATAGTATGCCCCTGTGGCCCGACGTGAGTCAGTAATAGCCTTGGTTAAGCTAAAGGGAAGGTTGAGAACCAAATTGGAAAACAACCATAACATACAGAGAGGATCGAACCTGCTATGACAACGACCCCCATACTCACACGCGTGGCCGGAACAGACCGGACTCCTCACCCCCGTTAGCACTTATTAGAAGTTCAACTTTGAACTTTATCAAACAATCACAACATAGAGTTAAGTCTTGTCAGACATACACAAGGGAAAAGAGAGTCATACATTCACATACAAACATCACTCACAAACATCACATAACCAACTCACGCATAGCCGTGGTTAGAACGTTCCTTAAGTCGGAAACGTTATTACCGGATACCGTTCTCTTACGTTTACCTAATAGTGGTTAACTAGCCCTTCAAGCGCATTAGAGGTTACCGGTATCGGTACGTAAACATACAATAACAATAATGACTGTAAACTCGTTTCATGATTTATATCATAACGTGGCAAACATACAGGAAAGCACATTGGCATACAAGCCGGTGTAATCCGTTAGGACACAGGTTGCAAGAAAACCATACCTGTCACCGGAGTCCACTTTACCACGTCCACTTATGTTCCTCGAGCAATTCTCGAACAACTGTTAACATCACATGTGTTCATTAACATCGGGGTTTGCTTGATCATTTAATGTCAATGCTTAATTTTTCCCCGTTAACTTAGTTACATAACTTAACATTTTTAACTTGTTTTACTCTCACATTTAATACAACTTTTAACCCACTTAGGTGTCATTAAAACTCACCTAACATGTCCTTAACATCCTTATAACATCATTACCTACCAATCCCCATCATCACACATCATTTCATAACCTTAAACCATGTTTTTGGTCCGACCGACCCACCGACCGACCCACATCTGGGTCGGTCCATTACAGACCCCTTTTACTTCCTTACAAACATGACCGTCCGACCCACCATTCTGGGTCGGTCCATGTGCGAACATTTTTCCACCTTTGAAACTTGACCGACCGACCCATGTCCGACCCACCCTTTGGGTCGGACCATCACCGAACATTTTCCCAACATTTTACAGAGGCTCGACCGACCCAAAAACTGGGTCGGCCCCTGGGTCGGTCGCCTCCTAAACTTACCCAAACTAGTCAATTCTTCACCAAACTTCTCCTAAGGCCTCTCAATGTGTTCTAACCCATTTGGCACTTCAAACACACCCTTAAGATATTCCTAAACACTCACAAAACTATTTTCCTAATTCCTTACAATGTTTTCTCCTTATGATTCCTAGGTGGCATTTCACCTATAATGACCACAATATCAAGGTGTTTCCTCTACACCTTATCATCACCTCTCGACTTCCTTTCTTACTAACTAAATCTCCTTTTTACATCATACCTAAACATCACTTGTTCCTTGAACACTAACCTTACCTAAACCTTAAACAAACTCCTCCAAGACTTAAATACATCCACAAAACACATTGAGTTCCTAGAACTTCCAAGACAACACCTAAATCCTTGCATCACTCTAAATCACCTTAACACATGTTTTCTTCTCAAGTAAACATTCAATCACCTTTAACACTTCCTAGTTCACCAAAACTTCCTTAAACACTTAGAACTTCTTACACATTCCCAAATTTGGCCATAGTTCTCTAGTATATACTCACATCCAAACACTTAGGTTTTTACCTTATTTCATTCAAAACACCTAAAATCCATCAAACACATTTTTATACACAAACTTCACACATTAAGCACTACATCACAATATAGTGCATAACTTAAATTGCTTGGCACTTAGGCCCTTAAAATAACATGGCTCTTAGGCCCTTAAATTGCATAACCTTAAACACTGAATTTCCCACATAAATAATGCCTTTGACCTGCAAATACATACACCAAAACATATGTTCTTTTACTAGTCTCCTTGAGAACATTTTACTAGGTCACTCACCATTGGCTCCTTAGGTATTTTATCAAGCAAATCAAGCTCATTTTCCTAAGGCATTTAAACTACATTGAGATAGTTTGTTTACCTCTTTTCCTCACAAATTTCTTTCTTGTTCCTTGTGAAACCGGTGGGGTACTTGATTCCTTGTCAAGTTCTATACATTGTACAAAAACAACATAATGAGTATTCAAGCTTTAAGCTATCTCATTGTAAACCCTAGTTACATAATTGTTTTAACACATTAAGGTAATTGTTTTACCTTGGAATTGGAAGAGAACTTGAATAAGTATCAAGAGAGGACTCCTCCTAGCCCTTGGAAGATTCAAATGAAGCTAAAACAAGCAAGAAATACACCATTGTGAGGTGAATTTTCGGACAACATGAAACATGGAGGAAACATGGATTTTCTTTGAGTTTCCTTACCTTGAAGCAAAGGAGAACATGAATATGTAAAAAGGTGAGCTCAAGCTCCTCCCATGGTGGTTTCTCTTGGCACCGAAATGGAGGTTTTGAAGTTTTGAAGAGACAAGATTGTAGAGCTTGGCTTAACTAAGAGAATGGTGGTGTTTGTTTTGATTTGGTTAAGTGAGCTAGGTTTTACAAGTGTTCAAAGATGAACTTCCATGGTGGTGGTGATATGTTACCGAGAGAGAACAAGAAGGAGAGAGGAGAAGAAGGAGTTGGAACCGTGGGAAATGAAGGAAAGGAAGGGAGAATGAAGATAGAACTACTTTTGAAGATATTTATATGTAAAGTAAATAGTAACTATATTAGTCATCTTTATTACTTCACAAATAACAAGAGAGTGGTGAGTCACCACACTTAGAAAACGGCCACCATTAGTTAGAAGGGTTTTGGTCTTTGTTGACCAACTTAATCACTTATAACATTATATGTTACAAACTAGTTATAAAAATCACTATTCACAAATACAAGGCACATAGAAGTGAAATTTTTGATTTCCCACTAATATGGCCACCCAAATGTGATACTATATAGTACACATGTTAATTAAAGAGTAATGATGGACATTTAGCCATTCAAAACTCGTTTACAAGACAATTTTTCAAAAACGTGCTTTAAGACTCCTTAAAGCACATTTTGTGTTTTAACTTGTTTTCAAGCTTGGTTTTCTTTAGTAATTGATTTAATATGTTCATTAACATATAAATAAGGTATAGGTATGACCATTAGGTCTTATACACATTCATCCCAAGCTTAGAGCACATTTTTGCTCATATTGACCTTAAGGTATTTTCTTATGTTTTATTTGGTTTCATTGTCTACCAAAGTTTTAAGGACTTATTTAGCCTTATAATCCTAATGAATATTATTAAGTCTTGGTAGGCTCTTTGGGTCCTAACCAAGTTCACTCATAGCTTAGAGCATGTTTTTGCTCAAACTGTGTCTTAATGCTTTATTGCATTTATTATGGTTTAAATTGTTCACTGATGTTACTAAGGCACTTTTTAGCCTTTACATACCATAATTTGATATTTAAACCACATATCAAGGTTTGGGGTATTTCAATCTACCCCCTTAAAAGAACTTCGTCCTCGAAGTTCACACTTTTCACATATCATTAGATTAGAACACAGTAATCACTTGGAAATAAACTTCCTTAACCAAACACACTTTACATCACAACCTCGGACTTGATGGTCGGGCAACACATTCACATCCAACATAACATAACATATCCAAATGATAACCTCGGACTCTATGGTCCGGGTATCTTAACAACTTACACATACATAACAACCCCTTTGACTCACTGGTCTTGGGTAACCTAACAACATTTGGACACATAAGTCCCCACAACATAACCGTCTTTAGACACATAGGTCTATGTAACACCACACATTTAGACTCATAGGCCTTGATAGTATACACTTTAGGAAATCCAAGTCAAAAAACATTCATTACACATACCACACAACATGTCAGAGCATGTATAGCAATCAAAAATATCCTTGATATACACTGTGATCCGCAGAACACGGTCGCGATGGACACCTTCCGTCCCCGTGCCTTTAGGAGATTAAAATAATCACATAAGTTTAAAATTTCCTTGTGAGGTTAAGTAAGAAGACTTTAATTATGTAAAGTATCCATCAACGTTTTATAAATGCCAATTGAAAATCCTTTTGAAAACACACACAACTCCAAGTCCAGCTTAAGCTCTTTGCTTCTTTTATTAGCGTGGTTATTCGTGACCACTATAGGGAGTTTCAAGAGACATCCAACCCTGATGTGATCAGCATCAGTGTTGAACTATCCTTCCACTCCAATTTGTGTTCGGTTTCCCTTGATCACATGCAAATCAAGTTCCACCTCCCACTTCATTTTCAAGCATTAATTAAATCACTCATTTCCAATTTTCTATCTTTTGAATCATTCTAGTCATGATCAAACATCTCCAAAGGATAGAACTCCGTCTATCAGTTACCTCATTCACTTTAATCACGTTGCCTAGGGAATCTTATTCTCACTAGGTTCTATGTCGGTATCATGCCCTTTCATGCATCACTATTAAGTATACATATATATATATATACATATATTTATCAAAATACAACACACCTGATTTTACATTTATACACTGTCGGGGCTTTTGTTCCCCCGGGAGTTTATCTACTCCCTACACTTGTACAATCACACACAACTATTAACAAACACACACACTTATCACAATGGTATTCGCATCATCTGTGCGCAATTACCACCATTAATCCATGAATGAATGTGTATGTTTACGTAACACACACCAATCATCAAAACAAACAATAATTTTGTGCTATGCACAATATGAGTCACATACACTACGTACACTTGTACGGTAATATACACCAAGTGGTTTTGCGCTCTACCCCCTTAAAAGGGATTACACCCACGTAATCAGTCACTAAACATTGCTTAAATGTTCTGCCGTCGTGAAGTGTTTTAACTTCCACGCGGTTTATTACACAATGGATTTGATTAGAGGATCTTAACCATATTGGCGGTTTAGTTCCTAAACCAAGAATTCTCATTGGAGTTGTAACTCAAACCGGTTTCGGTCCTGGCCTGTGAGGCTTTTAGGCATTAATAATTAGCATTCACTCATGTTTTACCATGTACATTCAACACTTGAATCACGGTCACTAGTTTCTGCTGCGAACTCTAATAATGTAGAGCTTAATTGCTCCCTTTGTATTCTTACTGTATTGTACATCCCCAATGTCACCTTACTTTGGTAACAATGGTTTCTCAACGAACGCACGGTATCTTTACCCTGAGCGAATTCGGTGAGTTTCACAATTTTCCATCCACTTCCATGATAATTTACTGTGTATACAGCTATGTATTCACAATGATCGACTTGTTCCCTTCCGACTTACTGTCGGTTGAGATGAGCTACTACCTAGTGTGTAGTGCTCTCCCAGCTATTTATAACATTTGGGGTATATTCCATACCGATATTGGCAGTTAGTGCTACTGTAGTCACTTACTGTTAATTATGTCTCCACATTTGGTTTTGTACAAGCACTTTATTGGTGCGGCCTTGCATTTCCTATGCATCGGCCTTTATAACATTATTGTCCACAATCAACATGTTTCCAATTCCTAGCTATCTCATTCGATCATTACTGCGCAAGTGCAATACCAAACACACTCAGTCATACAGAGTGCAGAGGCGTAAACTCTTGACAGTAAATCCCTTATGCGATTCGCCATGGAATTCACACTGAGTTCATCACACACATACTACCACTGGCTTATTGCTCAGTTTGTTTAACATCACTTATCTTGCATCTCCACTGAGTTTAACTCATAACTGATCTTATCTGTTACATTTTCGTTTAACAACATTCATACAACGGTCGCTTGTTGCGCACCGTGCTCTCACTTATTGTATAACACTAACTCACATGGTATTTACTGTCACATTAGCTTCCACACATAAATTTACATTATTCATATTATGGTTCATCCCTCATTTGGATGACTACTGAATGCTCCTTGAGCATCGATCATTCGAGTCACAAACCGGCGTTATTCAGCCAGGTGCTTCACTTTATACACATACTACTAAGCTAATTTCTCTTTCAATAACAACATGGTCAATCCTTAACATATTTCTTGAACTTGATTCACATAACTACCGCTCCTGCGGTGTCACAATGTCGAGAGGTATCCCCACTCTTAATGCAGTGGTTGTTACCACTCTATTCGCTTACACAACCTAAACTTCTACCATCAATCGAATTTTTATGATATATCCTGCTTTTGGATTATAAGCCTTATTTGCCTTGAGCTGGGCTCATTATAGGCTGTCCACACACATGTACTCTCTGTACAATATTACAAGGTCGTGCATCACGTTTCCTTTCATGGGATGCCTCTTAGGATTGTCAGTCCGTCTCTGACAATTTATGTCTAAACTGTGTGTTAGTTTCAACCCTTATGCTTCTGTCATGTATTTCATTCAACAATTGTTGATGTGAACACCCTTCAAGGATTGCTCCTGGGTGTTGTTAAGTTGTGCCTTTACATTTGGCTCACACTTATTGGTGCATTCCGTTAGCTACGCCTTTCGCGTTCTTTACTGGTTATTATCTTCTTCTGTGAAGATTAACATTTCCTGGTAGTGTAGGTACTTATTCTGGGAATTTCATCCCGTTCATTGCACATTAATGTGTCCACATTAGGCATCTGCTTGCCATGTACAGGCTGGGTCACCATTCCAGCTATAATGTTTATCCCTAAGGATCCTTAAGACATATGTGGTGTCTTTACATAACAGTTTGTGCCCATCGCACTTCCTAACTCTTAAACATTTCCTTGAGAGGAATTCACTAATCCTTTTAGTCTCGCTAACTTAACTGAATTCCTTAACTTCAACTATTCCTTGTAATCCTTAGCTGTCGTTTGATTTATACTGCTGACCGTAGACGGAGTCGACTACTTCCCGTGTTTCGGACTCCACTCGTATAATTATGGGGTATCATACTGATACATTGCTACTTACCCAACTAACCCATAAGTAGGTCTGTCAGGCCCACATGCTCCTATCGGAGTGCGGTCGTCCCACAACACAGCTGGTACACTCGAGTGTCCGTCACACGCCTAGGTGAAGTATTCTGTTGTCAACTCCCTTATATTGTCCCGTGACAATATTCATTCCTTACTTCCCGAACTTAATCGAGGGAAAGTTTATCCATTGTTGTATCCTCGTCAACTGTCCTTGGTTTTACTGGTTTGGTTTAAAAGAAGGTTGGAAAGAAGTGTTGGTTTGAAGAAAAATCTGGTTTTGAAAAGAAAGGGTTTGAATAAATCTGGGTTTAAAGAAAAATTTTCATGGTTTCACAACATCTTCTTACCTTAACCAAGTCTAGCTTCTTGCTGATGGTGTACTTCCAATTACAAAGGTCAGGCTGTTAAGCCCTTCCATGGTTATAATGTTCACACTTAACTTCGTGGTACTTTACTAAGTACTTGTAGTGGTTATAAATTTCCCGAACAGCCTGTTTAGCCGCACTTGTTATGGCAAGTGCGCCCATGCTAACTGGCTATCGGTTTAACACATACTGGTATGGTATTGTTTTTACCATACTATCATCAGTGGCCTTGTTGGCCCTCACTGATCTTACTGCCTTGATAAAACTTGTCTAGGTGACTTCTCACTGTCTTCACATGACAATCATCAACTAGGGTGTTTCCCATTCTGGGAGACCCTTTGTCTTAGTATTGTATCCTCTTTGTAGCCGTTCACGCACCTGTCGTGGTTACTGAGACTGTCTCTTGTTGGGCATACGTGTGTTCCTTTGTCGGTGGTGTACCGTGGTGTTTATTTATCAACTGGGTCCGTAGACATCGTCTAGGTTTATTATCCATTTCTTGCCTGTTGCACGGTAGGTGCGTTGCAAGCTGGTTAGTCTCGATGCTCTGCATGTCGACCCAGGTTGCTGGAAATTCTATTCCCCAATACACAAGATCCTTCATTCATTGCTATAAATGCGGTTAACATTAGTCAGATGGAGACCGTATCCGGGATTCCCAGTTTTCGGGATCTACCGTATGACAGATTCTCCGTACCCTTAAAGGTATAGTATACAGCCAGATCGGTATTCCGAGTAAGAGTGGACTTCCATCTCTCTGGCGTTGTTTCCCCAAGTTATAAACAGGGATTGTGGAGGGTGGGATGGAGGTAGTAGGTTTTCCGTATTCAGCGTAGTTCCTTACTAGCGTATCTCTCACGCTATCATCAACCCTTAACCCAAATACTTAAATCCTAACTCGGTACTTCCTAAGCTCGGTAACTCAGTCATTAGAGCGATTACTAGCTCTGATACCACTTTTTGTACACCCCATCCAACATTAACATACTTACAGCAAACTGCAGCGGAAAGAACAACCTCATCACATCACTTAACTTGTTGGTGTTACACGCCGTTAGCCACCCACGTGGCTAACAAGGCTAATACATACACAATGTACCGGTCTGATGGGCTAAATTCCCGAGCAATTACACATTTTATCCCTTTCCATTAGTACAACAACAACATACACCTTTAACTATACCGAGTATTTACAAACTGACGCCGACAACAATATCGGTCTTACTACTCCTACTGTATATATACACTTAGATGTTTACCCATGTACAATGACTACCCGTCCTACTCTCGAACGGCTTCCAGCACTTCGTACCTGAAATAGGAAAAGAAGAGAAAGGGGTGGCCCCAAGGGGCTCAGCACCTTTGCTGGTATGGTAATCCCGCAGCCCACATGCTATCGGGCCACGCACAACTACTTGTCGTCTTAGCATGCGGTTGATTATATTTTAATCATACATGTAACAACGAACACACATCTCATAACATTCGCCTCAACGGGCTCAACAAACGGATATATATATCCTTCTTAATGAGTCACTCGTGGTATAAATCATCCCTAGAGTGTTCCTCCTCTGATGGAGCTACTTCCTTAATAGACGACACATACCCTTAATTCGGGTTACCCGTAAACGCCTTTTATCACAAACTGGGAATCATATCCATGATCCACACACTTCACATTTTACAACATATAACATACACTACATAACAACACTTAACACACTTTGCACGTTTCCATGTGCACAACATAACACCGCAATAATATTGCATCACAACAAAACACATAACACAACGGGAATGGTTCTCTTAGGAACCGACCCAAACATCACTGATACACTGGTGAGCCTAGAGATTGTTGCCAGTCTCATGATAAGCTCGTTACATAACTCGTTACCGTCTCGTTAAATGGACGGTTAACTTAACACAAGGTGTCTCGGATATAGTGATCCAAGCACACCGAAACAAACATAACAATAGTATGCCCTGTGGCCCGACGTGAGTCAGTAATAGCCTTGGTTAAGCTAAAGGGAAGGTTGAGAACCAAATTGGAAAACAACCATAACATACAGAGAGGATCGAACCTGCTATGACAACGACCCCCATACTCACACGTGGCCGGAATAGACCGGACTCCTCACTCCCCCCGTTAGCACTTATTAGAAGTTCAACTTTGAACTTTATCAAACAATCACAACATAGAGTTAAGTCTTGTCAGACATACACAAGGGAAGAGAGAGTCATACATTCACTTACAAACATCACACACAAACATCACATAACCAACTCACGCATAGCCGTGGTTAGAACGTTCCTTAAGTCGGAAACGTTATTACCGGATACCGTTCTCTTACGTTTACCTAATAGGGAACTAGCCCTTCAAGCGCATTAGAGGTTACCGGTATCGGTACGTAAACATACAAAACAATAATGACTGTAAACTCGTTTCATGATTTATATCATAACGTGGCAAACATACAGGAAAGCACATTGGCATACAAGCCGGTGTAATCCGTTAGGACAGGTTGCAAGAAAACCATACCTGTCACCGGAGTCCACTTTACCACGTCCACTTATGTTCCTCGAGCAATTCTCGAACAACTGTTAACATCACATGTGTTTTCATTAACATCGGGGTTTGCTTGATCATTTAATGTCAATGCTTAATTTTTCCCCGTTAACTTAGTTACATAACTTAACATTTTAACTTGTTTTACTCTACATTTTAATACAACTTTTAAACCCACTTAGGTGTCATTAAAACTCACCTAACATGTCCTTAACATCCTTATAACATCATTACCTACCAATCCCCATCATCACACATCATTTCATAACCTTAAACCATGTTTTTGGTCCGACCGACCCACCGACCGACCCACATCTGGGTCGGTCCATTACAGACCCCTTTTACTTCCTTACAAAATGACCGTCGACCCACCATTCTGGGTCGTCCATGTGCGAACATTTTTCCACCTTTGAAACTTGACCGACCGACCATGTCCGACCACCCTTTTGGTCGGACCATCACGAAATTTTCCCAACTTTACAGAGGCTCGACCGACCCAAAAACTGGGTCGGCCCCTGGGTCGGTCGCCTCCTAAACTTACCCAAACTAGTCAATTCTTCACCAAACTTCTCCTAAGGCCTCTCAATGTGTTCTAACACCATTTGGCACTTCAAACACACCTTAAGATATTCCTAAACACTCACAAAACTATTTTCCTAATTCCTTACAATGTTTTCTCCTTATGATTCCTAGGTGGCATTTCACCTATAATGACCACAATATCAAGGTGTTTCCTCTACACCTTATCATCATCTCTCAACTTCTTTTCTTACTAACTAAATCTCCTTTTTACATCATACCTAAACATCACTTGTTCCTTGAACACTAACCTTACCTAAACCTTAAACAAACTCCTCCAAGACTTAAATACATCCACAAAACACACATTGAGTTCCTAGAACTTCCAAGACAACACCTAAATCCTTGCATCACTCTAAATCACCTTAACACATGTTTTCTTCTCAAGTAAACATTCAATCACCTTTAACACTTCCTAGTTCACCAAAACTTCCTTAAAACACTTAGAACTTCTTACACATTTCCCAAATTTGGCCATAGCTTCTCTAGTATATACTCACATCCAAACACTTAGGTTTTTACCTTATTTCATTCAAAACACCTAAAATCCATCAAACACATTTTTATACACAAACTTCACACATTAAGCACTACATCACAATATAGTGCATAACTTAAATTGCTTGGCACTTAGGCCCTTAAATAACATGGCTCTTAGGCCCTTAAATTGCATAACCTTAAACACTGAATTTCCCACATAAATAATGCCTTTGACCTGCAAATACATACACCAAAACATATGTTCTTTTACTAGTCTCCTTGAGAACATTTTACTAGGTCACTCACCATTGGCTCCTTAGGTATTTTATCAAGCAAATCAAGCTCATTTTCCTAAGGCATTTAAACTACATTGAGATAGTTTGTTTACCTCTTTTCCTCACAAATTTCTTTCTTGTTCCTTGTGAAACCGGTAGGGTACTTGATTCCTTGTCAAGTTCTATACATTGTACAAACAACATAATGAGTATTCAAGCTTTAAGCTTCATCTCATTGTAAACCCTAGTTACATATATTGTTTTAACACATTAAGGTAATTGTTTTACCTTGGAATTGGAAGAGAACTTGAATAAGTATCAAGAGAGGACTCCTCCTAGCCCTTGGAAGATTCAAATGAAGCTAAAACAAGCAAGATAAATACACCATTGTGAGGTGAATTTTCGGACAACATGAAACATGGAGGAAACATGGATTTTCTTTGAGTTTCCTTACCTTGAAGCAAAGGAGAACATGAATATGTAAAAAGGTGAGCTCAAGCTCCTCCCATGGTGGTTTCTCTTGGCACCGAAATGGAGGTTTTGAAGTTTTGAAGAGACAAGATTGTAGAGCTTGGCTTAACTAAGAGAATGGTGGTGTTTGTTTTTGATTTGGTTAAGTGAGCTAGGTTTTACAAGTGTTCAAAGATGAACTTCCATGGTGGTGGTGATATGTTACCGAGAGAGAACAAGAAGAAGAGAGGAAGAAGGAGTTGGAACCGTGGGAAATGAAGGAAAGGAAGGGAGAATGAAGATAGAACTTACTTTTGAAGATATTTATATGTAAAGTAAATAGTAACTATATTAGTCATCTTTATTACTTCACAAAATAACAAGAGAGTGGTGAGTCACCACACCTTAGAAAACCGGCCACCATTAGTTAGAAGGGTGTTTTGGTCTTTGTTGACCAACTTAATCACTTATAACATTATATGTTACAAACTAGTTATAAAAATCACTATTCACAAATACAAGGCACATAGAAGTGAAATTTTTGATTTCCCACTAATATGGCCACCCAAATGTGATACTATATAGTACACATGTTAATTAAAGAGTAATGATGGACATTTAGCCATTCAAAACTCATTTACAAGACAATTTTTCAAAAACGTGCTTTAAGACTCCTTAAAGCACATTTTGTGTTTTAACTTGTTTTCAAGCTTGGTTTTCTTTAGTAATTGATTTAATATGTTCATTAACATATAAATAAGGTATAGGTATGACCATTAGGTCTTACACATTCATCCCAAGCTTAGAGCACATTTTTGCTCATATTGACCTTAAGGTATTTTCTTATGTTTTGTTTGGTTTCATTGTCTACCAAAGTTTCCTAAGGACTTATTTAGCCTTATTAAATCCTAATTGAATATTATTAAGTCTTGGTAGGCTCTTTGGGTCCTAACCAAGTTCACTCATAGCTTAGAGCATGTTTTTGCTCAAACTGTGTCTTAATGCTTTATTGCATTTATTATGGTTTAAATTGTTCACTGATGTTACTAAGGCACTTTTAGCCTTTACATACCATAATTTGATATTTAAACCACATATCAAGGTTTGGGGTATTTCATAATCTCGGCTTCAAACTCACTAATCTGCAAAGGTAAAATTTGTTGGGGAGCGAGCAACCACACGCTCAGTAAGCAATAAACTACATCAACAAAGCAGCAGTCAAACCACATACAAATTTAGCGGTATGAATCTGAGCTCAATAAATTATGTAGTTATAAATATAGTCTAATACATAGTAAAAAAAAGCAGGTACACAAATATATGTATATATACAAACTTGATTAAGTTGCTTAATTAAAGGTTATGCGGATAGAAAACATATATATCAAAACTAATACCATAACCAAGTCAAAAACTTGCTAAAGGGAACCATAGCTCAAGGCTAACCTACAAGGGATATAATGGCAATGACGTTCATACACACTAACTAATTAGAACCTCAAACCGAGGTGCTCAAAAACTAAAGTGACATCTTCACAGAGGATGTTGAATACTAAAACCGGTAGATGTTAGTCCATAGACTAACCACATTGATTATAAAGTATATCACTTACCAAATACTTTGCAGATATAACCAGCAACAAAGGTATATGGGATATTTTGTGTTTTTTTTTTGTCGATAACTGATTTGAAACATATCGTAGTATATACTACATATATACATATATAGCTGAGTATAGAAGTACAACCTGAAGTATTGTGGTGACTCTACACCATCCAACAAGCATACTGACCGGCCCTTATTAATTTAATTAATCAATATCATTATACCGATACATATAGAACGATTCAGTGATACACCTACAATAACTATAAGCCACTATGCTACCCATCGTATTCCTCCACGTACATGAGTACATGACAAATCCATTAGCCTAAAATGAGTTTCAGAAATAAATATATATGGGAAAGAGAGAAACTAGGAAAAATAGTAAAAATAACAGTCATAAATGTGTAGTAATGTATCATATATGACATTTGCATTAAGTACTGAATATTATAGATACGTACGAGTTGATAGCATTTAAAAAAAAGATATTTTTAAAACCATTATAGTATATAGTGCCATAATTATTATAATAGAGAAATTTTTGGTCACTAGCAAGACGAGTATCACCAAATCGCTCAAATACTTAATACCAAGCACCATTTAAAGTGCTAACATAAGTGATAATCAGCTCATGTATATAAGGTTGAGAAAAGTCAAATTATATATTTTTATAAAAATTGCAACCCAAAAACTCGAAGTATTTAATATATGTATTCAAAATTTCGGGGTATTACGCAATCAGTAGAGGCATGGTGCGCAGACAACTAATGCATGCCTAATAACACATCAAAATAGTTCATCCGTAGAGGGATGAGGTTAGCACACAAAACTCTATCCTGCACTACTACAAGACTCTACAGATAAAATCTAAAACCATAGAAGATGTCCTTTCCAACGGACTAGACACACAAATCCACATCCAAGGGCTCAACAGAGAGCTTGAGCTCAACCACTAAATCAGTTGAAATGAATGAATGGGTAGCTTCAAAATCAAATATGCAAAAGATACACTGAGAGAATAGCTGAAGAGTACCTGAAACGACCCTCTTAGCCCCTCGACCGGGCTCTCTTGACAAGGCAAACACCCTAGCCTGAGCCTGACGCTTCTTCTGGTTTGACTTCCCCTTGGACCCCGATAGAGCTATCATCTGCGCCTCCTGAACTGCCTCTACTCTTGTCAGCCCGCAGGCAGTCAACAATGTGTTGCTCCAAGGATCCACACTTGAAGCACACTCTCCTCTTCTTGTAGCACTCCCAACCAGGATGGGACCTGCCACAAGAATCACACTTCGACCTGGAAAAAGAGAAAGTCTTACGATCGCCGTAGTGCTGCTTCTTCTAAGAAGGAGTATGGTCCCTCTTCCCATAATCATTAGGTCTATGCTTCCTCTTTTGATCCTTTCCAACCGACTACTTCGACTTCAGCTCGCTCTCGACCACCAAAGCGACATCGGCTACATCTCTAAATGTCTTATGCTGAAACAGTGCCACTACTACCCTGACCTCTAACCACTTTCAACCTTTCTTACCTTCCGGTTCTCGTCCAACTCCAGCACATACTTAGACAAGGAAATGAACTTCCGAACGTACTCCTCCACAGACATGTCCTAGCCTCGACAAAGTCTCCCGTACTCTACGATCTTCTGATCGTGGTACACATCTGGATAGAACAGCTTGCTGAAACGCTCGGTGAATTGCTCCCTTGAAAACGGATGAGGAAGCTGGTCCTCAAGTGTCTTCCACCACTCTTTGGCCTCAGCTTGGAACATGAAAGTGGCAAATTCAACCTTCTGCTCCTCGTCACAGCCCATGACCTTCAATAGGTCTTAGATAGTTTTAATCCAATGGCTCGCCTCCTGAGGTTCTCCACTACCATTGAAGGAATGAGACTTCAGTAATAAACTCTTGCAACACGTTGACGTTGCTACCATGACTAGCATCTTCAGACACTTCTGCACCAACAATTCCAACATTCAGTAGTGAAATACCCCGTAATCAAAACTAGTGATTAATTAGGCTAATAAGTATTTTAGAGGCTTAAATACATCTAAATAAACATGAGGGAACAAATCCTGAAGAAAATGGATCCTTAAAATGGATTAAAAGCACAAACGAACCTTAAAGCGCGTTTTCCAAGGAAACCGGGAAAACGTGACTGTAAGCGGGCCAAATAGACTCGTAATAATTTTGGTCAACCAAATAGTCATTAATAAACATTAATGAAGGTTTAGGACCAATAAATTTAATTAAACGAGGAAATTCCGGAAAATGGGTTCCGGTTAGTAAAAACTGTAAGAAACCAGGAAGAAGTGGGGTGAGAGTGTAAATAAGTAAAACTAATGTGTCCACCTTTGCAAATAAAAATTAAAAATCTGTAGAGTGAGTGTGGTGTGGCCAATTTCCTTCCCCCTCTCTCACTTTCTTTATTTGCTATTAGACACATAAAGACAAAACCATAAAAGAAAGAAAGAGAAAACAAGTACAAAAGCAAAATAAAACTCTCTCTCCTCTACCCCCTCACTTCTTCACTGTACCCACCTCCCCCTTCCTCTGATTTTCTTACTTCTCCCAACCGGTAATAGAGGATTGAAGAACTCACTCCTCTTCTCTCCTCTTGTTCACTCAAACCTTCTCCAAAATTGTAAAAATCATACCATTGGAATCCCCTTGTCAAGGAAATCATCTCTCTCCTTTCAGAATTCAAAAAGCTCCATTTTCATCTCCATGGCTGGAAGCCATTTGAAGGTTTGAGTCCACCATTAGAAGCTTCTCCTTCACCTTGGTGTTTTGAGGTAATAAGAAATTCGAAAATCCACCAGTTTTAGCTCTCCCTTACATTATTAAAATTTCCAGATTTTAAAATCCATGTTCCTTGTGTTCCAGCTGATTTTGGCTTCATTTTGGGAGTTGGAATCTTGCCTTGTTGCTGTCCAAAGCTTCATCTATCCATTGGAAGGTAATGCTCCATTTTAAACCTTAAACAAGTACATAAACCCTAGGTTAGTTAGGGATGATTTTCTAAGTAATGGTGTGGATTGGTATGGCTGTAGCATAAGTGGTTGTGTGAGGAAGAGCAAGGAAGAAGGAAAGAAGAAATCAAGAAAGCAAGAAAGAAATCAAAAACTTGAAACAACAAGGTAATTACTCTTGCGTTGAACTAGTTGTGTATGCATTATTGTAACAGATTTTAAGTACTTAAAAATGTGTAATGTATGTAGTTTGAGTAGTAACCATGTAGTAGTATAATGAAGAAGAGAATGTAACAGATTTGAAGCTTTTGAATGATGGATAAAAGCTTGGGAAAACCATAGGGAATGGATATGAATGTGTAGGAAAAATTATTTGTTGATTAGTGCTTGAATTGATATGGAAATTTGGGAATGAATTGTGAGCTGAGAATCTTATGTGGGCAAGGTAAAAATTATAGGGGAAACTCTGCCCAAATTTGTATAGAAATTAGAAGACGTAGTTTTGTAAGAAGAGGGAACAACCTAGGTAGTAACTATGTGTATTTGGAGAGCTTCATGAGAGTGTTTAACCATCTTGAAAACAGATTTGGAAAGGAGTTAAGTAGTAGGGAGAACTAGGATGTAAAGTAGTGCATTTAGAATGTTAGGAGTGACATAAGTAGAGGGAGTATTGAATGGTAGAAGTTGGTTTAAAAATCTGTAGCATAAGAAGAACAAAAACTGCTATGAGTGCTGGAATGGAAATGAGGAAAATTTTGTAAATCAATATAAGAATGGGAAATGAATTTAGTAATGAGTTAATGGATGAACTATGGTATTTTAGGAGGTCTAATTAGTACTAAATCATGTTAGGATGTAAGTAGGAAGATTGGGGAAGAAATGGGTAAGAGAATAAAGTTGAAACAGATTCAGTAGGATAGTTCTGACCTCGACCGACCCAGAGGGTTGAGTCGGTCGTGGGTCGGTCGGACTAAAATTACTGGAACGTAACTTTCTAACTTCGACCGACCCAGACGGGTGAGTCGGTCGGGTGTAGAATTTTTCAAAGTCGAAGTTTCTGACTTCAACCGACCCAGGAGGTTGGGTCGGTCGTGGGTCGGTCCAGATGAATTCTAGGAGCCGAATTCTTTCTGATTTCGACCGACCTAGAGGGGTCTGGGTCGGTCGGGTCACACATGGGTCGGTCGGGCCCCAAAAAAAATGGTAATCATATATGTTTATATGTATATGTATATGGGGGCTTGGTAACACACCATTAATAGAATAAAAATGGTAAGAGAGTAAGTACATAAGTAAGAAAGTAGGTTCAAGAAGTAATGAGTAAAGGATGATTTTCAAATCAAGTATGGAATGTAAAGAACTAGTAAGTGTACATTAGAAGTATTAATGAAGGAATGAGTTAGGTCCATAATAGATTATTGATCATACAACTCTATGTAAGTATAGGACTTGGATAGTTGAACCCCGAAGGAAAATCGGAGTTCGAGTACGATGGTGAACGGTATGATTTTCTCATGCCCTGTATCCTAACCTGGTTACTCTGATTTGTGTGTTTATGTGATCACCTAATAAGATATATGCACGAATCAGGTTTTATTGCACTTACTTGTGTTTGAACTATATTGTTATTGTTATATTGTCTTGAACATTTAGTTTGTATAATTCATGAAATGAATGGATGAGAATGAAGTGTATGAGTACCTTGTAGTGTACTTGTGTAGTGTATTAACCCTTGGTAGGGAAGTAATGACTTATACAAATTCCAAACCACCTAACTCCTAACTTGAGTAATGAGTAAAATGGAATGAGTAGAAGTCCGATATAGTTTCGGCCACGCGTGAAGATAAGGAGACACAAGAGGTTGGATCCGAATCCTGGCCTTAATATATTCCATGGACCATACCCCTTAAATGGGTAGCATCCTGGATTAGTGAGCCACCCTAAAGCCGGTGGTGGGATATCGTAGTCCCTGCTTGGAGGTCATACCGACGTAACATGAGTATAAGTAAGTAAGTAAAGTATTGTATGAGTAATGGTCTTGACTGGTGTAAGTCATTGACCACGAGTAAAAGAGTAATGTGCACCCGATTAACCCGAGTGTGTAAAGAAGCTAACAAGCCCTGTGTATGTATTGGGGAAGTGTATCCCCGTATTCCGGTAAGTATGGATGGTTGACTTGTAATGTCCTCCTTGTATGTATTGAAATGTGTGTATGTATGCTTTGTGATGTATTGTAATATTATGAATAAAAGCATGTATGTGTGTATGAGTAAATGAAACGCATGTATTCGACCAAGTAGTCGGCGTACCCTCGCTAGTACGCGGGGTATGCGAATTTCATATGTAGCGTTTCACTGAGCCCCTAGGGGCACTGTTTTTATTTTCTAGGTACCTAAAGCTAATATGGTCGTTGTAAGGGACCGGCTGCTATGCTTAGTTAGCTAGGGATAAATTGTGGATAGTAAAGAATTTGTATAAGGCTTGAAGCCTTTGAAGTATCGGTGTACCAAGGGGTACACCATTATGTATTTGGAAAGTATGTAGTTTTGTGAGGAATGGGTAGATGCTAGACTCTTAATGAGTATGTATAGACTTGAGAGAATTGTTGTATTTGGATTTGGATCTTAGTAAACTCGGTATAATGTATTGTAAGTATTGCGTAGTGTATTGAATGGAGAATTGTTGTATTCGGTTTGTAATTGAAGTGTGGATCGTATTTGTTTTAGTACTCGGGTATTCCGGTCCATCAGTCCGATGCTGTAATGGAAGTAGGCCTTGTAAATCACGTGGGTGGCTAATGGCATTGTATCACCCGCTATTGAGTAAGGAAGTATCCGCAGCGTAAGTATGGAAGTACGAGGAGATTAGACCGTAATAACGGGATTAGCTTAGGGGTGTTACAAAAAGTGGTATCAGAGCGAAGTATCACTTTGATGACTGGAAATACCGAGTTTAGGAAATACCGAGTTAGGAATTAGAAGCTTAGGGCTAAGGGCTGAGTGATAGCGTGGGAGATACGCTAGTTAGGAACCATCGGTGTGTACCGGATACCTACAATACCAGACCCGCCCTCCACATTCCCCGTTGTATAACTTAGGAAAGAACGCCAGAGAGAAGGAAAGTCCTCTCATACTCGGGAAAACCCGATCTGGCAGTTGTGAAATCATCATACGGTAAACGAGAATCTGACCTATAGTAGATTCCAAGAATCGGAAGTCCTGGAGATAGTTCCCGGTTGAACAACAATACCCGCACTTAATGATGGTAGAATGAGAATCCTAACCATAAGGAGACTAGAACTTACGACAGCATGGGGCGACGTGCTTAGCAGTCGCAGAAAACTGGCTGGTCAAGCAGCAGCAGGAAGTGAAGCACCAACCGTGCAACAAAGCGCATAGTGGAGCAGTAACGGAACCCGAGACACAAGTCTACGGGACAGTAATAGCTAGATAACACTACCAATGGTATACTACCTGACTACAGGCGTAGTCATGAGTGGGTAACTCCAAAACTATAATGCTAGGAAGTTACAATACCTGGCCGACATAGCTCAGACAGCTATGAAACATTCACGAGATATAAACCGACACAACTACAGAAGTAGTGCCTGAACAAGCTGAGGCTCGGTAACTACGGTAAACGTGTGGGAATGAGTAACAAGGAAAACACAGGACAAATAAATAGGATCAGAAGATTGATTAACCCAAGTAAAGGATCAGTGGATTAATGGAAGAGCCAACATGGCTACCGAATACACAAGGAAACAATACCGTGATCAGTACGGGTTAACCTAAAAACCACCAGTACCACACACTTGCCACGGCAAGTGCATTAATAATAGGATTATTCAAAAAGACTTTTAACAATCGACAAGTACTTAGTAAAGTACCATCATCGCAATAAAGCAACTACAAGATCACAAATCCTAAGAATTTGAAGAATGAAACCTTGGAAGGGCCTAACGGTCCAACCATTGTAGTAAGAAATATACCACTCAGCGAGAGGCTAGACTTGGTCTGAATCAACCGGCATTGAATTGCCATGGAAACTTTTCTTTTAAACCCAAAACTTTTCGTTTAAAACTCAAATAATTCTTTTAAACCCCCAGACTTTAAAACCAAACCAGAAGATTCACAATAAGCTGTCATAGGACGATATAAGAGGATTCGACAATCGAATACTTCACCTAGGCATGCAACGAACACTACAAGTGTGCAAAAATGAGATGTGGGACGACCGCACTCCAATAGGAGCTTGCGGGCCTGATAGACCTACTTGTAGGATGGTCGGGTAAGTAGCAATGTATCAGTAAGGTACCCCACATATGTATACAAATGGTGTACAGAACACGAGAAGTAGTTAACTCCGTTCTACGGACCGTAAGTAAGTTCAAGCCAGAACAGTTGGACGCCACAGACGGACAAGGAGGAAGAACGCAGTTAAACTAACGAGTATAAAGTGACCCACACAATTGACCTGATGTAACACCCCTATTTAACATATTTATAGCGGAAATAAAATACTAAAGGCGTACAGACCAACGGGTTCCAAACACCCGGCACCAAACCTCACCAATTTATAACTTAAAGATTACAACTGTCACGGCCTGAACCTCGAGAAAACTTAACAAAAATAAAACAGTAATAAAACACATAAACTCTCCACAAAACCTAATCCCATCCCAAACACTCGTTCTCTTTGTGGCCACCTGTAAAATAACTCGTACCTGCAAGATAAAACCAAGCAGCCCACCCCGAGAGGGGTGGGTCAGTTCCCTGGAATGGAACTGGTACGATCCTCCAAAAACAAACTTATAATACAATTCTTAAAAAAATAATAGCTTGAATACAATCACTTAACCCACTCAGAGGAACAAGGCATTTCACAAATCACCAAGTCAAGATAACCAGTTGCGAAAGTAATACTTAACAGAAAGTTAAAGTTAGTCAATCAAAAGATTCACACCATAAGTTAGTGTACATCCATTGTTTACGTTAGATTCAGTTTCAGTTAGGAATAGGAAGACCCAAGTAGTCACAAAGACTAGGAACGAAAGAAGAGATCCAAGAACCCATAACTCAAGAGTGGAATCAAAACAACTGGGAGAGATGGCCCCCACCGCCAAGTACGTCCTTTTAGGACAGGGGATATACAGCCCCTCACTGTCTACTACGTCCCTTTTGGGACAAGGGATATACATCCCCTCACTGTTACCATTGAAGACGCGCGCACGTCGAAACAACAAGACCCAGCTCATGGATGAAACGATATCCAGAGTCAAAAGAAGAATTTACCAAGATCGACCTTCTCCACATTCCCACTAGATCACTAACTACCCAGAGCAATACCAAAACACTCAGTCCTACAGAGTGCAGAAGCGTAAACCCTAAGCAGTTAATGTCTAATGGAACAACCAAATAGAAGGAACCAATACCCATGTAAGTTTCACATTCAAGGCTCAGTTAGTCACACAAGCTGAGTTAGTCACACAACCATTTCCTTTTAGAAATCCACTTTAGCACAGTTAGTGTTTGTCACAAACATCCCTTAAGTCTGGTTAGCAAGGCATAAGAGTACGAGAAATCGTACCTGGTATGTGAAGAACATTAATTAACTTGAATGAGTGATTCCCCAATAGTAACCTATAATTAAGGTGTTCCAAGTGTCGATTAGTTAAGGGACCTATAAACCAAACAACCTTCTATTCTTACTGATTTATAGTTCCAGGTTTAACATTATTCTCTCACAAGGATTTGGGCTAGGTTTCGTTAATTAAATCTTTTGTTAGGCCCATTCCGTTTAAACTGGAACGATTTAGGATTTAACCCCGAGAGTGGCCCAACCTCTCTTTGAATTGTTTAAGTGGGCTTTTGGAGTTCGTAGACTTGGGCTTAGTGAGTTAACCCAAGACCATATTACGTTTATGTTATGTAATTAAACCCTTAAGTTATTAATGACTATTTAATTACACACCGATTAAAATCCTAAGGTTTAATATATACATTCCTCTTATTATAACTATCACAAGGAATGTTATTTCCCTCATCCATTTTAATGTGTTTATAATATATATATCTTTAAGTATTAAGATTTATCCATAACATTTTTAAGAAATTTTATTGTATTTAATTATGTTTAATAACTTTTAGGCATAACCACAACCAATATACAGTTTATAAAATAAAGTGTTTTCTTTTACTTATTTAATATATATACGTATACCTGTATTAGAATTTAATACAGACATCCCCTAAGTAGCTTATTGTATTTAAATTATCTATTACTTCAACATTTATCTGCTTTCCATGTGTGTTCATAAAGTACTTCTTTTAATATCTTAGGATATTAGCTTCTATAGTATTAAGTTAATATAAGTGTTGATTTATTAGCTTCCTGTTTTACCCTAAGTTACTATTTCATTTCCTTTTTATATATGTGTAAATATATATATTTTCCTTAGTTTTGATTAAGAATATTAATTCCCATATAATATAATAAATAAGATGTAGAATAATTAAATTCCTTGATTTAACATAAGTTTCTATTTTAATTCTTCCATATAAGTATATACATATATGTAAATAATTTCACTTCTCTTAAAAGCTAATACCCAAAACATTTATAAACATACTGTTATAAAATGTTAATTTAGTTTTCCTTATTTTTTTCACAGCTTAAAAGTTTATTAACAAACCATACTTTAATTTTGTTACATTAAAAACCATATATTATAAGTGATTCTTATGAAAAACTCATAAACATAATTTTTAAACCCATTACCATTGTCCAAAATTCTCAAATTTAATATACAGTAACTATAACATTTATACATATTATAAAATTGTGTTATTTCATAAAAATATCTTTAATTAACCAATAATTCCATAATACCCGAACTTAAAAAAGAAACTTATGTTTAAAAAATCCAAAAACCATATTAATTTACATCAAAATAACCTAGATTCTATAACGGAATCTATGGTTAAAATTTCAAGTCAAAATACATTCGGGAAGGTATTTAAATTAATTCAACAAGTTAGGGTTAATTCTGGAAATATTAAAACCCATAACCAACTAAATCCCCAGATCTAATCTCGGCCGTCCGTTTCTAAAACTTACGATTGGACGGCCACTGAGTGTCAAGTTCATCCCTAACCCCAGCGAACTACCTGAGTACTAAATTGCGAATTCCTTAAAATCTACAGAACCAAATTCGATGATTTTTGTTTCTATGGTTTCGAAATTCAATTCCGGTTCTAATGATACCAAATTTGCTAGCTAACATGCAGAATTCAGTGGTTTTCGATTCTGGTTCGAGGTTAGGGTTTAGTTCGGGTTTCCGATTACAAATCTAGCAAATTCTCTCAACCTAACGAGTAATAACTGAAATTGGAACATGGTTTTGACCGGTAATGCAATATAGATTAGCAAGGTCGAAAGAATTTGAAGAAAACTTACCGGAATTGCACGAATCGAAAGAATTCAATTTCGGTTTCTGGAAAAACTCCTCCTTTACGAACTGATTGAGTAGCCAACTTTACAACACTATAAGTTTCAGTACAGATCGAGTTAGAACTTGTTCTTCGGCTTAATCTAAAGAGGAAACTTAACTCTACACAATGATAGCAAGAACTCACTCTAATTTGCATATACAGAAAGAAAACTGACCCGAAGTTACGAGTTTACCTTACGTTTTTCCTATGATTTTATGTGATGTTAGACCACGAATTTAGGCACTTCGTTCTTATAAACGGTTGGGAATTGGCTTTGGTCATCAACATGAAAGTTGTAGAGGTATGAGAGATCTTCAAAACAAGCAAAAGAAAACGAAATTTGGCTGAGAACGAAAAAGTTATGGTGAGAACGAGCTCAACTGGTCTTTTTCTGGAAAACTGGTTACGGTTTTGTGGGTAGGCTACTTTGGAGCGGTTTTCCGGCTGATGTATAACGAATTGGTTTGTGTATGAGTTATGGTTGGAAAGAGCATTTGTGGGAGAAGAGAATGCAAAAGACGACACTCAAAAATTCCAAAAGATGAGGGAGTTATGGATGTCACAAGTTAGGGCAAAATCTGGAATCGGTTAGCGAAAAGCAAGGGGATAAAATCGACTAAGTGTTGGGCGCGTATCCCGAGGCACGCGGGTGAGTCAGCAGACTTGCCACATCAGCATCTTTTTCAAAATTTTGGCTCTAAACTTCATTTTATCATAACTTTGGCTAGGATGATCCGTTTTTGACGTTCTTTTTATCGATCTTCATGGTTTTCCATAACCTATTTATTGGTATAGGTTTCATGGGTTGGTTTGACTATTCTCAAAAAGTCAACCCTAGCAAGGCTTGAGAAGCTTTAGGGTTTCTAGGATTTTATATTGACTTTTATGTTTCAAAACAATGTTCCAACTCTTCCTAAAATCTTTATAATATACTTGGAGTGTTTAGAAATTTTTCCAAGATTTATTGACTTGTAAATCTTATTATTAAATTCATAATACTATATAATAATATATGGTAACCCAATATTTAATAGTATTCTTTAGGATTAAATGGGAGAAATCCCATGATTTAATTTTCATAATTCCATATAAGGATATAATGATTTATTATTCACAATTCCATACTATAATATAATAATTAATGGTATTATTTACGGTTTTAATAAAATAAATCCCCTAAATTAATTTAAATTAATTTAGGGGTATTTCAGTATATCCCCCTTAAAAGAAACTTCGCCCCGAAGTCGATAATAATTCCAACAAATTTTCATACCAATCCAATCCTCCTTAACTTCCATCCATTCTATTTCAATATTCCACTCGAGATTACTCAGAATCAAATCAAACTGAATCAAAATATAAAACTGAATCAAAATATACCAAGATAAACTAAATCAAACGTCACATACTACCGTGCCATAATGTAAACTACGTACATACATACACCTCTCACTCTACTAATAATGTTCTCCCACTACTAATAATGCAACAGGGCATAATCCGGATGAGATAACGAAGGAGGAGTATGCCAGTATATCCCCCTTAAAAGAGCTAAGGTACGCCCTCGTACCGCTACTAATGTGAATCACAGCAGGATAGCAAAATATCATGTGAATAGATGTGGGTACTTCACTCTCATGGAGTCCTCAGTCTCCCAAGTAGCTTCCTCAACCCCATGATGCTCCCAAAGAACTTTCACCAGTTTGACTGATCTGCCTCTCGTTTCTCGGACCTTCGTGTCCAAGATCTGAATAGGAGTCTCCTCATACCTCAGTGTAGGCTCAATCTCCAATCTCTCTGGCTGCAGTACGTGAGAAGGGTCAGACATATACTTGTTCAACTGAGATACATGAAACACGTCGTGTACCTTCCCCAACTCCGCTCATAGCTCTACACTACAAAAAAACTGTAGTATCACAGACGGAAAATTACCTACGGAATAATTCCGTAGGTAAAAAGCGTCTTTACCTACGGAATTTTTGTAAATCACCGACGGATGAGGTATTCGGGTAATCTGAACTATTACCGACAGAAAATGAACTCATTACTGACAGAAATATTTCCGTATGTAAAACTATTGCTGAATTTTAACCGCGGCGCGTTCTAAAATTTTGGTGGGAAAAGATCGCTAATAGTTATATTTTTTTTAGACAAAATTTTCGTAGGTGAAAGTCTATCTATCCGTAGGAAATACTTTATGACTATACAATAATTCTTTTACACCAACTGCTATCTTTCCAACCGGGTGCTTTTGTCCCTCTCGCTGTCTATCTTCTCCTCACCGTTCTTCTCCGTGCTCCAGCACTCGCTTCTCTTTCTCGTGATAATGGCGTCAACATTCACCCCTTAATTCTTTTACTCCAACCCGTGAAGTAAAATACCGGCGAAACCTGGAAGGAGCGCGACGCTGGGGGAGTCCGCCGCTAGTTCAAGGAGCGGTGACTGTAACTGCAGACGAGTTTGCGCTGTTGAAACCCTATACTCCCTCGACATTCGACTGTAGTGACGAGTTCGTGCTGCTGTTTTCATCAATCAAATTAAGTCCTTGGCTTCTTTATCTGGTTCGTTTCTCTCACTCAGCCCTAATTATTTCCTGAATCCCTAATTCATCACAATCTTCTTAGCTTATGTTTGTGTTTGGCTGCGTGTTTGGCACTGGACCTCAGTGTGGTGGCATCCCTATCCTTTAGCAGCTGTTAGGCCTGTCCACAGTAATCCAACAGTTGGATAACCCATATTACGGTTCTGCTTTCTATATGTATAAAGAAAACGTAATTAGCTCTTAATTCCACCATGATCAAGTGAGTGGAATGTTTAGTTGGAAATTAAACTTCTCTATTACACAGCTAACAAGTTGTAGTTTCAAACATTGGGTTGGAACAATTAATTAATGTACTATAGGATTTGGTTTAACCAACTAATATCGAAGAGAGAAAAAAAACTAAATACAGAAATATGTGACGCATAACTATCAACTAAATGCACAAATAATCTTCTTGCATAAATAAGCTGGCCCAAGATTTCGTGTCCAGTTCTTATTTAAAATTTTTGTTTGTTGTTGATTACCGAATCACCAAATTTAACATTAAGAGGAGTTTGTCTTATGCTATTGGGAACCAAAGATATCTGAAACTTAAGTAGACTAGCATTTTCTGTAAGGCCTGTCCACAGTAATCCAACAGTTGGCTGCTTTATCTGGTTCCTCGTATCATTTTTTTGCTCTCAGTTCTTAAAATGTCTCTGACTTGTGTCGATGCATATTTATACAACTCCCAGATGAATACAAGTTTGCCAAGCTCGCTTCTAAACTCAGCTCTTTAATTATGGTCTGGCTCTTTATTGGCTTGTTTTTTTCTTAGTTGTCTGATGCTGTTTTGCCTGTGATTATAGATGTTTTAGGGTTGCCTCAGCCTGGAAGGGATAGATAGAAATATTTCTTTAATCTTTTTAGATTTTTTATCCAAGTATACTCCTGGAATGTAAATTGTTGTAGATTGAACCACCGACGTCAGGCGTGGATTGATTTTGATAAGGTTACAAGTTTATGCGAAAAGAAAAGTGACCAGAACGTCAGCCTTGTGCTGTGGCAAACAAACTGCAATTGTAACTGTAATTGGACTCGTGTTCTTGTATATCAAATACAAGGAGTTAATCAAGATTCTGGCCTCCATTTTTCTCTGGCACAAATTTACAGACCCATATACACATAATTCCTCGTAAGAAACAGGATTGCTTATGAACGTCTGAGGTAACTGAGATTCCATGTTCATGTTGGTATTTACTGTCTGGTCTTATTCTTGTTTCTGTATCTCTTTGTCATGTTGTACAAGTCAACATTCTAGCTTCATAAAGGTAAGATTTTAATTTTTTTAGATGAGTTTGACGGATAGAATCGGGTATATATATATATATTTATATCAACATTACAGTAACAACATAACATGTCTAAACTGTAAACTAACCACATTAATTCAGATCAATTGTTGTGGTCCATTTGTCTGGTTTTACTTCTTGTTTGTGTTAATATAACTTATTTGTAATTAATTATAGGCAACCTGGTCTATAGCTTTGCTGCTTCGCGTAGACAAAAATCATCATTTCAAGTTCGAGACTGCATTCAAACGAGTGTCACATGTATGCGCAATCTGACCAATATGTCACTAGTTAATTGCTGGGAGGCTTGATGCAATATAAAAGTAGTTTAGTACTACGGATCAGATCTTCTGGTTGCTGATGATCTCAAGTTGAAGGTGAGTAGGGCACCTCTCCTGTTAGTGGATATTTGATAGTAAGATTTTGCAGTTTCTAGTTCTGCTTGCAAAAATCAATGTCATTTTCATCGGTGGTATATTAATGCATCTTTTTCCTCATGTAAGTGGTTAATATTTTTTTCTGTTGAATCAGTGGTATACCCGCATGTAAGTGGTTAATATTTTTTTTCTCTGCGTGTTGTACCATTATGCTTTGCTGCTGTTCAACTCTTCACTAGTCGATCTATTTGATAGTTAGAATGGTTACTTTAAATCGCTGAATTGACCATATTTTTGTTTTTCTAAAGCAGCCGAGTGTTTGGGTTTTTTTTAATGGTGGTGAGGTGATTGTTAAGATCAGTTCCCCCCCTGATTTGTTGTAGTACTACTTTTCATAGCTCATTCTTTAGTCCTCTGTTATCATCTTCTGGCCTCTGTGTGATTTACATTCTCAACTTCCTGTAAATCTGCAAGGTGTGTGTTGTTGTTCATCAAGAACATTAGCACACGATCTCCTATCCTCTTCTCTGTAGTATCTCTAATATGGTATTCTGCTACTGTTACATTGCTGTAACACTCTGCCTGCCTCGCTTGCTGACAGGTGAGCTACCTTCTTGAAAGTAAAACAGAACCAGAAATTCCATCTCGAGAAAGTGTAAGGTTTGCAATGAACTTTAATTAACAATCTTGTTGATTGTTGTATGCATCATATTCTTCCCTTGTTGTTATGTTGTGCTGGTTGGTGCAAATGTTTCTCTGTTTGTTTCAATTTTAATGCATTACTACTACTGCCACCTGCACAATCATGATGTTTGGTTTTTCTGTTCAGTAAAACTACTGATGTTGCACCCCTATAAAGTTGTACAAGTAGCAGCTAGCTGTATCTCATAAAAAAATTACAATATCAGGAGCAACTTATGATCTGGTCAATGCATCAGAAGTAGAAAGATGGATTCAAAAAGATTTTGGTTATGTAACCGGGTAGATGATGATGGATATGTTACACCCGAATACTTGAGGCAAGTTGAAGATTACATAATTTTTGCAATATCAGGAGCAACTTATGAGTATTTTTTAATAAACTACACATCTTTTCTTTAGTTCATAAGGATTGTTGAATGACATTGTATTAATTCTATTTAAAAAATTGTAGCAATCATACGTGTCTTGTTTGGAGGAGAAGTATGGTCCAGATCATGATGAACATCCTGAATTTGATCCCGATGCATGGTGTAAGGCAATCGGAGGAATGGAGACCACCCGAACTCATGTTTATGGTTTTGGAACTACACCGCGTGCAAAACAAATATTCAATCCATCAAGTTCCCCAGCTGAAACAGCTTCATCAGCGTGTGGGCCAGCAACAAAAGCTTCGGGTAATTCAACTGAATTTGACCAACTACGTCAAGAGATGTCAACTATGAAGGAAGAAATGAAAGGGTTTGTTGAAAGTCAAGATGAGATTAAGAGTGCATTGCTAACATTGGCTGAATTGTTCGGTCAATTTAAACATGGCACTTCAACCAATGCTACTGGATTTGTTGGTGGATCTTCGAAGGCTACTAATGGTGACTCACATGACGAGATAGATTATGATGACGATCTATGTTGAAGGTATGGGTCTTATACTTTAAACTTAATTTTTACAACTCTTTTTATTGTGGTCTTGATGACTTGAAAATCAGTGAGACTGTTTGTGAATTTTGTTACTTACTGGTACTGGTTTATGGTGTGTTTTGCTCTGAATTTTGTTAACTATTGGTACTGGTTTATTGTGCGTTTTGCTTCTGGTGTGTTTAGATTCAGCGGTTATTCTGTTTTCTGTTGTAAGTCTGCCTTGTGCTTCTAACAGTTTCTTTTTCTTTTCTCGTTCTCTTCTCTCTACCCGTTCTCTCTCTCATGTCTGAAAACAAGACTGACATGATCTCTCTCCCTGTGCATGGATTTTGAAATGGATGTGAATTGAATTTATCATCTGTAACAGTTTTGAATTGAAATTTAGGTCCCAACATTATCTCTCTCCCTGTTCTAAGATGTACTGAACTAAATGGGATGTAGAAGAGTTAGCTTCATCTGGATTTTCAGTAACAAAATTATGCAGATTATAAGTGTCTTCCCCTTCTTTGTATATGTAAGAGTTATCTTCCCCTTCTTTGTATATGTAGATTTTAAGTGTCTTTTCCATCAACTCATAGTTTCTGTAATATATAACACACAAAAGAATTGAAAGAAGTGTCGTCTGTACCTAGGCCAGAATTCCTTCAAAAGCGCAGGTAGAAATAGAGATGACCTAGTCATGCTGTTAACAATGCTGATGCGAGTTAACTGCTGGCTGGTTTTCAGTTTCGTATCTCCTTACCTTACTATCATTGTCACTTTGCATTCATTCAGTTTCCTATATTTTGGGGGATTGTTTAATCTTTTAGATTGAAAATTGATAGCCTTGAATTGGACCGGGATAAATCAGAGTTGCTCATTGACATCAAGCGACACACATCGTGTTGCTCAATCACCAAATATCGATCCTTAAGTACTCTCAGATCTAACTCATAAATCAGAGTTATGTTCCTGGGATATAGTAATAGGTTGCTTACTGAACAGCGGGTCATACAGTTTTTAATCAACAGATACCTATGTTAATAACTACTACATGGTGAAAATTCAGTTTTGTAGTGTCTATATGAGGTTAAATTTGAAAAATAATTAGTCTGACAATTACCCTGTAAGTTATGCCTTTGGTAAGATGAGTTTTCTGTTTGGATGGAGTGATTCAACTTGTCTGTATTTCAATAGTTGGCTATCAGTATCGGTGGTGGGACGTCCCATGATAGTGTCCTGGTAGATGTTATCAAGTACAGTATTATGGGCCTATGATAGATACTACTGACGCATTACTGTTAATTCCACCAGGAAACGAAATTTCCTTTTTTTTTCTGTTCCTTGTTAAGAAAACCAATGAGAAGATCTCCAACTTTGACAAGGACAATTAAGCAGATAAAAGGGTGAAAAGTAAGGGACCTATCGTATGAGCTTTTTTTTGTTGTTGTTTAAGTGTGTTACTGGTTGAACTTGATTCTTTTGGGGTTTTGCCACATTGTGAGTCGTTTGTTGTTGAAATTATGGCTGATTATGATGAGCTATGCTTTCTTTTGTAGAATTTGAAGTTAATGTTTTTATGAGTCTAGTGAAGTTAATGGGATACTTGAAGTCAATGATTTTTTATATTTGAAGATGCTTCTTGTATAGTGTCTTTTTATCTTCTGTTAAACTAGATGTGTTTTCTTTTGCAGATTTGGAAGTAGCTGGAAGGACATGAAGCTCTCAACTGAAGAATATGTGTCTCCTATGATGCAAATCTGAAAATGATTGTCATAGTGATCAGTAAACTTGAATACTGTAAACTTTTGGTAGGATATGGGTGTTGTAGTATTCAAATTCTTATGAGAAACGTCTTATAGTTTCTTTCTTGTGGAAACATTTGCTAGTTATGAAGACTATTTTGGGAATGTTGTGGCTATGGATATAACTACTTTATGTAGCATATTATAAATGTCACATGTGTTTCAGTTATGAATTTAATAGTTTCTTATATATTATTCAAGTTATATGTGTTTTGTTTGTGAAATAGGTACAAAACATATTGTAGATTTCGTAGGTAATAACATCATTCTGTAGGTAATAATATCTGAAACAAAATATTTTGGTAGGTGATAACATATCAGAGACGGAACATTCTGTTGGTGATAACTTTACCAGAGACGGAAATTTCCGTAGGTAATAATCATTTTCTGAGACGGAAATATCTGTAGGTGATAACAGTTTTCTGAGACGGAATATTCGGTAGGTGATAATCATTTTCTGAGACGGAAACGTCCGTAGGTGATAACAGTTTTCTGAGACGGAATATTCCGTAGGTGATAATACTTTTCTGAGACGGAAATTTCCATCGGTAAAAGTAAATAATATCACCGACGGAGCGCGTTTTCACAGACGGAATATTATTACCGACCCGTTTATTACAGACGGAAAGTTCCTACGGAATTTTCCGTCTGTGATTGTCATTACCTACGGAACTGTCACTTTTACCTATGGAATGTTCCGTCTGTGATACTGCTGTTTTCTTGTAGTGCTAGTCTGTAAGCAGCTGGGCCCACTCGCTCCGTAATCCTGTACGGACTGACATACTTAGGGCTTAGTTTCCCCCTCATCCCAAATCTGAATATCCCTCTCATCGGAGACACCCGTAAGAAAACCATGTCACCCAACTGAAACTCGAGCTCTCTGGTGCGCTGATCCCCATAGGATTTTTGTCTAGACTGCGCTGCCCTCATGTGCTGCTGAATAACTCTAACGTCATCCTGCAGTGTCTGAACATACTCGGGCCTAATCAGGACTGGCTCGGTAGGGTCACTCCATGATAAGGGAGTCCGGCACGGCCTGCCATACAGAGCCTGGAATGGTGCCATGCCGATAGATGAGTGGTAGGAGTTATTGTAGGAGAACTCCACCAGGTGTAGACGCTCTACCCAACTCCCTGATAGTCTAGAGCAACTGCTCGTAGCATATCCTCCAGCGCCTGAATCGTCCTCTCGGTCTGTCCATCAGTTTGAGGGTGAAAGGTTGTGCTAAGGCGTAGCTGAGTAGCAAACGCCTCCTGCACTTGACGCCAAAATCTACTGAGGAAACGTGTGTCACGATCGGAGACAATCGTCTTCGGTACCCCATGGTACCGGATGTGCTCCGTGGTGAACACCTCAGCCAGCTTAGGCACCTTCTGTGTGTCCTTGATAGGTATAAACTTGGCTGTCTTGGTCAACCTATCAACTATCACCCAAATAGAATTCAGTCCGCCTCTAGCTGGAGGGAGACCAACCACAAAGTCCATGCTGATGTCGTCAAACTTCCAGCACGGTACTGGTAATGACTGAATCTGGCCTCCTGGTCGACGATGCTCAAACTTCACCTTCTAACAGGTGAGGCATCGGGAGACGAAATCTGTTACATCCCTCTTCATCCCGCTCCACCAGAATAACTGCTTCAAATCCTTGTACATCTTGGTGGCTCCAGGGTGTACTGATAATGTAGAGGAATGAGCCTCAGAGAGAATTCTGGTCTGAAGTTCTGTCGCATCCTGAGGAACGCAGAGTCTGCCTCTGACTCGAAGGTGTCCCTCGCTGTCTAGCTCGTACTCATACTTCAGACCATCAGTCAAACCGTCTACTAGCTTCTGCCTGACGCCCTGTAGGTATACATCACTGTCCTGGACTGCGTATATCTCCTCAGCTATCGTGGTCATCTCTTTCAAGTCCAGGAGTGCATATGCTCTCCTGCTCAGAGCGTCTGCCACGACATTCCCTTTACCTTTAGTGTACTGAAGGTTGATGTCATAATCAGCCAGTAGCTCGACCCATCGTCGCTGTCTCAGGTTCAGCTCCTTCTGGGTCCAGATGTACTTCACACTCTTATGGTCTGTCATAATCCGGACTGTGGCTCCATACAAGTAATGTCGCCAGATCTTCAAGGCGAAGACTATGGCGAGGAGCTCAAGGTCGTGTGTCGGGTAATTTTCTCCGTGCTTCTTCAACTGTCGAGAAGCGTATGCTACCACTCTGCCATTTTGCATCAGTACCCCACCAATCCCTCTGCCTGAAGCATCACAATACACCTCGTATCCCTCGTTCCCCTCAGGGATCACTAATACTGGAGCTGTGGTCAAGGCGTCCTTCAGCGCCTGAAAGGAGACCTCACAAGCCTCTGTCCATACAAACGGGCTGTCCTTCTTCATCAGGGAGGTCAAGGGCTTGGCTAGCCTGGAGAAGTCCTTCACAAAGCGTCTATAGTAGTGCAGACGTTATATAGTGAGTGGTTAGAACAGGTATAATTAACATAAAAGAAAGAAATTAAAACCCAAAATAAACGTCGGGCTGCAAACAAATCCCGGTCGCAGTAGTATAGTGAAAATGTAAGCAACCGGATGTCGAACCGTGGGACTAATATACATATAATAGTACCTAAGCGTGTCACAAGAGGGGGGTGGATTAATTGACTTGTAAAATAAGTAAAAAGAAAAGATAAAATAAACTAAGTTAACAGATAAATAAAATGGAACTCTGGGTCAGGTTATTATAATCTGCATAATTAAGCTATCTCTACTGGTTTAATAATTTGGCAAGGTTCCTGTAAATATCTTAAGGACTAAGTCATAGCCTCATAAGAACTCGTTCACCTGTAATGCAAGGTTCTAATCAAGGTTCAAGCAAAAGCCTGCGAACGGCAGAGGAGTATTGAGGAATTACATTTGCAACTGAATACTAACTTATTAAATCATAACAAGTTTCCTCCAGTTATACGCCTTAATTAACCTGTCTATTTATCACCGGTCTGATCAAAATAGACTTAGGAAAGCAATTTAATAAATTCGCGAGATCTATTAAAAAGGTGCATGATAACCTTTAAGCGTAACAAACTGTATATAAATAAACCAGTAGAAATATTGCATAATTAATACAGATACATAATAACTATTCCCAGAGTAAACATAAACTAGCCTAACATATTAAATAGATAAGTAGAGACGAGAATAATAGAAATCATCCGTAATCACTCCGTCTCACTCTGCTATTTTGTGTACGTAAGGCTAGAGGTGAATTTGGTGGACTGCAAAATAAATAAAATGGAGAAGGCGGAAGAAGAGAAATGAGATGGTGGTGAAGTGGTCGTGGATCGATTGGTGATGGATGGTGTGTTTTATGGGGTGAAGCTCGTGGGTTTAAATAGGGAAAGGAAAAGGCAAAGGCAGCAGATAAGGAACGCGTGAATGGATTGAGCTCATTGATTGCTCACTGATTGAAGCATTGATTGCAGGGGACAGGAGTTGGAGACGGGGAGCGAAATAAGGTAGGCCGAATAGATAGATATGGCAGTGGACGAGTTGCAGACAGGGCGGAGCCAAGTTGCAGAGAACGACCGGCGAAGAAGAAACTAGTCGCGACTAAAATTAGTCACAACCGCCTCATCAACCGCCCCCTGTCCGCCAGGCGGTTCCATGTCTCTTGTCCGCCACTTAGGGGGCGGTAGCCTGTGTCTCGTCCGCCTCCCTTTGAGGCGGTAGCCTCCTCCAAGACCGCCAGGCGGTTGCTACACTCTTGTCCGCCAGCTAGCAGGCGGTAGCCTCTCCACCGTCCGCCTCATTGACCGCCAGGCGGTTGCATGAGAGTGGTCCGCCACTTAAGAGGCGGTAGCATGCCCACTCGCGGACGTCTCAGCCTTCTCATGCGATATTATGTATATTATATACATATATATATAACAATCTTCAACCGGCTCTACATTCTTCGTTATAAGTCCGTTTTCTGAGCCGTTTGCGTCAATGCGTTCGTCTCTTTGCCTACTTTACTTCCAGCTTGGTTTTCCTCATGTTAAACCAATAAATTTGTGAGATAAACAATAAAACATAAACTAGAGGAAAACTAACCGAAGTGGAGAAATGAGCAAGAAAAGTGCTAATATTATATAAAATACACCTATAAAACATGCTCATTTGGACACTTATCACACCCCCCACTTATCTTTTTGCTTGTCCTCAAGCAAAACTACGTACCCTAAGTAGGGAATGCTCAATACTAACAAATATTATTATGAAGGGTAGGATAAACATGATCTTTAAACTTATTGAGGAGTGTGAAAAATTAACTGCTGGTGGCATAGGTGTGCTCAGGGTAAAAATAAAATATAGAGTTTCGGGGTATGATCCAAGGTACTTCAATGTTTCTTTTAGGTGACTTTGAGAACTTTTACCATGGCCAACTTCTCTCAAGAACGGGCATTGAGGAGGAAACAAAAGGAAAAATAGATTTATGCGTTTGTTTCACTTTTGCATAAGAGATGAGAAAAATATAGGCATCACGTCTTTGTATTTAAGAACACTCAACTCTCTTTGTTGGTTACCAATGGTGTCTCGCTAGTCCCTTATTATTCTTTTCTTTCTCTCTTTTTTTAACAGAAAAGTACCCCTTAGCAATCCCTAAGAGAGAAGACAGAAAGGAACCCTGAGCAATAAAATCCAACCATTTGCAGATTATTTGGTCACACCGCACATAAAGTGCTCCTCAAAAGTAATCAAAATTTTAAAATTTGTACATTTATCCTACAATTCATAACAGTATTTATTCTTAAAGAGAACAACCCAAATATAAAGGGTCCACGATATTGAATTGGACAAACGAAAAATAAGGAGAGAGATTAAACATTTAAGCACAAAATGTCACCGAAAAGGGCACACTCCCCCACACTTAAATTGAACAATGTCCTCATTGTTCACTAGAAAAACAAGGGAAGGTCTCAGAAGACCTTTTCGGTATGTAGATAAAATAGAGATAACACAAAGATCACAAATAATCAATTAAGCACATAAACGCTCCTCTGCAATTTTTATTTAAATAAAAGCAAATTTAAAGAAACTGGTACTCCCCTGATTTTATTTTTGCTAGTCGTTAAAGGAGTTCCCCCACACTTGAGCTTCAGCCTCAAGTAGCGTAGCTTGGTTGCTGTATCCACATGGAGGTGCACCTGCATAAGACACTAGAAGCAACCATACTACAAACTGGGTTAAAAGTTAGCAAAAATAAAATTTTAAGAGAACCTGAAAATTAAAAGAGCATAAAAGCAAATAAAATAAAAGTACACCCGGGTTGCCTCCCAGGAAGCTGCCCTTCTTTAACGTCTTCGGCTAGACGCCTGCTTTGTTATCCTGGATCAAAACAAAACGTTACCTCGGCATATAAAATAAGAAAATTAATACTCCACAAAATCAGGTGTTTGAGGAGGTATTGCCGGGAGCGTAGTTCTAACAGAAGACCCGACGGTGCAGATTTTTCTTCCTCAAACTGGAGGATGTAAAAATCCTCCTCTTGTAGGTGAGGCTCACAGAAAGAACGCTGATCAATATCATCTTCAGAGAAAGTTAATTCTTCGAAGGTGATAATGGCGTTTTGTTTGGATATTTTGGCGGGAGGTGATGGCAATTCCTTCTCTTCTTTTTCGAGGATGTAAATATCCTCATTGTCTGGGTATATTACAGAGAAGGAGGGAAGATAGCGGTAATTGATTTTAGAGGGAGGGATCTCTATGAATGGCTCGTCTGTAGTGGGGTGTTCTACCTCAAGAACTGTTTCGCTCATTGATTGCTCTAGTAGTTGAGCGATTTTCTCCAGGTAGTCTGGTTGATCTTCTAACCAGAGTTGCTCTTGGACTATGAGACAATCCTCAAAATCATGAGCTCCCCCACATTCGGAGCAGTATAAATCCTGCCAAAATTCAAACGCTTCTTCCATTTGCCACGTACAGAGATTTTTTTTTTGTGTTTTTCTGTATAAAACAAAACTACTGAAAAAGATTAGAAAATAAAATGATTAGAAACAAACATAATAATAATATAAACAAAATATAAGAGATAATAAATAAAAACAACAAATAATAATACAAACAAAATATTCTAATAATACAAGTGAATAATCGGGGCTTAGGGACTAGAATAACTAGTCCCCGGCAACGGCGCCATTTTGCAGACGTATAGTGAGTGGTTAGAACAGGTAAATTAACATAAAAGAAAGAAATTAAAAACCCAAAATAAACGTCGGGCTGCAAACAAATCCGGTCGCAGTAGTAGTAAGTAGTATAGTGAAAATGTAAGCAACCGGATGTCGAACCGTGGGACTAATATACATATAATAGTACCTAAGCGTGTCACAAGAGGGGGGTGGTGGATAATTGACTTGTAAAATAAGTAAAAGAAAGATAAAATAAACTAAGTTAACAGAGAAATAAAATGGAAACTCTGGGTCAGGTTATATAATCTGCATATTAAGATCTCTACTGGTTTAATAATGGGCAAGGTTCCTGTAAATATCTTAAGACTAAGTCATAGCCTCATAAGAACTCGTTCACCTGTAATGCAAGGTTCTAATCAAGGTTCAAGCAAAAGCCTGCGAACGGCAGAGGAGTATTGAGGAATTACATTTGCAATGAATACTAACTTATTAAATCATAACAAGTTTCCTCCAGTTATACGCTTAATTAAACATGTCTATTATCACCGGTCTGATCAAAATAGACTAGGAAAGCAATTTAATAAATTCGCGAGATCTATTAAAAAGGTGAATGATAACCTTAAGCGTAACAAAACTGTATATAAATAAAACCAGTAGAAATATTGCATAATTAATACAGATACATAATAACTATTCCCAGAGTAAACATAAACTAGCCTAACAATTAAATAGATAAGTAGAGACGAGAATAATAGAAATCATCCGTAATCACTCCGTCTCACTCTGCTATTTTGTGTACGTAAGGCTAGAGGTGAATTTGGTGGACTGCAAAAAATAAAAATGGAGAAGGCGGAAGAAGAGAAATGAGATGGTGGTGAAGTGGTCGTGGATCGATTGGTGATGGATGGTGTGTTTTATGGGGTGAAGCTCGTGGGTTTAAATAGGGAAAGGAAAAGGCAAAGGCAGCAGATAAGGAACGGTTGAATGAGTGAATTTGAGCTCATTGGATTGCTCACTGATTGAAGCATTGATTGCAGGGGACAGGAGTTGGAGACGGGGAGCGAAATAAGGTAGGCCGAATAGATAGATATGGCAGTGGACGAGTTGCAGACAGGGCGGAGCCAAGTTGCAGAGAACGACCGGCGAAGAAGAAACTAGTCGCGACTAAAATTAGTCACAACCGCCTCATCAACCGCCCCCTGTCCGCCAGGCGGTTCCATGTCTCTTGTCCGCCACTTAGGGGGCGGTAGCCTGTGTCTCGTCCGCCTCCCTTTGAGGCGGTAGCCTCCTCCAAGACCGCCAGGCGGTTGCTACACTCTTGTCCGCCAGCTAGCAGGCGGTAGCCTCTCCACCGTCCGCCTCATTGACCGCCAGGCGGTTGCATGAGAGTGGTCCGCCACTTAAGAGGCGGTAGCATGCCCACTCGCGGACGTCTCAGCCTTCTCATGCGATATTATGTATATTATATACATATTATATAACAATCTTCAACCGGCTCTACATTCTTCGTTATAAGTCCGTTTTCTGAGCCGTTTGCGTCAATGCGTTCGTCTCTTTGCCTACTTTACTTCCAGCTTGGTTTTCCTCATGTTAAACCAATAAATTTGTGAGATAAACAATAAAACATAAACTAGAGGAAAACTAACCGAAGTGGAGAAATGAGCAAGAAAAGTGCTAATATTATATATAAATACACCTATAAAACATGCTCATTTGGACACTTATCAAGTAGCCAGCCAACCCAAGGAAACTCCTAACCTCTGTCACAATGCGAGGTCTATGCCAGCTCTTCACTGCCTCAATCTTAGCTGGGTCTACTGAAACTCCCTCAGCTGAGATCACATGTCCAAGAAATGACACCTTGTCCAGCCAGAATTCACACTTGCTGAACTTGGCATATAGTTTCTTCTCTCTCAGAGTCTCCAAGGCTGTCCTCAAATGCTGCTCTTGTTCCTCCCGACTCTTGGAGAATATCAAGATGTCGTCTATGAACACGACTACTGACTTATCCAACTGGGCTTGGAAGACTCTCTGCATCAGATCCATAAATCTCGCGGGTGCATTGGTCAGTCCAAACGGCATCACGGTGAACTTGTAGTGGCCGTATCTGGTCCGGAAGGCTGTCTTCTCTATATCTGACTCAGCTACAACTATCTGATGATATCCGGAACACAGATCAATCTTAGAGAACACCTTAGCTCCCCTCAGCTGGTCGAACAAGTCATCGATCCTGGGCAGTGGGTACTTGTTCTTGATCGTGACATTGTTCAGCTCCCTGTAGTCGATGCAGAGTCTCATGCTTCTGTCCTTCTTCTTGACGAAAAGCATTGGAGCACCCCAAGGTGAGACACTGGGTCTGATGAAACCCTTATCTAGTAGCTCCTACAGCTGCTTCTTCAACTCAACCATCTCTACAGGGCCCATCCGGTAGGGAGCCTTAGCAATCGGTCCCGTGCCAGGTATGAGGTCGATGTTGAATTCAACCTCCCTCAGTGGTGGTAGTCCAGGTAGCTCCTCTAGAAAAACGTCAGGGTACTCCGACACAATGGGAACACCGCTCTGGAACTTCGGGTCTGTCCTCAGATCTTGGGCATAACAGTAGTAGGCGGTAGCGCCCTTGGACACCTCCTTCATCAGGGATAAAGCCGATACAACCTTCACAGTCGGCTGTTTAGGTTGCATTCGGTATGACACTGTGATCCCTGTAGCTGACTTCAGGAGGAGACGATGCTCTGCACAGTGTAGTCTGCCTCGGTACCGCTGTAGCTGTGCTGTCATGCCCACAATTATGTCGAACCCCATGCCAGGGAAAACTATGGCATCCAGAAGGAAGTCTGCTCCCTTGATGTGTATGCTCAAATTCTTGCACTGCTTACTACACTTGATCAGCTCTTTGGAAGGCAGCAAGACTGAACATTCATGGATATCCTCTGTGGAAGCATTGATCTTAGCATGAAACGCTTGTGATATGAAGGAGTGGGAGGCACCAGAATCAAACAGGACTGTGGCCTCCACTCCATTAACTAGGAACGTGCCTGTGATGACCATTCCATTGCTCTTTGCTTGAGCCTGGTTCAACACATTCAACCTGATCCCTGAGTTTCCAACCCCTACAATGAAGCAATAGAATTTCCATTCTTATTGAAAGCTTCATGAGCAACTTAAAATATACAATGATGAAACTGTAAAGTACAAGGCTAGGTCTGTCTAAAGGTTAGGTTTAGACGGCCCGGTTTCATATGGGTCTGGTTAATGATGGGTGTGGGGGTTGTGTTGGGCTTGATTCTTTTCACCCCATGGTAGATGAGTCTAGCTGCCCCACCAAAAATCAGTACATCACCCAACTTCAGGAGGATCTTGGTAGCAAGGTCCATCCTCCTTTGATCACCAAATAGGAACTCCGCGTCATCTCCAAGCGATATGGACACCACTGGAACTCCCCTGGTGACGGACTCTGGCGATTCGTCCTTGTCTTAGTGCATCCCTAGCTTACCCTCCTTTTCATAGAAGTTGATGATGCACACGTCGGTGGCTAGGTCTAGGACGGGCTCATCCTCCAATACTTGCGCTGCCTTAACTGCAGCTCTAATGATGGTCTGCAGCTCCTCCGGGATTGGCGGCACCTCCACCTCTTCATAGATCTTGGTGGTGTGGTCCCACTTCTTACCTAGGCACATGATCTTCACCTTCATGGTTGAACCATTCTTGAAGGTAGGGGTGTAAAAATTTCCTTCCTTCGCACCTAACTCCCTGATCTTGAGGATCAATGCATACTGGACTGCCGGGGTCAGGTACTCTCGTAGTAAGATCATCCCGGGTCTCAATACCTCATACTTCTCTGGTGGGTGTGGCTTGGCTTCAAAGGGGATGTTGGGTGTGGAAAATGGCAAAATAGGAAAGCAAATATCGAAAGCTGAATGGAAACAATAATTTGTCATTAAATAAATATGTCACGGTTCACAACTGGTAATGAAAAGGTTCGAAGCAAAACAAAATAAAGGGTTTATAGTTCATCCCTTTTACATTGACAAAGAAAAACTAGCCAATGGAATGTAAAAAAGTAAGGGTCTAAGCCTCTCCGTGAGGGAAGTAGTCCTCACCAGGTGAACTCGGGTCATCACTTGCTGCCTCGACGCGGTCCACCATGTTAAGGATCGGTGCCTTGCCCGGCCTCTGGGGGTAGTTCTTTCCCGGCCTCTATGGATGGCTCTGGGCAGGGCGGCTGGTAGATGGTCCAGCACCTCCTGTGCCACCTCGACCTCCTCCAGTAGTAGTAGCAGCTGGGGCTCTAGCAGTGGTCCCGGTGCGTGGCTTGTAGTTCCTGGAATCCGGGTTCAGGAAGCATTCGAACGATCTGTGCCCCTTCTTACCGTAGTGGTTGCAATCCACCAGGTTTCCCTTACAATCCTTGCCCGGGTGGTCCTTCTTGCACCACTTGCAGAAGTACTTTCTCGCAGGTTGGTTCCCTGTTTCAGTTTCAAGGTTAGTAATTGTGATAACAAAATGTAACCACATTGGAGATTCTAACTTATCTCACCCCTAAATGGCTGGGAGCGGAGTGGCTCAGCATCAGTATATGAGAGGACCATGGCCTTCTCGTTCCTCCCCTTGTAGAACTTTCCCTTCCTCTCGTAGTTCTGGGAAAAGTTCCCTCCATTTCCTCTTTCTCCATCCCCCTTCCTCTTGCCTAGCACAGAGTCCTGGTAGGCAATGGTGGTCTCGCAGTCATTCGCGTCATCCGCTAGCTCCTGTGGTGACAATATGTGTTAATGGGGAAATCTTTGCGTACCAGAAATTCTAAATCATGTTCCATACCTGTAGGGTCATCCCTCTGGTGGAACCGATCATAGTCATGATCCTGAAGTTCAAGCCGGTGTGGAATTTATCCACCAGATACCTCGGAGCGTAAGCTCCCTCTCCAATAACAGTGAGCAGCTCCACAAATTTATTATAGTACTCAGCAACAGAGGAAGTTCCTTGCTTCAGCTGCTCAAACTCGCTCCTCATCCTCTTCTGGAGGTAGGAGGGATAGAACTTGGCTCTAAGGGCCACCAAGAAGGCTGGGAAGCCGAAGTCCGCCTGGGCAGTCAGCTCAGCTCTGGCGGTCTGCCACCATCGATGCGCGGGTCCTTGGAGAAAGTAGGCCGCTATGTCCACCTGGCGACCCCGCTGGAACGTGCAGAGAGGTGAAGGCCTTCTGCATCTCGTCGATGTATCTCTCTAAGGTATTCGGTTCTGGCTGGCCTTCGTAGACTGGGGGACGAAGGTCGTTGACTGCCTTCAGCCAGTTGAACTCCCGGGGACCGTTAGGTGGTGGCGGTGGGGGCTGTGGGATCTGAGCCTGCTGCTGAGCTAATGCAGCCGTCACAATCTGCGCTATGACCTCTGGGGTGACAGCGTCGGGTCCATAGCCTCCTAAGGGACCAGCTCCTCTTCCTCCTCTTCGAGACATCTAGCTGGTATGACGGTTTTGTTACTCAGAAGCCGTATTGCTGAGTCTAAATATCTATGTAGTAAAATATGAAATATTTATAACGTCCTAAGGACGGTTCGTAGGTACGTGAAGTAAAACGTAAGTAGTAAAGTAAGTATGGGGTAAGGGTCACGCGCCTTACTAGAATTCTCACTTCCCAATTCTACCCCAGTTCCCCATTTTTAAGTGCACCTATAATCTAAGTATTTCACTCGGCTTGTTTTCTCGGGTTCAGAGCGTAACTACGCTCTGATACCAATTTCTGTAACGCCCTTATTTAACATATTTATAGTGGAAATAAAATACTAAAGGCGTACAGACCAACGGTTTCCAAACACCCGGCACCAAACCTCACCAATTTACAACTTAAAGATTACAACTGTCACGGCCTGAACCTCGAGAAAACTTAACAAAAATAAAACAGTAATAAAACACATAAACTCTCCACAAAACCTAATCCCATCCCAAACACTTGTTCTCTTCGTGGCCACCTGTAAAATAACTCGTACCTGCAAGATAAAACCAAGCAGCCCACCCTGAGAGGGGTGGGTCAGTTCCCTGGAATGGAACTGGTACGATCCTCCAAAAACAAACTTATAATACAATTCTTAAATAAATAATAGCTTGAATACAATCACTTAACCCACACAGAGGAACAAGGCATTTCACAAATCACCAAGTCAAGATAACCAGTTGCGAAAGTAATACTTAACAGAAAGTTAAAGTTAGTCAATCAGAAGATTCACACCATAAGTTAGTGTACATCCATTGTTTATGTTAGATTCAGTTTCAGTTAGGAATAAGAAGACCCAAGTAGTCACAAATACTAGGAACGAAAGAAGAGATCCAAGAACCCATAACTCAAGAGTGGAATCAAAACAACTGGGAGAGATGGCCCCCACCGCCAAGTACGTCCTTTTAGGACAGGGGATATACAGCCCCTCACTGTCTACTACATCCCTTTTGGGACAAGGGATATACAGCCTCTCACTATTACCATTGAAGACGCGCGCGCGTCGAAACAACAAGACCCAGCTCATGGATGAAACGATATCCAGAGTCAAAAGAAGAATTTACCAAGATCGACCTTCTCCACATTCCCACTAGATCACTAACTACCCAGAGCAATACCAAAACACTCAGTCCTACAGAGTGCATAAGCACAAACCCTAAGCAGTTAATGTCTAATGGAACAACCAAATAGAAGGAACCAATACCCATGTAAGTTTCACATTCAAGGCTCAGTTAGTCACACAAGCTGAGTTAGTCACACAACCATTTCCTTTTAGAAATCCACTTTAGCACAGTTAGTGTTTGTCACAAACATCCCTTAAGTCTGGTTAGCAAGGCATAAGAGTACGAGAAATCGTACCTAGTATGTGAAGAACAGTAATTAACTTGAATGAGTGATTCCCCAATAGTAACCTATAATTAAGGTGTTCCCAGTGTCGATTAGTTAAGGGACTTATAAACCAAACAACCTTCTATTCTTACTGATTTATAGTTCCAGGTTTAACATTATTCTCTCACAAGGATTTGGGCTAGGTTTCGTTAATTAAATCTTTTGTTAGGCCCATTCCGTTTAAACTGGAACGATTTAGGATTTAACCCCGAGAGTGGCCCAACCTCTCTTTGAATTGTTTAAGTGGGCTTTTGGAGTTCATAGACTTGGGCTTAGTGAGTTAACCCAAGACCGTATTACGTTTATGTTATGTAATTAAACCCTTAAGTTATTAATGACTATTTAATTACACACCGATTAAAATCCTAAGGTTTAATATATACATTCCTCTTATTATAACTATCACAAGGAATGTTATTTCCCTCATCCATTTTAATGTGTTTATATATATATATATCTTTAAGTATTAAGATTTATCCAGAACATTTTTAAGAAATTTTATTGTATTTAATTATGTTTAATAACTTTTAGGCATAACCACAACCGATATACGGTTTATAAAATAAAGTGTTTTCCTTTACTTATTTAATATATATACGTATACCCGTATTAGAATTTAATTAAGACATCCCCTAAGTAGCTTATTGTATTTAAATTATCTTATTACTTCAACATTTATCTGCTTTCCATGTGTGTTTCATAAAGTACCTCTTTTACTATATCTTAGGATATTAGCTTCTATAGTATTAAGTTAATATAAGTGTTGATTTATTAGCTTCCTGTTTTACCCTAAGTTACTATTGTATTTCCTTTTTATATATGTGTAAATATATATATTTTCCTTAGTTTTGATTAAGAATATTAACTCCCATATAATATAATAAATAAGATGTAGAATAATTAAATTCCTTGATTTAACATAAGTTTCTATTTTAATTCTTCCATATAAGTATATATACATATATTTAAATAATTTCACTTCTCTTAAAAGCTATACCCAAAACATTTATAAACATATTGTTATAAAATGTTAATTTAGTTTTCCTTATTTTTTTCCCAGCTTAAAAGTTTATTAACAAACCATACTTTAATTTTTGTTACATTAAAAACCATATATTATAAGTTATTCTTATGAAAAACTCATAAACACAATTTTTAAACCCATTTACCATTGTCCAAAAATTCCCAAATTTAATATACAGTAATTATAACATTTTATACATATTATAAAATTGTTATTTCATAAAAATATCTTTTTTATTTAACCAAATAATTCCATAATACACGTAACTTACAAAAATCATAACTTACGTTGAAAAACTCCAAAACCATATTAATTTATATCAAAATAAACTAGATTCTATAGGGAATCTATGGTTAAAATTTCAAGTCAAAATACATTCGGGAAGGTATTTAAATTAATTCAACAAGTTAGGGTTTAATTCTGGAAATATTAAAACTCATAACCAACTTAAACTCCCCAGATCTAATCTCGGCCGTCCGTTTCTAAAACTTACGATCGGACGGCCACTGAGTGTCGAGTTCATCCCCAACCCCAGCGAACTACCCGAGTACTAAATTGCGAATTCCTCAAAATCTACAGAACCAAATTCGATGATTTTTGTTTCTATGGTTTCGAAATTCAATTCCGGTTCTAATGATGCCAAATTCGCTAGCTAACATGCAGAATTCAGTGGTTTTCGATTCTGGTTCGAGGTTAGGGTTTAGTTCGGGTTTCCGATTACAAATCTAGCAAATTCTCTCAACCTAACGAGTAATAACTGAAATTGGAACATGGTTTTGATCGGTAATGCAATATAGATTAGCAAGGTCGAAAGAATTTGAAGAAAACTTACCGGAATTGCACGAATCGAAAGAATTCGATTTCGGCTTCTGGAAAAACTCCCCCTTTACGAACTGATTGAGTAGCCAACTTTACAACACTATAAGTTTCGGTACAGATCGAGTTATAACTTGTTCTTGGGCTTAATCTAAAGAGGAAACTTAACTCTACATAATGATAGTAAGAACTCACTCTAATTTGCATTATACAGAAAGAAAACTGACCCGAAAGTTACGAGTTTACCTTACGTTTTTCCTATGATTTTATGTGATGTCGGACCACGAACTTTAGGCACTTCGTTCTTATAAACGGTTGGGAATTGGCTTTGGTCATCAACATGAAAGTTGTAGAGGTATGAGAGATCTTCAAAAAAAGCTAAAGAAAATGAAATTTGGCTGAGAAACGAAAAAGTTATGGCGAGACGAAGTTACCTGCTCAACTGGTCTTTTTCTGGAAAACTGGTTACGGTTTTGCGGGTAGGCTACTTTGGAGCGGTTTTCCGGCTGATGTATAATGAATTGGTTTGTGTATGAGTTATGGTTGGAAAGAGCATTTGTGGGAGAAGAGAATGCAAAAGACGGCACTCAAAAATTCCAAAAGATGAGGGAGTTATGGATGTCACAAGTTAGGGCAAAATCTGGAATCGGTTAGCGAAAAGCAAGGGGATAAAATCGACTAAGTGTTGGGCGCGCATCGCGAGGCGCGCGGGTGAGTCAGCAGACTTGCCACATCAGCATCTTTTTCAAAATTTTGGCTCTAAACTTCATTTTATCATAACTTTGGCTAGGATGATCCGTTTTTGACGTTCTTTTTATCGATCTTCATGGTTTTCCATAACCTATTTATTGGTATAGGTTTCATGGGCTGGTTTGACCATTCTCAAAAAGTCAACCCTGGCAAGGCTTGAGAAGCTTTAGGGTTTCTAGGATTTTATATTGACTTTTATGTTTCAAAACAATGTTCCAACTCTTCCTAAAATCTTTATAATATACTTGGAGTGTTTAGAAATTTTTCCAAGATTTATTGACTTGTAAATCTTATTATTAAATTCATAATACTATATAATAATATATGGTAACCCAATATTTAATAGTATTCTTTAGGATTAAATGGGAGAAATCCCATGATTTAATTTTCATAATTCCATATAAGGATATAATGATTTATTATTCACAATTCCATACTATAATATAATAATTACTGGTATTATTTACGGTTTTAATAAAAGAAATCCCTTAAATTAATTTAAATTAATTTAGGGGTATTTCACCTGAGGATCATGAACAAGAATTATAAGATATAAGGAGCACAGGTTATATAATATAGACATTGGGTATGTCTCAAAACTTTCAAAGTGAATGCATGGAAGCTGGAATGAATACCCAGCCATAAACAGTAAGGCAGATGCCTACATGGACACGTTGATGTTCGATGAACGGGATAGGATTCCCAGAACAATCACCATGACTACCGGGAATATTAATCTTCACTAAGAGGATGTTTGAACCGGTCTAGAACACAAGAAGAAAGTACCAACAGTCTACCCAAGAATGGGAGACGCTATGACCCTAAACGGTATAGTTTAAATACACTACCGCAAGGCGGTGTAGCTAATACAACATATCATGAACACTAGCCAGATGTAATGGCGTAATCTAACAACACCCAGGAGCAATCCTTTAAAGGGTGTCTTGGACAACAACAGTTGAATGAAGTGTCGTGATAAGAACACGGGAGCTAAAACGAACACTCGGTTGGAATACCGAAGGGATTCCACTTAACACGGAATACCCTAAATCACTAAGAGGCACCAATTAATACCAGATTGTCTAAAGGGCCTCCCATGGGCGGAAGCGTAATGGAACGACCTTTCCATGAAGCCTAAAAATACCTCCAACCTATGATGGTATACAAGGAAGTGGAAACATGTATAAGCAGCCCGCAAGGAGCAAAGCTTGCAGCAATGAGGCTTAAAAGCCATGAACCAACTACGTCATAGACTTAAATGGTTGCAAACCCACGTTAAATGATAAGAAGAACTGTCGAGAATGGCAAGTGGAGAAATGTTATTTCCTATAATGAGCAGAACGACAATCAAATTGCTCAATTTGAACTCAATATAATGAGTGGCTTGGAGTAATGGCTACCTCAGTGTCACTGTCACTAGAGCATCAGTCTAGTATACAGTTGACGAAGCTTTCAATTGCCCTTCATGCCTTCTATAGCAATAATAGCACAGAGGCACAGGAATCGTGATGATGACAATACTAGTCTAGTCCACACTTGGACACTACGAGAAACCTGAGGGAAGGTACCTCTCGTTGACGGAAGACCACCAATGCGGTGATGATGTGAACCCTTAGAAAAGGCTTTCACCTACTATAACAATAAAGATTGCGCATGTAGTTATTGCCAAGAGACAATTGAACAAGGAAATGAGATTCCAAACCACTACGACTAGAAAGAGGCTTTGAGAGTAACTGTGAAAACCAAAGAAGAGTTGGTTTAGAAGCAAACACAGAATGTGTATAATGTGGACTGTAGAAGCACATCGCTTAAAGAGCACAGAGACTTGAAGGAGTAAGTATACCTGTAACACCCCTACTACGCACATGCATTACTTGAAATCGCAGCGGAATTTAAACAACTAAACAGTAACTAAACGATTGGTGCTACAACGCCGTCAACTACCCACGTGGTTAACAAGGCTGAATAAATACAAGTGTATCGGTCTGATGATCAGACTCCTGAGCATAGAACTAATAACCATATATACGAAAACACAATACCGAGTATTTACTTACATCCTTCATTGTAACCCATCACTGTAAACTGTTCACAACCAAAATATATAACGCCACGGCAGCACAGGCGCATCCCGGGCCCAACATCCAAAAGTAATTAAAAGTAAACCTGCATCCTAGAATCTAAAGCCATTCCGCTTCTTCGATCCTCATCCTGCAGTAAAAGAAATATGGAGCCCCCGAGGGTGTCAGCAACCCTTGGCTGGTATGGTTAACGCGCAGCCCATCGACTACCGGGATACGCACAACTAATTGTCATGGTGACATGGCATTCATTTTAAAACACACAACATATACAATTATCATAACATAGGTATTGTACATAACATCACACATAACACACAAGAACAATTCCATTTAGGAAGTGAACCAATACAATTAGTTCCCATGGAGAGCCTAGAGAATGTTGCCATGCTCATGCTAAGCTCGTTACATAACTCGTCACCGTCCCGTTAGATTGAACGGATAACTTAACACAAGGTGCCTCGGATATAGTGATCCAAGCACACCGAAACAACACATAGTATGCCCCTGTGGCCCGACGTGAGTCAGTAAAATAGCCTTGGTTAAGCTAAAGGGAAGGTTGGAAACCAAATTGGAAAACAACCATAACATACAAAGAGAATCGAACCGGTTATGACATCGACTCCCATACTCACACGCGTGGCCGGAACAGACCGGACTCCTCACTTCCCCCGTTAGCACTTGTTAGCAGTTCATTATTGAACTCAATACACAATTCACAATAATAGGTCAAGTCTTGTTAGACACACACAAGGGAAGAGAGAGTCATACTTAAAAACATAATAATATTTAACAACTGTAAACTCTTTACATGGTTTAATCTTACAAAGTCATTAACACATAGAAAAACAAGCAGCACACAAGCCGGTGTAAACCGGTAGGCAACAGACTGCAAGAAAACCATACCTTGGTCCTTGCTTCGATTTGTTTCCACCGTAGGTCACTCCTATACATGATTAATAACGTCGGTTAATTATTTTTTTAACCTCAAATTTACTAAATGTTTAACATGATTATATGACATGTTTTAATGTCTTAACTTATACTTGATCACCTACATTATACCCCCTAGGGTTTATTACTTAAGCCATTCTTTTTTGTTTTTTTTTTACAAGTTTAGGTCCGGCCGACCTTACCGACCGACCTTACACAAGGTCGGTCCATTCCAGAACATATTACCGTCAAAATTTTCTACTCCGACCGATCTTGTAAGTTCGGTCCCATGTTCAGTCCATTCCCGAGAGTTTATTCCCTTTGAAAATTCAGGCCCGACCGAACTTGTAAGTCCGGTCCCAAGTTCGGTCTATTCCAGAGACTCAATCTGAAATACCCCAAACCTTAATAAGTTGTTTAAACATTAAATAATAAATTATTAAGACTAAAAAGAGTCTCCGAAACATTAGTAAACAATTTAATAAATAGTAAATACAATTAATTGCCTAAAAGGCAATAAGGACAAAGTATGCTCTAAGCTTGGGATAATTTTGATTAAGGCTTGATGAACTTACCAAGACCTTACCTATATATTAATGAGCCTATTAAATCAATTATCAAAGAAAACCAAGCTTGGAAACAAGTTAAAACACAAAATGTGCTTTAAGGAGCCTTAAAGCACATTTTTGAAAAAATTGTCTTGTAAATGGGTTTTGAATGGCTAAATGTCCATCATTACTCTTTAATTAATATGTGTACTACTTAGTATCACATTTGGAAGTTTAAATCAATGGGAAACCAAAAATTTTATAGTTATGTGCCTTGTTTGTATGAATAGTAACTAAAATAAGCTAGTTTGTAACATGTGTCAACATGTGTAATTTAATTGAGCAATAAAGACTAAGTAACCCCTAATATTAGATGGGGGCTGGTTTTGCATGTGGTGAGTCACCACCCTTGCTAACTGATTGAGTAAATAAGTGAGTAATTGAAAAAGCACTATTTGCTTTACGTAATTAATATCTTCAAAAGCAACTACAATCAGTGATTCTCTTCATTCCTTCATTTCCTCTTGCTGTCTCACGTAGCCATCCCCTTCCCTCCTCTCTTTCACGATCGAACCAGCACAGCACCATATGCCGTCTTCAAATCCTTGTAACTTCTAGCTCACTTGTCCAAATCAAAAACTAAGACCACCGATCTCTTAGTCTCATCAAGCTCTTCAACTTAGTCCTTTCAAATCTTCAAGAGCTCCATTTTGGTGCCAAGAGGAATCTCCATGGAAGGAGCTTGAGTTCATCTTTTCACGTATTATTGTGCTCCTTTGCTTCGAGGTAAGGAAACTCAAAGAAAAATGATGTTTCCTCCATGTTTTGTGTTGTCCGAAAATTGTCTTAAATTGTGTCTTTGTACTGCCTTGTTCTAGCTTCGTTCCAACCTTTCAAGGACTGGGTGGAGTCCTCTCTTGACACGTTTCCAAACTCTCTTCAAGTTCTAAGTTGACAAGCAAGCAAATATCCTTACCGATTTCTGAAACAAGAAAGAAATTGTGAGGAAAGGAGGTAATTATGCTAACCAAAAATAGCTTGAAATTCCTTTGGAAAATGAACGTATGTTGTCTACTGAAACTACCTAAAGAGCCAATGGTAAATGACTTAGAAAAATGTTCTCAAAGAGACTAGTAAAGGACATACGTATTATTGTGTGTATTTGCAGGTCAAAGGCAAATATATTGTGGGAAATTCAGTGTTTAAGATTTACGCATTTTAAGGGCCTAAGTGCTATGCAGTTTAAATTGTGCACTATGTTGTTATGTGGTGTATATTTGGTGAAGTTTTGAGTATAAGAGTCTACTGGGAAGTTTGTACATATGATGGGTGTAAAGAACTTATGCAGCAGGACTTGAAAATGCAAATACGTCGATTTTGTAGGTTGGGTCCGGGACCTAAGTCAGGGGTCATGTCCCGGACCAGAGGTGCAAAATAGGCCGAGAGTTATACATAGATGTAGGTCCGGGACTTGGGTCTTGTACAAGGACCCGGACCACCGTCCTTAAATCACCCGAGAGTTTTTTTGCCTAGACTGGTCCGGGACTTAGGACCTGTATGAAGTCCCGGACCACCCTGTTAGATGTAGCCGAGAGTACAAGACTGTCTTGGTCCGGGACTTAGGGTGAGTACAAGGTCCCGGACCACCCTATCAAAACATACCGTGAGTTTGTGTAAGTGTTGATCCGGGACTTAAGGAAAGGACCAAGTCCCGGACCACTCTAAAGATGTTGTTTAAGGTATAAAAATGATGTGTAAAGATGGGGATTGATAAGTAATGATGTTGTAAGGATGTTAAGGACATGTTAGATGTGATATAAAGACAACCAGTGGGTGGAAAGTTGTAATAAAATGTGAAAGTAAAACAAGTTAAAAATGTCAAGCTGTTTAACTAGTTAACGAGGGTAAGTTATGAGCATTAGACTTTAAACAAACATGTTACCCCGATGTTAATAAAAGTACATGTGATGTTGTCAGTTGTTCGAGAATTGCTCGAGGAACATAAATGGACATGATAAAGTGGACTCCGGTGACAGGTTGGTTTTCTTGCAACCTGTGTCCTACCGGATTACACCGGCTTGTATGCCAATGTGTTTTTCTGTATGTTTGCCACGTTGTAAGATAAAACATTAATGATTTACAGTAATTCTTTATGTGGCGTGCTAGTTCCGATACCATTTAACCTCGAAAGTGTTAAACCTTAGCTAACTGAGTCTAGGATCACATGAGAGTTTGGTATTCGGATTAAACGACCCGAACCGTGGGGCGTTCTAACCACGGCTATGCGTGAGTTAATTGTGTGATTGTGTATGTGAATGTAGGGATCTCCCTTGTATGTTTAACCCAAGAGTAATACTGTATGGTGTGTAGTACGATAGACTCCGTAGTGGAGTTCTAACGAAAAAAAAAGTAAGTATGTACTAACAGTAGTGAGGAATCCGGTTTGGCCGGTCGCGCGTTGTTTGGGAGTGGGTATCCTTTTTAGCTTTACCCTTCTCTCTGTTATGGTTGTTTCCCTCACGGGTTATGATCTCCCATTAGCTTATCCCAAAGCTTAGCTATTCTGACTTACGATCGGTTTAGGGGGAACATGTGTTTGTGTGGTGTGTTCGGGTCACTAAATCCGATCCATCTTTAGGTAAGTTACTCGTCCGACTATTAGGGCGGTAATGAGTTTTGTTATAACGAGCTTAACATGGGGGTGATATCATTCCCTAGGCTCACCAGTGTATTAACTATGTTTGGGCCGGTTCCTAAGAGATCCGTACCCGTTATGTATGTGTTATTTGTATGTTGCAAAGTTATTGTGATGTGATGTTATATGTCGCTTAGAAGTGAAATATGAGGATCATGGATATGATTCCTAGTATGTAAAAGAGACGTTTGTGGAAACCCGATAGTGGGTAAGTGTCGTCTATTGAGGAAATAGCTCCGTTAGAGGAGAAATACTATAGGGTGGAAGAACTCAAAGAGTGATTGGTTAAGTATGGATGAGTTATTTTTGTTAAGCCCATTGGGGTGAAATGTATTGTGTCGTGAGTTTATGTTTCACATGCTTGATTTAAATGTAATCAACTGCATGCTAAGACGACAAATAGTTGTGCGTGGCCCGGTAGCATGTGGGCTGCGGGATTACCATACCAGCAAAGGTGCTGAGCCCCTGGGGGGCCACCCTTTCTTTCCTTTTCTATTTCAGGTACAAGGAGCTGGAGCCGTTCGAGAGTAGGACGGGGTAGTTGTTGCGTACGGGTAATTGATGTAATCACTTGTAACCTGTAGGTGTAGTAAGACCGAAATTGTTCTCGGCATTAGTTGTAAATACTCGGTACAGTTGGAAGGTATTTGTATAATGAATGTTGGTAGTGATAAAGGAGGGTAATGTGTAGTTGCTCGGGGATCTAGTCCATCAGACCGATACAGTTGTGTAAATGTTAGCCTTGTTAGCCACGTGGGTGGTTAACGGCGTGTAACACCGATGAGTTAAGTTATGTGATGATGTGTATTTTCCGCTGCAGTTTAATGTTAAGTATGTTGTTGTATGTTGGGGTGTTAAAAAGTGGTATCAGAGCGAAGTGTCGCTCTGATGACTGAATTACCGAGCTTAGGAAGTACCGAGTTAGGATTTCAGTATATGTGGGTTAGGGGATGAGTGATAGCGTGAGAGATACGCTAGTTAGGAGGAGTGAATATTGGAAACCTACCATATACATCCCACCCTCCACAATCCCTGATTATAACTGGGAAAGAACGCCAGAGAGATGGAAGCCCCCTCTTACTCGGGAATACCCGACCTGGCTGCATTTAAATGTCCTTATAAGTACGGAGAGCCTGTCATACGGTAGATTCCGAAAGGTGTGAATCCCGAAGACGGTTCCCATTTTAACAATGTCTGCCGCATAAGGTAGCGAAAAGTGAAGAATCATGCGCATAAGAGAATAGAATTTCCAGCAACCTGGATCGACATGCCGAGCAGTCGAGAAAAACCAGCTTGCAACGCACCAAGCGTGCAACAGGCAAAAGTGAGGTAATGAACCCGAGACAAGTGTCCACGGGACTACAATGTTAACTAATACACCAATGGTATACCGACCGATAAGGAACTACAACGTAGTATGAGGAGGATGTAATACTAAGTAAAAGGGGTCTCCAGAAGGGGAAACACCCTAGTTAATGGTCACCATGTGAAAATAGTGAGAAAAACCCAGAGGATTTATTGTTAAGACTGTGAGATCAAGTAAGGGCCAGCAAGGCCACTAATGTCAGAGTAAGCGGAAACAATACCGCAACCAATGTTAGACCAGTAGCCAGTTAGCATGGCGCACTTGCCATGGCAAGTGCCGCTATAACAAGGCTGTACGGGAAACTTAAAACAACTACAGGTACTTAGTAAAGTACCGTGAAGTTAAGTGAGATCAGCATAGTTGTGGAAGGGCTTAGCAGCCGACCTCTAATTGGAAGTACACCAGTCAGCAAGAAGCTAGACTGGCTAAAGCAAGGAAAAGTTGTGAAGCCACGAGAATTAATCTTTTAGACTTAAATTCATCTTCAAACCCTCTTTCAAACCAAATTTTCTTTCAAACCCATTTATTTCCAACCTTCCTTGAAACCAGACCAGGAGACCTACACCGGCCTCAGTACCACATGGTAGGTAAGTTATACCCAGTGACCTTTAAATAACCGGATGGAAACCGGTAGACCCAAGGGTAGCAACCCGAGGGAATGGATGGAGACCATAAAAAAAACAAATACAATAGTGGATAAACCTTCCCTTGATTAAGATCGGGAAGCACGGAATGCATATTATCACAGGATAATATAAGGGAGTTGACAACAGAATACTTCACCTAGGCGCGTGACGGACACTACGAGTGTACCAACTGAATTGTGGGACGACCGCACTCCGATAGGAGCTTGTGGGCCTGGCAGACCTTCTTATAGGTTAACCGGGTAAGTAGCAATGTATCAACAGGATACCCCACATATGTATACGAGTGGAGTCTGAAACACGGGAAGTAGTCGACTCCATACTACGGACCGAAGTAAAAGTCAGACAAAGTAAAAATTACCAAGAATGGTAGAAGTAAAGAAACCAGTAAGGTCAATAAGACTACAAGAATCAGTGAATTTATTTTAAGGAAATGTCTAAAGGTGAACAAGTGCGAAGTGCACTAGTTGGTAAATAAGAACATGGAATATGTCTTAAGAATCCTGAGGGATGAATGTAATAGCTGGAGTAAGCACCCAGCCTACAGATGGTGAGGCAGATGCCTATTATGGATATGTTAATGTGCAATGACCGGGATGAGACTCCCGAGATGATCACTAGGGATATCAATCCCACTGAAGAGAATATTTAACCCAGGCAAGAATGCAAGGAAATGCAGTTAATTGAATGTACTCATAATGGAAAGCCAGATGTAATGGCATAACCTAGTAACACCCAGGAGCTATCCTGAAAGGGGTGTTTGGATCAACAGTGTTGAACGGAATAACGTGACAGAAACGGGGTTGAAACTACCACCCAGTTTAATCTTAAGGCGTCAGGAGGAAGTCTGACATCCTTGAAGGGACATCCCATGAAAGGAATAACGACCTTGTCATGGAGCCCAATACAACCTGTAAACCGTGTAATGTTGTTCGAGAAGTAAATGAATGTGAACAGCCTATGAGCGGAGCTCGAGGCAATAGGGCTTATAAGCCACAAGTAAAATGTCATAAGTGAATTTTGTCGACTACGAAAGTTTATGGTATATAAGTAATAAAAGCGGATAACGAACCACTACCTAAAGAGTGGGGACACCTCTTAGTATTGTGAAACCGCCAGAACGGTAGTAATGAGTAGGAATATGTCTAGAGAATATGTTAAGGGTTGACCATATCGTTATTACCCAGGAATGATGTGAGTAGGAAAAGTACGAAAAGAGTGTTCGTACCAGTTGTGGAGACGAAGGGTAATAAGTCTAATAGCAACCACCATAGGTGTGTGATGCTAAATGTGTAATGACAACGCTCAAGGAGCATAAAGCCGAAGAATGGAGTATTCAGTAATCAGCCAAATAAATGGCGAAACACAGTGTAATGGCGGAAGCTAATATAACAGCTGATGCAGTGTGAATTGATGTTATACAATGAGTAACCGCACGATGCGCAGTAAGCGACCGTTGCATGGGTATTGTTAAATAATAAAATGGCCAACAAGCACAGTTATGAGTTAGACACAGTGAACACGTAAGATAAGTGATGACATACAGACTGGGCAACAAGCCAGTACTTGATACTATGTGATAAGGAATACAGTGTGAATCCCTTGCAACGCATAAGAGATTTACTGTCAAGAGTTTACCTCTGCACTCTGTATGACTGAGTGTTTTGGTATTGCTCTTGTGCAATAATGATCGAGAGGGATAGTTAGAAATTCGGGAAATGTCAATTGTGGTAGAAGTATAAAGAGAATTATAACGGATAAGACCGAAGCATAGGAAATGCAAGGTCGTATCAATGAAAGGATACTTGATTCACAATAAGTGACTATAGTTACACAGTGTGTTAAATATTGGTATGGAATACCAAGTTGTTGGAAATGACTGAAAGTATACTACACATTAGGTAGTAGCTCAAATTCAACCGATAGTGAGTCGGAAGAAATCAGGCAAATCATGGTGGAATACAATAAGTCATCATGGAGATGCATAGAAAGTTGAAACTCACCGAGTTCGCTCGTGGTAAGAAATACCACGCGTCGGTTGAGAAACCGTTATTACCTAGATAAGGGTGATAATAGGAATGTACAATACAGTAGGAATAAAGTATGAACAACTAAGTTCTAAATTATCAGGAATCGCATAGCAGAAACTAGTGAGCCAGCGATCCAAGTGTTGGATGTGCGTTGTGAATATGAGTGAATGGCTAATTAGTAACGCCTAGAAGTTTCACAGGCCAGAATCGAAACTGGTTATGAATTAAATAAACTCTAAAGAGAACTCTTGGTTAGGGACTAAACCGCCAATATGGCTAAGATCCTCAAACCAGAATACATTGTATAATAAACCGTGTGGAGATTAAACACTTCACGACGGTGGAATGTTATACACAGTGAGTAAGTGATTGATTACGTGGGCGTAATCCCTTTTAAGGGGGGTAGAGCGCAAACCACTTAGTGTCTATTACCGTACAAGTGAACGTGAACTATGGTGTGCATAGCACAAAATAATTTGTTTTGATGAGTGGTGTGTGTGTTACATAAACATACACATTCATGGTTTAATTGTGGTAATTACGCACAGAAGATGCGAATACCATTGTGATGAATGTGTTCATTTGGAACAGTTGTGTGTGAGGTACAAGTGTGGGAGTAAAGAAACTCCCGGGGAACTAAAACCCCGACAGTATATGTTCATATGATACTAAATGTTAAACTGTGTGTTGTATTTTGATAAAATATATGTATATGTAATATAGTGATCTATGAAAGGGTATGAAACCGACATAGAACCTAGTGAGAATAGGATTCCCTAGGTAACTGGATTAAAGTGAATGGAGATGATGGACAGAGTTCTATCCTTGGAGATGTATGTTATGACTAAAACTAAAGATAGAAAATGGATACATGTGAATTAGTTGATGTTTGAAAATGAAGTGGGAGGTGGAACTTGATTTGCATGCGATCAAGGGAAGCCGAACACAAATTGGGGTGGAAGGATAGTTCAACATTGATGCTGATCACATCGGGGTTGGATGATTCTTGAAGCTCCCTACAAGTGGTCACAAATAACCACGCTGGAAAAAGGGAATAAAGAGCATAAGTTGGACTTGGAGTTGTATGTGTTTTCAAAAGGGTTTTGAACCGGTATTTATAAAACGTCGATAGATACCTTACATAGTTAAGTTCTCTTATTTAACCTCATAAGGAAATTTTAAATTTAAGTGATTGTTTGATCTCCCAAAGGAACGGGGACAATATGTGTCCATCGCGACCGGGTTCTGCGGGAGCATAGAGTATGTAAAAGAAATTTTTAGTTTCCGTACATGCTAAGACATGTTGTGTGGATATGTTACTCGGACTGTCAAGTCCGGGACTGTGATGTAAAGTATGTTTGGTTATGGAAGTGTTTTATTATACAAGTAATTCCCGTATTCTAACCCAATGATATGTGGGAAGTGTGAACTTCGGGGACGAAGTTCTTTTAAGGGGGTAGATTGAAATACCCCAAACCTTAATAAGTTGTTTAAACATTAAATAATAAATTATTAAGACTAAAAAGAGTCTCCGAAACATTAGTAAACAATTTAATAAATAGTAAATACAATTAATTGCCTAAAAGGCAATAAGGACAAAGTATGCTCTAAGCTTGGGATAATTTTGATTAAGGCTTGATGAACTTACCAAGACCTTACCTATATATTAATGAGCCTATTAAATCAATTATCAAAGAAAACCAAGCTTGGAAACAAGTTAAAACACAAAATGTGCTTTAAGGAGCCTTAAAGCACATTTTTGAAAAAATTGTCTTGTAAATGGGTTTTGAATGGCTAAATGTCCATCATTACTCTTTAATTAATATGTTTACTACTTAGTATCACATTTGGAAGTTTAAATCAATGGGAAACCAAAAATTTCACAGTTATGTGCCTTGTTTGTATGAATAGTAACTAAAATAAGCTAGTTTGTAACATGTGTAATTTAATTGAGCAATAAAGACTAAGTAACCCCTAATATTAGATGGGGGCTGGTTTTGCATGTGGTGAGTCACCACCCTTGCTAACTGATTGAGTAAATAAGTGAGTAATTGAAAAAGCACTATTTGCTTTACGTAATTAATATCTTCAAAAGCAACTACAATCAGTGATTCTCTTCATTCCTTCATTTCCTCTTGCTGTCTCACGTAGCCATCCCCTTCCCTCCTCTCTTTCACGATCGAACCAGCACAGCACCATATGCCGTCTTCAAATCCTTGTAACTTCTAGCTCACTTGTCCAAATCAAAAACTAAGACCACCGATCTCTTAGTCTCATCAAGCTCTTCAACTTAGTCCTTTCAAATCTTCAAGAGCTCCATTTTGGTGCCAAGAGGAATCTCCATGGAAGGAGCTTGAGTTCATCTTTTCACGTATTATTGTGCTCCTTTGCTTCGAGGTAAGGAAACTCAAAGAAAAATGATGTTTCCTCCATGTTTGTGTTGTCCGAAAATTGTCTTAAATTGTGTCTTTGTACTGCCTTGTTCTAGCTTCGTTCCAACCTTTCAAGGACTGGGTGGAGTCCTCTCTTGACACGTTTCCAAACTCTCTTCAAGTTCTAAGTTGACAAGCAAGCAAATATCCTTACCGATTTCTGAAACAAGAAAGAAATTGTGAGGAAAGGAGGTAATTATGCTAACCAAAAATAGCTTGAAATTCCTTTGGAAAATGAACGTATGTTGTCTACTGAAACTACCTAAAGAGCCAATGGTAAATGACTTAGAAAAATGTTCTCAAAGAGACAAGTAAAGGACATACGTATTATTGTGTGTATTGCAGGTCAAAGGCAAATATATTGTGGGAAATTCAGTGTTTAAGATTTACGCATTTTAAGGGCCTAAGTGCTATGCAATTTAAATTGTGCACTATGTTGTTATGTGGTGATATTTGGTGAAGTTTTGAGTATAAGAGTCTACTGGGAAGTTTGTACATATGATGGGTGTAAAGAACTTATGCAGCAGGACTTGAAAATGCAAATACGTCGATTTTGTAGGTTGGGTCCGGGACCTAAGTCAGGGGTCATGTCCCGGACCAGAGGTGCAAAATAGGCCGAGAGTTATACATAGATGTAGGTCCGGGACTTGGGTCTTGTACAAGGACCCGGACCACCGTCCTTAAATCACCCGAGAGTTTTTTTGCCTAGACTGGTCCGGGACTTAGGACCTGTATGAAGTCCCGGACCACCCTGTTAGATGTAGCCGAGAGTACAAGACTGTCTTGGTCCGGGACTTAGGGTGAGTACAAGGTCCCGGACCACCCTATCAAAACATACCGTGAGTTTGTGTAAGTGTTGATCCGGGACTTAAGGAAAGGACCAAGTCCCGGACCACTCTAAAGATGTTGTTTAAGGAATAAAAATGATGTGTAAAGATGGGGATTGATAAGTAATGATGTTGTAAGGATGTTAAGGACATGTTAGATGTGATATAAAGACAACCAAGTGGGTGGAAAGTTGTAATAAAATGTGAAAGTAAAACAAGTTAAAAATGTCAAGCTGTTTAACTAGTTAACGAGGGTAAGTTATGAGCATTAGACTTTAAACAAACATGTTACCCCGATGTTAATAAAAGTACATGTGATGTTGTCAGTTGTTCGAGAATTGCTCGAGGAACATAAATGGACATGATAAAGTGGACTCCGGTGACAGGTATGGTTTTCTTGCAACCTGTGTCCTACCGGATTACACCGGCTTGTATGCCAATGTGTTTTTCTGTATGTTTGCCACGTTGTAAGATAAAACATGTAATGAGTTTACAGTAATTCATTTATGTGGCGCACCTAGTTCCCGATACCATTTAACCTCGAAAGTGTTAAACCTTAGCTAACTGAGTCTAGGATCACATGAGAGTTTGGTATTCGGATTAAACGACCCGAACCGTGGGGCGTTCTAACCACGGCTATGCGTGAGTTAATTGTGTGATTTGTGTGTGTGAATGTAGGGATCTCCCTTGTATGTTTAACCCAAGAGTAATACTGTATGGTGTGTAAGTACGATAGACTCCGTAGTGGAGTTCTCACGAAAAATTAAAAGTAAGTATGTACTAACAGTGGTGAGGAATCCGGTTTGGCCGGTCGCGCGTTGTTTGGGAGTGGGTATCCTTTTTAGCTTTACCCTTCTCTCTGTTATGGTTGTTTCCCTCACGGGTTATGATCTCCCATTAGCTTATCCCAAAGCTTAGCTATTCTGACTTACGATCGGTTTAGGGGGAACATGTGTTTATGTGGTGTGTTCGGGTCACTAAATCCGATCCATCTTTAGGTAAGTTACTCGTCCGACTATTAGGGCAGTAATGAGTTTTGTTATAACGAGCTTAACATGGGGGTGATATCATTCCCTAGGCTCACCAGTGTATTAACTATGTTTGGGCCGGTTCCTAAGAGATCCGTACCCGTTATGTATGTGTTATTTGTATGTTGAAAAGTTATTGTGATGTGATGTTATATGTCGCTTAGAAGTGAAATATGAGGATCATGGATATGATTCCTAGTATGTAAAAGAGACGTTTGTGGGAACCCGATAGTGGGTAAGTGTCGTCTATTGAGGAAATAGCTCCGTTAGAGGAGAAATACTATAGGGTGGAAGAACTCAAGGAGTGATTGGTTAAGTATGGATGAGTTATTTTTGTTAAGCCCATTGGGGTGAAATGTGTTGTGTCGTGAGTTTATGTTTCACATGCTTGATTTAAATGTAATCAACTGCATGCTAACGACAAATAGTTGTGCGTGGCCCGGTAGCATGTGGGCTGCGGGATTACCATACCAGCAAAGGTGCTGAGCCCCTGGGGGCCACCCTTTCTTTCCTTTTCTATTTCAGTACAAGGAGCTGGAGCCGTTCGAGAGTAGGACGGGGTGTATTGTTGCGGTACGGGTAATTGATGTAATCACTTGTAACTGTAGGTAGTAAGACCGAAATTGTTCTCGGCATTAGTTGTAAATACTCCGGTACAGTTGGAAGGTTTCTGTATAATGATGTTGTGTAAGCGGAGTTGTAATGTGTAGTTTTCTCGGGGATCTAGTCCATCGACCGATACAGTTGTGTAAACGTTAGCCTTGTTAGCCACGTGGGTGGTTAACGGCGTGTAACACCGATGAGTTAAGTTATGTGATGATGTGTATTTTCCGCTGCAGTTTAATGTTAAGTATGTTGTTGTATGTTGGGGTGTTACACAATCCGTACTAAAAATCCATGCCCGACCGACCTTGCAAGTCCGGTCCCCAAGGTCGGTCCATTCCAGAAACCAATTCTCGCAGGGTAAACTGGGCTCGACCGACCTTGGCAAGTTCGGTCGTAAGGTCGGTCTGCCCCAGACCCTTATTTTCCATTGCCCATTTAACTCCAAACTTCTCCTAAGGCCTCCTAATGTTTTCTAACATCATTTGGTACACTTTTATCCTCATACAACATCCATGAAACTCATTATCTATCACCTTAAACACTTACTCATTTCATACCGAAATTTCTTACACTTATACTATTTTCTCCTTGGTTCTCTAAGTGGTGTTTCATACCTATGATAACCCCTATGCCCAAAATGCTTCTTCACCACTACAACATCATCTCCCAAACATCTTTTCTTTCTAAACAACTTCTTAAACATCCTTACAAGTTTCTTTCCTAGTAAAATACCTAGCCCTTCACAAGACTTCCTAGTTTCCCAAAATCCTCTTAAACACTTATAACCTCTTACCTTACCTAATTTTGACATGGTTCTCCTAGAACATTACTAAGCCTAAACACATTGTTTTCTCCATTAAGCACACAAGAACACCTAAATTCACCAAGAATACTAAAATCCATCAAACACATTTTTATACACAAACTTCACACCTTTAGCACCACATCACAATATAGTGCATAATTTAAATTGCATGGCACTTAGGCCCTTAAATGCTTAAACCTTAAACACTGAATTTCCACAATATATATGCCTTTGACCTGCAAATACATACAACAACACATATGTCCTTTTACTAATCTCCTTGAGAACATTTCACTAAGTCATTTACCATTTGCTCTTTAGGTAGTTTTAACAAGCATTATAAGCTCATTTCTCCTAAGGCATTAAACTTCATTAGGTTAGCATATTTACCTCTTTTTCCTCACAAACTTCTTTCTTGTTTCCTTGACTAAATTAGCAAGGCTTTTAGTTGCTTGTCAACTTCTAAACAATATACAAGCAATGTAATGAGTATACAAGCTCCAAGCTTAAACTCATTGTAAACCTTAGGTTTTACATTGTTTCAAAAGCATTAAGATAGTTGTTTTACTTTGGTATTTGAAGAGAGTTTGAATATCTATCAAGAGAGGACTCCACCAAGTCCTTGAAAGGTTGGAATGAAGCTAGAACAAAGCCATATAAAGAGCACCTTCAATGGGCATTTTCGGTCAACAACAAAACATGGAGGAAATGAAGTTTTTATTTGAGATTCCTTACCTAGAACCAAAGGAGAACAATAATATGTATAAATATAAGCTCAAGCTCCTTCAATGGTGAAACTCCATGGCACCAAAATGGTGGTCTTGGAATTTTGAGAAGATAAGAATGAAGAGCTTGATGAGACAAAGAGAATGGTGGTGTTTGTTTTTGATTTGGTTAAGTGAGCTAGGAAATATTGGCAATGGAAGAAGGAGGTTGATGGTGGTGCTGTAGCAAAACCGTGTGAGAGCAAGGAGATGGAGTTGGTGAAGTGTTGAAGACGGTGGGAAATGAAAGAAGGAAAGAGAGAATGAGATAAGTCTTGCTTTTAGAAGATATTTGTACTTAATAAAGTAAATAGTAACTAAGTAGTCATCTTTTTTTACTTAACATGTTAACAAAGGTGGTGAGTCACCACACCTTAAAAACTGGCCCCCAATAGTACTTAGGGGTATTTTAGTCTTTAATAATCAATTGTCCCACTTATAATAACATATGTTACAAACTAGTTTATTAAAGTCACTATTCGTAAAAACAAGGCACATAGAAGTGAAATTTTTGATTTACCATTGATATAGACTTCCAAATGTGATACTATATAGTACACATGTTAATTAAAGAGTAATGATGGACATTTAGCCACTCAAAACTCATTTACAAGACAATTTTTCAAAAATGTGCTTTAAGACTCCTTAAAGCACATTTTGTGTTTTAACTTGTTTTCAAGCTTGGTTTTCTTTGATAATTGGTTTAAAATGTTCATTAGTATATAAATAAGGTCTTGGTAAGTTCATTAAGTCTTAACCAAGCTTATCCCAAGCTTAGAGCACATTTCAGCTCTTATTGACCTTAAAGCACATTTTGTGTTTTCCATGGTTTAATTTGCTTACTAATGCTTCTAAGACTCTTTTTAGTCTTCATATACCATATTTAAATGTTTAAACAACATAACTAGGTTTGGGGTATTTCAATCTACCCCCCTTAAAAGAACTTTGTCCCCAAAGTTCATACTTCCACATATCCTAAATATTAGAACGCGGGAACACATATCAATAATACTTCCATAGCAACATTAACAACATCTTTACATAACATCGGACACAAGGTCCAAACAACAAAACATCACAACATCATTCAGACTCAGCGGTCTGTAACATAACAGGGTAACAACATAACAACACAACACAGACAATGTATCCAAATACATGTCGTACACTCATAACCGAAACGGCTCTACCCCCCTTAAATAGGGGTACACCCCGTACCCTATACATACAAACTCTAAGAAGTAAACAATGACGGGTACTTCGCCTTCATCTTATCTTCCAGCTCCCAAGTGGCCTCCTCAACGTCCTGGTTAGACCAGAGAACCTTCACCAGTCTCACAGACTTATGGCGAGTGTCTCGAGTCTTAGTATCCAGAATGCGTACCGGAGTCTCCACTGATCGCATGGTCGGCTCTAAGGTTAGCCTTTCAGGCTGAAGTACATGAGATGGATGAGACATATATTTCTTCAACTGGGACACATGAAATACATCATGTACCTTGCCCAGCTCGGCGGGTAAATCAAGTCTGTAAGCTACCGGGCCGATCCGCTCCGTCACAACATATGGCCCCACATATTTCGGGCTCAACTTGCCTTTCTGGCCAAAACGAAACACTCCCTTCATGGGGGATACTCTCAAAAATACCTGATCGCCCACGGCGAACTCCAGGTCACGTCTGCGCACATCTGCGTACAACTTCTGTCTATCCTGAGCTGCCTTCATGTTAGCCTGGATCTGGCGAACTTTTGCCTGAACTTGCTCTAGATACTCTGGTCCTATAATGACCGTCTCACTCGACTCATCCCAGCATAATGGCGTGCGGCATGGTCTACCGTATAATGCCTGGAAAGGAGACATCTTGATCGAAGCATGGTAACTGTTGTTGTAGCTAAACTCAATCAGATGTAACTTGTCAATCCAGCTGGTCTGAAAGTCAAGTGCACATGCACGTAACATATCCTCAAGTGTCTGGATGGTGCGCTCACTCTGACCATCGGTCTGTGGGTGAAACGCTGTACTCAATTTCAGTTCGGTACCCATTGCTTCTCGTGTAGACTTCCAATACCTCGATAAGAATCTGGTATCTCTGTCAGATACAATCATTTTCGGTACCCCATGGTGCCGAACGATCTCTCTATCAAAGAGCTCTACTAGTTTTGCCACTTTCCAGGTGTCCTTCATCGGAATGAATCGGGCCACCTTGGTCAGTCGGTCAGCAACAACCCAAATCATATTTAGACCTCCCCTTGCAGGCGGAAGCCCTACTACGAAGTCCATAGAAATATCATGGAACTTCCACTCAGGCACTGGCATTGGCTGTACCATACCACCAGGCCGTCGGTGCTTAAACTTGACCTTCTGGCAAGTGAGACACCTCAACACATAGTCATTCACATCCTTTTTCATTCCAGTCCACCAAAAATATATTTTCATACCCTTATACATCTTTGAAGCTCCGGGGTGAATCGAAGTAGTAGAACAATGGGATTCACTTAATATGCACTCCTTCAACTCAGCGCTACTCCTCGGTATACATAGTCGGCCATTAAGCCTAATCAGGTCATCATCGTGGAGTCTGAAGTCGTACTTCTGACCCTCGAATGTGCCATCAATAAGCTTCTATCTAATCTCCATCATATACTGATCCGTCATCTGAGCACTCCGCACCTCTTCAACCAAGCTAGAATGAGAGACTAGCGAATGGAGAGAGTGTGCTCGGCGACTCAGTGCGTCAGCTACCACATTTGCCTTACCCTCCTTATATTGTAGATTAATGTCGTAGTCGTTTAGAAATTCAATCCACCTTCTTTGTCTCATGTTCAACTCCTTCTGAGTGAACAAGTACTTTAAACTCTTGTGGTCAGAATAAATCGTCACACTTACCCCATACAAGTGATGTCGCCATATCTTCAGTGCGAAGACAATGGCCCCCAATTCTAAGACATGGGTAGGGTAGTTCTCTTCATGCTTCTTCAGCTGTCGGGAGGCGTAAGCTACGACCTTCCCGTGTTGCATCAACACACAACCCATACCTCTGCCTGATGCGTCGCAATAGACCTCAAAACCATCTGGACCGTCTGGCAAAGTCAGGACTGGTGCAGATGTCAGAGCATCCTTGAGACTCTGAAAAGAACTCTCACAGTTGACTGTCCACTCGAATGGTGCATCCTTTTTCATCAAGGAAGTCATCGGCTTCGAGACACTGGAGAAGTCCTTCACAAACCTCCTATAATAACCCGCCAGACCGAGGAAGCTCCTGATATCGGTAACTGTCTTCGGCCTAGGCCAGGTGCGCACTGCATCAATCTTTGCCGGATCAACATCGATCTCGGCCTCAGAAATCACATGACCAAGAAAGGATACTTGGTTCAACCAAAACTCACATTTTGAAAATTTCGCATACAACTGATTCTTTCTCAATGTTTGCAACACACTTCTCAGGTGGCTTTCATGCTCACCTCTCGATTTCGAGTATACAAGTATATCGTCGATGAAGACTACCACTGACTTGTCCAACTGATCTTGGAACAAGCGGTTCATTAAGTCCATGAACTTGGCTGGTGCATTGGATAAACCAAACGGCATAACCGTAAACTCATAATGTCCATACCTTGTTCTGAATGCTGTCTTTTCAATATCACTGTTACGGATGGAAATCTGATGGTATCCGGATCGTAGATCTATCTTGGAGAATACTGATGCCCCTTTCAACTGATCAAATAAATCGTCGATGCGTGGTAAAGGGTAACGGTTCTTCACTGTGACTGCATTCAGCTCCCGATAGTCAATACACAGGCGGAGACTACCGTCCTTCTTCTTCACGAAGAGGACCGGCGCTCCCCATGGTGAAACGCTAGGGCAGATAAACCCCTTGTCGAGTAAGTCTCTCAGCTGCTCCTTGAGCTCTGTCATTTCTGCTGGAGCCATACGATAGGGCACCTTCGCAATTGGTCCGGTGCCCGGAACCAAATCGATCTCAAACTCAACTTCCCGTGCTGGCGGCATGCCTGGCAGTTCCTTAGGAAATACATCAGGAAACTCCGACACTACCGGCACATCAGGACTAAACTCTGGATCTCTCTCTATGTCCTGGACATAGCAAAGGTATACATCGCTCCCTCGTCGTAGTTCACGATACATAGCCATGGCGGTGATGATCTGAGTCGAAGGCTCCCTAGGCCTCTGGCGGTAAGATATGGTAACCCCAGATGGACTCCGAAGAAGCAGACGATGCTCGGCACACAGGATCCTGCCCTTGTACCGCTCCAACCAGTTCATCCCGACAATCACATCAAAACCAAGTCCGTCGAACTCTATCAAGTTGATCGGAAACTCTTCACCTCTGATTCTCACAACAACATCTCGGTGGTAGCGGGTACACCTGATCCGCTCTTTCAACGGGAGAGTGACTAGGAAGTCTGGCATCTCATCACCATCTAACCCCAGCCTCTTCGCAAAGGATAGCAAAATAAATGTATGTGAGGCTCCGGAGTCGAACAAGATCGAAGTGTCCACGCCATTGACTGGAAAAGTACCGGTGAGGATTGTGCCGCTCCTGCCGGCTTCTGTCTCATTGCAGACACTCAGTATACCTCCCGTTCCGAGTGCACAGCCTAATTCATTGGCAAACTAATAAGTATTGGGTAACAACACGGTTTATATGCTTCAAACAGCTCCACTTTATTCATTAACACACTCTTTTTACAACATTCGTTGGCTTATACTGTCACCATATTTAACACTTACAATATCCTTAACATACACTGGTTCAACACATCACATAATTATACAAAGCTTAAAACTATCTGAAGGTCAAATTCAAACGTCCGGGTTTCATGTGTGTGGCATTGATCACTGCCGATGGTGCAGTATTCAGTTTGATCTTCTTGATGCCATGGTATAGCATCCTTGACTGCCCACCCATGATTAACACATCTCCTGATTTCAACACTAGCTTCTTTGCGAGATCAGCACGCTTCTGCTCGCCATACACAAACACTGCGGTATCACCAATGGACCAAGACACCACGGGTACTCCCTTACTTAGAGACTCGGGTGACTCGTCCTTATCTTGGTGTAAACCTAACCGTCCACCTTTCTGGTAGAAGTTCACAATACACAGATCCGCTTTCACATTTGGAATTGAATCCATTTCAACTTGTTGAGCAATTCCCATGGCGTTGTTAACGACCGCAAGGAACTCCTTAGGTATACTTAGTACAGTTGCTCCATCTTCAGCTCGCTCTTCTTGATATGTCTTGGTGTAAGGGTTCCAGTCCTTACCCATGCACATCATCTTCAATTTCATTCTAGATCCGCTCGGGTATTCGGGTGTGTAGAAACCTCCAGGTGTTGCTCCAAGTTCGTTGCATCGTCTGATGATGTGGATTTGTGCTTCCGGTGTCAGGTATCCATTTAAGAGGACCATACCTGGTTGGATGACCTGACAATGCTCCATTGGAAAGTCGGTGATGCCGATTGTAGTTTCTTCAGGGTTTGGTGTGGGTGGGATTGGATAACATATATTGAAGGTTCCTTTAAGTTTAGAGTTATCTAATTAGGTGACTTTCACACTATACTTTAATTGTTTACTCACATGGTTGTTTACTTAAACTCACTAACACACATGCATGAAATGCGGTATGCAATCACTTATTTCACTCAGTAGTTTAGGCGGTACCTGGTCTAGAAGAGGGCCCTGGCGCCTCAGACCGGTCCACCACATTCAGGGCAGCCTTGCCGGACCCCGACCCCTTCCCCTTCTGGGAATCTGTGTACCTCTGATCTGGGGGTGGCTGATTCGCCGTCTTCGGGCCATCGGTGGTCGCAGTGGCCTTACCCTTCCATTGCCCCTTGGGCCTGTAGTTTCTACTGTTCGGGTTCTGCCAGCACTCATAGTCGCAGTGCCCCATCTTCTTGCAGTATCGGCACTGCACATCATTACCCTTGCAATCCTTGCCGGGGTGGTCTCCGTTACACCACTTGCAGTAATAGTGGCGCTCCGGTCCAGAGCCCGTGCTAGCTGCTAACACATCACACACTCAGTACATACTTCACAAGTTAATAACACACACTAGATTTCGGTATTGAAATTTGTTAATTACCCTTGGGTGGGTAAGAACGTAAGGGCTTGGCTGCATACGCATAGGTGAGCTGTAGAGGCTCCTCAGCAGTGGTGGTCTGGGTCTGACCCTTGCCACCCTGTTGCTGTCCTTTCTGGAACTGGGGGTATGGCTTCCTCTTCTTTCCTCCCCCTTGTCCTTGCATGCCTTGGCCCTCGTTCATGGCCTTGCGCTTGAGCGCACTCTCCTCGTCCCTCAGACGGACGGTGATCTCCACAATTGCAGCGGCATGGTAGCACTCCTATATTTAGGGTGTCAGTTATGCCCCGCCAACAAATTCACATCACATTAACACATTGTACATACTTATTCACATCACACTGTAGTCCCATTACCTACAAAGTAGTATATCCAGTTGGCCCCATGCCATAGCGTAGGCGGTAGCTCAGTCCGTTGTAGAAACGGTTCACAAGAATCCGGTCTGAGTAACCCAGATCCGGTAGCAGGTGGATAAGTCCGATGAAGGCTGAGTAGTACTCATCTACCGTCATCTTATCCCCTTGCCTCAGATTGTCCAACTCCAGGCGCTTGGCCTCTTGCACGTGTATCGGGTAGTACTTGGCTCTCAACAGAGCCGTGTACTCCCTCCACTGAAAGGTCGGGTCAGCAACTCTGCCCTCCCGTACTAGCTTCCACCAGCTCTGTGCCGAACCCTTCAAGTAGTAAGCGGCAAGTCGAACCTTGGCCTCCTCAGGCACCGCCAAGGTCTCGAAGGCGGTCTCCATCTCGGAGATGTATGCCTCCAGCTTACGAGGGTCGGTCTCCCCACTGAATGATGGTGGCCTCAGATCAGCCAACGCCTTGACCCAGTTGGTCTCTCGTGGCGGTGGCGGTGGTGGTGGTTGAACTCCGGGATGTTGCCCCTGCTGCATCGCAGCTACCAATTGGGGTACCATCTGGGCTACGACGGCTGCTACTGCCTCAGCCATAACCTGAGCCGTAGTATTCTCGCCCTGGTCACCCGTATCACCATTGCCGTGCCCGCGGCCTCTACCTCTCGGTCGACCTGACATCTGAATTCACATGAACATTCATTAGCAATATGCTTGCACACTTATCGGCCCAACGGTTGTAACGCTTCCCGATAATAAGGTATCTCCACACTTAGTTAGTGGTTAACCTTTCCATAATTGTTCACTTAGGTAACTATAGTTAGGTTTCCTAACTCGGTATATTCCTAAGCTCGGTATTCTTGCCATCAGAGCGATACTTCGCTCTGATACCACTTTTTGTAACACCCCTACTACGCACATGCATTACTTGAAATCGTAGCGGAATTTAAACAACTAAACAGTAACTAAACGATTGGTGCTACAACGCCGTCAACCACCCACGTGGTTAACAAGGCTGAATAAATACAAGTGTATCGGTCTGATGATCAGACTCCCGAGCATAGAACTAATAACCATATATACGAAAACATAATACCGAGTATTTACTTACATCCTTCATTTTAACCCATCACTGTAAACTGTTCACAACCAAAATATATAACGCCACAGCAGCACAGGCGCATCCCGGGCCCAACATCCAAAAGTAATTAAAAGTAAACCTGCATCCTAGAATCTAAAGCCATTCCGCTTCTTCGATCCTCATCCTGCAGTAAAAGAAATATGGAGCCCCCGAGGGGGTCAGCAACCCTTGGCTGGTATGGTTAACGCGCAGCCCATCGACTACCGGGATACGCGCAACTAATTGTCATGGTGACATGGCATTCATTTTAAAACACACAACATATACAATTATCATTACATAGGTATTGTACACAACATCACACATAACACACAAGAACAATTCCATTTAGGAAGTGAACCAATACAATTAGTTCCCATGGAGAGCCTAGAGAATGTTGCCATGCTCATGCTAAGCTCGTTACACAACTCGTCACCGTCCCGTTAGATTGAACGGATAACTTAACACAAGGTGCCTCGGATATAGTGATCCAACCACACCGAAACAACAAATAGTATGCCCCTGTGGCCCGACGTGAGTCAGTAAAATAGTCTTGGTTAAGCTAAAGGGAAGGTTGGAAACCAAATTGGAAAACAACCATAACATACAAAGAGAATCGAACCGGTTATGACATCGACTCCCATACTCACACGCGTGGCCGGAACAGACCGGACTCCTCACTTCCCCCGTTAGCACTTGTTAGCAGTTCATTATTGAACTCAATACACAATTCACAATAATAGGTCAAGTCTTGTTAGACACACACAAGGGAAGAGAGAGTCATACTTAACAACATAATAATATTTAATAACTGTAAACTCTTTACATGGTTTAATCTTACAAAGTCATTAACACACACAAAAACAAGCAGCACATAAGCCGGTGTAAACCGGTAGGCAACAGACTGCAAGAAAACCATACCTTGGTCCTTGCTTCGATTTGTTTCCACCGTAGGTCACTCCTATACATGATTAATAACGTCGGTTAATTAGTTTATTTAACCTCAAATTTACTAAATGTTTAACATGATTATATGACATGTTTTAATGTCTTAACTTATACTTGATCACCTACATTATACCCCCTAGGGTTTATTACTTAAGCCATTCTTGTTTGTTTTTTTTTTTACAAGTTTAGGTCCGACCGACCTTACCGACCGACCTTACACAAAGTCGGTCCATTCCAGAACATATTACCGTCAAAATTTTCTACTCCGACCGACCTTATAAGTTAGGTCCCATGTTCGGTCCATTCCCGAGAGTTTATTCCCTTTGAAAATTCAGGCCCGACCGAACTTGTAAGTCCGGTCCCAAGTTCGGTCTATTCCAGAGACTCAATCCGTACTAAAAATCCATGCCCGACCGACCTTACAAGTCTGGTCCCCAAGGTCGGTCCATTCCAGAAACCAATTCTCGCAGGGTAAACTAGGCTCGACCGACCTTGGCAAGTTCGGTCGCAAGGTCGGTCTGCCCCAGACCCTTATTTTCCATTGCCCATTTAACTCCAAACTTCTCCTAAGGCCTCCTAATGTTTTCTAACATCATTTGGTACACTTCTATCCTCATACAACATCCATGAAACTCATTATCTATCACCTTAAACACTTACTCATTTCATACCGAAATTTCTTACACTTATACTATTTTCTCCTTGGTTCTCTAAGTGGTGTTTCATACCTATGATAACCCCTATGCCCAAAATGCTTCTTCACCACTACAACATCATCTCCCAAACATCTTTTCTTTCTAAACAACTTCTTAAACATCCTTACAAGTTTCTTTCCTAGTAAAATACCTAGCCCTTCACAAGACTTCCTAGTTTCCCAAAATCCTCTTAAACACTTATAACCTCCTATACATTACCCAATTTTTGACATGGTTCTCCTAGAACATTACTAAGCCTAAACACATTGTTTTCTCCATTAAGCACACAAGAACACCTAAATTCACCAAGAACACTAAAATCCATCAAACACATTTTTATACACAAACTTCACACCTTTAGCACTACATCACAATATAGTGCATAATTTAAATTGCATAGCACTTAGGCCCTTAAATGCTTAAACCTTAAACACTGAATTTCCACAATATATATGCCTTTGACCTGCAAATACATACAACAACACATATGTCCTTTTACTAATCTCCTTGAGAACATTTCACTAATTTTGAAATACCCACGAATTTTGAGTTAGGATAAGTATAATGTATAGTCGACGTAAGTAAGTTAATCGTTATGTTAGAACAATATATAATAATGGCTAGTCCGAGGTTAGTATATTAATGGCCAGCGAAGTCAAAAACTTTTATCTTATTCTTATTTTCCTTTCTCTTCCTAAATTGATTATAAACATACATACTTTCCTTATTCTCTTCGATGTTATTATTTAAATCATTATCTCAACATTCTACAGACGTTACAACGTCTTCCTAATCCTAAGAGTTCAATTCCAGTTTTACTACTTCTACATTTATTATAGGTTGGTAAGATCCTTATTTTTCCTCCGATTTATTTAAATTATTATTAATCTAGTTTCTTACTAACGTAACAGCATATCCTTTTTGTTGGAGTCGATGATTTATTCTATTTCTATTCCCTATTAAACCAAAATAAATATTTTATCCTCTCCTTAGATATTTGTGCTCGTCGTTATCTCTTCCTCATTTTATTTCAAAACAATAAATTACTTTTTAATTTCTAATCGGTTGAATCTAGTCATCTTCCAAGTTACTTACAATCTAATTATTTATCTTGCCTTTCAAATCATTTACAACACTAAATGTATAATTTTTTTTCAAACTACTTGCGACACACGATATTATGATTTCTGGGCGGCGAAAACGGGGACGGGGGAGCCAGCACGAACGGGGGGATGCTCTTTGAAGGAGGGACAAGAGGAGGGAGGCGACGCCGGCAGAAGGGGAGGAAGGGGGAGGGAAGGAACAAGGGGGAGCGGAACAAAGGAACGAGGGGGGACGGAGCGGGGACGAAGGAGGGGAGGCCAAGAAGGAAAGGAGGGAACCGGAGCAGGACTACCTCCGGAAGGACCGAGCAGGAAGCCGGAGCGAGGACATAGGGGGCGGTGGTCAGTAAGGAAGGAATGCAGACCTATCCACATCCTCTTCTTTCTCAACTTAATTTATTTATTAATTATCAAATACATTTTGGTTCCCCTCACTCAACATTTATTCCTATAAATACCCACAACTATTCTCTTCTTCCTTCATCAATATTCATGTTCATCCTTCCCAATACAAGATCTCTAGCTCTTTCTTTATTCCTTCAAGTTTCTTCAAGGCTTCTCCCCTGGTGCCGAGTTAGGGTCGTTCGAAGGGTAAGTGTAATTCTACTAGTTGGGGATTACAAAGGTTATGATTCTATTATATTCTTATTGAAGGATTGTTGAAAATGTATATTTTAAATTCTAGATGTCAAGTTCATTAATGGTGGATGCTATTAGTAGTGGGCGAGATTCGTTCTCGACTGGACATGGATTCCAGGTAAATGTTGTGCTCAACACTCTCTACCTCGGTGTTTTTACGAATTAACAATGGATTGGATTATTGTGATTTGATATTGTGAAAGATTGGGAACTATTTCTCCCTTGTGATTTCTGGTGCGATGTTTTGGAAAAAGGTTTGGATAAATGTTTTGGGAGGCTTCCATTGGATTGGTTATTGGCTTGTTGGTACCGTATGGTACTCCGTGTATATTGTTGGTACCTCTTGGTGCTCCGTGTATATTGTTGGTGCCTTATTGGTGCTCCGTGTAATTATTGGTACTCTGTACCCCGTGGATATTGTATTAATTTTGCCTGCAGACATTACTTGCAGTTAAGCTCTAATGATCTACTCCTTTGGGTCATAAGTTACCTTCTGGGGGGTGTGCACACTTAAGGACGTAGAGTGAGGTGGGATTCTAATTGTTGCGACCCCGGATCGGGTGTCGTCCGTGTATACCTTTAATTTGATTCTCTGGAAGTTCTCCCCCGCTATGTTTTGTGGTTGGTATTTGGAATTGGAGTTGTGCTTTACGTTTCTGTGCAATTATTGTTTTATAAACGCAAATGAGTTTCAAAATGTATTTTACAAGTTGAGGCAATGTTTACTCAGTTTTGCTGATTTGCGCGATCCCTTCGCGTTTTCTATTGTTATTTTATGATCGCAGGTACTCATGGCTGAATTGGGGAGTGGGACACGCTATCACATAGCTTAGGATGACTGAATAACTACTTCGCATAATTTTGAGTCTAGTTATGTTTTGGAATTGCATTGTTTCACAAATTTTTGGAAACGTTTGGTCTTTTGACTGATGGTTTTTAAGCCTGAGCACTCAATGGGTGTTGAGTGTGGCGGTAACGCCCTAGTTAAATTTATTTCCGCTGTTGTTGAGTTAAGTTGTCAGTTATTGTGTTCAGGAGAAAGTCCTTTGACAATTATAAATCGTTTGAGATTATCATATGTCAATTTCAAAGTTGTTTCCGTTGTACTTCTTTGGTATATATTGCTAACTATGTTTATTAAAACATTATCTCATCCCTTATTAGTTTTGAGTTTACTTTTGTGTCTTTCTAACTCTGTTTTCAAACTGATTTTCGCAAAGTATGGAACTGTCTGAACGTCCGTCCGGACATCCATGTTCGGACAGATCCCGAAGCGCATTTTATTTTCTGTCTTAGCTGCGTCCGAACATCTGTCCGAACTTCAATGTTCGGACAGCATGCGAGGACGAATCCAACTTGTAAGTCTCGACTCATGTCCGAACTTACAAGTTCGGACCAAAGTTCGGACCAGAATTGTTTTACACTTTTAGGACTCGTTTGAAATCCGTTTTCGAAACCGTTTGCGCCGTTGGACTCGTAATTTCATAAACTTTCATTTAAGGCAAAATCCGAGGGTGTTAAAGGTGGTATCAGAGCTAAGTTTTCGAAATAAGATAAGATTTGATGGAAAAGGAATAAAATCTGGAACAAGCCGTCGTTGGGGGGTTGCATTGGGTGTCATGATGTGTGCTTGATTATTTTATGCTGAAGTGTGTTGAGTTACATATTCCCGTGTACTATGAGTTATATAAGAATGAGTCGTTATGGATATCTGACGGTATTACTTGCATATATTTTTATCTATATACTATATGGGGAGTGCTTATGCATATTGATGTGTTTGATTCTCTATGATGGAGTGTTCAGAGTTTATCTACTCCCACGTAGCATGAGAGGTATTAAAATTCAGAAGATAATTGTTTGGTTAGCACTATATAAATATATTTATATGTAAATATTTATGTTAGTATATATATTTCTAGTATTGGGTTGTAACGTAATGTGGGAATCAATAGTGGGGAATGCTGAAAATTGGGTTGCTTAGAACAAGGGCTGGAGGTATTGATTGTGAGGATATTTTCTAGGATGATTTATGTGACACCTTCTGGTGAATTCCTGTTTCTCCCCGATGTTACAATGTTTCCTTATCTGTTATATGGATGAATTTATAAATCTACGCATACTAAGGTGTACAATATTATCAATGTTCATGGTTACTGTGAAGTAGTGAGTTCTATGTGATGTGCCAGTCGGACAATATAGTCAAATGTTTGGTTTTGTTTCTTCCCTTGTTTGTGAATGTGTGTATTATGGTAACTACTTATAAAGGATTTTTGGATGACAATATATTGACTAATTTTGCGACATATACTCGTAAGGGAAAGGAAGAAAATAAGGGACATATATATTATACACTCTAGCAATGACTACCGAGTATTGAGTATATATGTATACATACACGTATATAAATATAATTAGAGAAAGAAATATTGGTATATTATCGGTGTTAACTCTGGGGAGATTTGGAATGATAGTAATTTCTAGTTGTATTAAACTAGGGGGGAATGTGTTGCTTTTTGCCATCATGGTTGTGTGTAAATATGTTTGTCTATGTATTTGATGTATGACGAGCCCGTGTAAAAGGAGTTCGGCATCTTTATTTAATGTTGACTATTCAAAGTGACTGTAGTTATTATATTAGGTTAACTAAGGTTATAGCAAGTCGTGAAATCTATTAATTATATTAACTGCGGCGTAAGAGACGAATTGTTAATTTTTAATTATCATTTATGTTATTTGGCGGTTGGATTTATAAGTTGTCTTCCAAATTTTTATGTTTGGTCTAAATGGATTTAGGAGTATTCAGTGAGTGGTTATGTGTTTAACCAGTTTCTCAAGAATATTATATATGTAGCCAATGGAGTATGTTTGAAATTATTTTTAGGCTTCTTTAAAAGTAGATATTTTGCAGTATATATATCTATGTCTTATTCAATACGTTCTTGAACAATAAATTATGGCAATTGTTTCGTTGGCTAGAACACTAGTGTAGTCTTGGTATTAGTTGAAGGGATTGTTGTGATTAGCTAGATAAATAAGTATAGGAAGTGTGATTGCGAAGTGATACAGTTAGGATTTTGTAAAAAAAAAAGAACGTGATAAGTGCAAATGATTTCGATATGTTTGGCTGCGGAAAGTAAAATGCTAGTGTATTTATGTGGGTGTACATGTGTAGATGTATCTATTTTAATATTAATAGTTGATTGCCTTGTTAAATGACCGTGTTGGTGGGAGATATGAACAATGCTGACAAAATTTGAATATGTGTTAAGACATTTATGCAATTTAGGATCATTATACTACTCTTGCTGATTAGGTCCCCATGTGTTTGCTATCAAGATAGGCTAGGGAATGTTACATGCTTTCTAAATGATAGTATATTCGTAGAACTTCATACCAAAGTAGAGTGTAAAATGTGATATGTATTATGAACATAATGTGCGGTTGGTCTTTTAGCTAGGTTCTGTTAACTTCTTGATGTTGGAAATTTATTATTAAGATGATAGGTTGGCTAATCCGGGTGCTAAGTTGGATAGACGCTAGTATTACAATTTATTGTGGATTATTTTGTTAAATATTGAAATTGAAATTGAGGTAGAAACCCCTGATTAAGTTTCATTTATATGTTGACGAACTGGTTAGCAGTACCATATTAGGTAATAGCATGAAATGTACTAAGTGATGAAACATTTTATTGTCAGCATTAAAAAGGGTTCTTCTGGTGGTCTTGAAGTATAATCGGTTGGTTAGAAAATGATTTGTGGGTAAGATTCTTATAATGCGGTAATTGTTGATGGAGCTAAAAATGAATCTGTAGTGGTTAGGGTTAAGTTGTGAGTATGAGGTTTATAGTTAGGCAAAGCATATGGAAAATTATTTGTTTGTTTCCGTGTATTTTTGGATGTATATATTAAAGCGATTGTTCAAGTTGAGTTTTTCAAGAAGTTTTGGGATAAATATTTACAATGTGATAGTATTTTTGGTGAATCTCATGCTAAGTATTGAAGAGACCCTGGTGTTCCGATTTATTGAAATTTATTTTCAAAATTGGTTGTATTAAATTTGATTCTCATAGCCTGTTACAATTGATTAACTATGTCTTGTGTACAATAGTAAAAGGGTAGTATTTAACTGAGCATTTGGTGTTTGGAAATAACTTAAATTTGTAGACTAAATAGAGGAAGCATTAAGTAGATAGATAAGGTTTAGAATTATGATCCTTGTAACTGTAGATTTTAGTAGAAAGTAGTGATGAAATTATTATGTAGGTCTTATCAGTTTTGTTATAAGTGGAGAGAGAGAATATTTTCTAGATGAGGTCTAAATTGTTGTGAACTCATTCGTTATTAGCAATAGGGGGAACTTAGAATTGATAATTGTATGATAAGAGGTAAATTGATCTATGAGTTGAGTCATATTTAAGGAGTAAGTTCTAGGCTATAGATAGTGTTATGCCTCTTAGGCGTTACGATTATCATTGGCTATTTTGGTGTGACTAATAATTTAATTTTATTGAGTTAAAAGATATGTGATTGATCATTGGGGAAATAGTATTAGATTTTACGGTTGGTGTTAGGTTCATGTTACAGTAGGGGCGGGAAGAATAGGTAAGACATCCTTGTGGGACTGTGGATATCTGTATTCTTTAGGATTTCACGATTTCAATTGGGAGTTAGGCATGAGGTTACCATGTCAGTATAAATTTTTTTTTGATATTATGGGATTTATGGCTATTTATTTTGAAATGGGGAATTAGATTAACTTATCTGTTGTGAACCTTGGTTGTATGTTTTGATAGGAATCATCTGAAAATATTGGTGGGAGTATTGATCACCGAGAACTCGATCTAGAGATTTAGGTGGGTATGATGACTTAAAATATGCTTTGACTATAAAAGGAAAAAATTTGAGTAATAGAATTATATAGATTTCATAGCTCGTAAAGAGATTTGATTTTGGAATGAAATTGTTAGAAAATGTGTATTGTGATTGGATGTTTGTGATGTATGGATATCTTGTGTGGTATATATGAGTATTGGGTAATATAGAAACTCTTATTTAAAACCTTGGATGTATATGTTCCTTTTTACTAGTTGTGGATTGCGTTCTTGGAATGCTACTGAAAGTTCTAAGCTGGGTGTTGAATGTAAGATGAAGAACATGTCTTAACAAAGAAAAGTAAGGGCATCTTTTAGGTTACATTTACAAGATGGAATTTGTAAGGATCTAGAATTTTAGTTCAAGAAATGACATTTGGATTTGGGGAAATATTTAGAGGGAGGTTAAGGGAAGTTTTGAGAAGGAGCCTAATCTTTAGTGAATTCGGTAGTGGTTAAAAGATGAGTGGGAGATTAATTCTATGAATTCTTTTAAATGTTAATTTTTGTTTGGTGTGCATTGAATTAATTTATTTATCATTCTCTGTAAAAGGATTGGTGAAATACCCCAAACCTTAATATGTTAATTAACTATGTAATTATAATTTTCTAAGGCTAATTAAGTCCTTAAGATTATTGGTGAAGAAATAAAAACCAAAAAGAATAAGAAAATGCGTAAAAGTCACAAAACGTGAAACCGCGTATTTAATTATTTTAGGAGGTACATAACCTTCGTTAGAGTGATAAATGTATTTTTATACCTTAATTACACATTAATAACATGTGGGAAAATTCCGGAAGAAAACGGATTCAAACCATGCGTAAAAACGCTAACGGAGTCCTAAAACGCGTTTTTGAGAAAATCCGAAAACGTGATTTTAAACAGTTAAATGACCCCGTAAAAATAATAGTTGATAATGTAACAATAATTAAACATTAATGGGAGTATAATAACCATTAAAATTAAATAAACGAGAAAATTCCGGAAAACGGACCCGGTAAGTGAATAGTGTCAAAACGAGAGATGAAACGCGTTTAATTCGAAAAGACGAAAAACACTCCAGCTCACTAATAATGTGGGACCGGTTTTAATATACACACACTTATTTAAATAAACAAGCTAGTTTATTTAGTCACAAAAGGACAAAATATTAAAGTAAAGGGAGTGAATAGTTAAAGTAATATTAGAACTCTCTCTCCCCTTCTTTTTCTTTCAGTCACGATTTTCCCCCCCTCCAAACCGAGCTCCTTCTTCCTTTGCCTCTGTAATGGCGATTTCAAGAGCAAGCAAACAGCCCATCTTCTTCCTCCTCTCTCTTGTTCATTTCTCCACCAAATCACACAAAAATTGTACCGCTAGTTTCGTATCGGCGAGGGCTACGTTTTCCACCCTTCAAAACCTTGATTCCTCCACCTTCACTTCCATGGGTGTTGGGCCTTTTGAAGCTTAAAAGGGTGTTTTTGACTCTCATTCACCTCCTTGATGCCTCAAGGTAATTATAAGCTAAAGTTTTGCTCATTTCTAGTTTGTTCTTGTAATTTGGGAAAATTTCCCCACGTTGAAAAATTCCCTCCATTTCAGCCGGTTGCACCTTGCCCTTGTGGAGTGTTGGAAATGCCCTCATTTGATTGCCAAGCTCTCCTTTTGAATACTCTAAGGTAATACCTAAGCTAGAGCCTAAAAACTAGTTCTTGAAATACTAGTTTTGCGTGGAAAAATTTAATTAATAAGCGAAACGTGTGTATGGGGATATGATTGTAGATGGCAATCTAGACCCCTTGTGTGTTATGAAAACAAGAAGAGAAAGAGGGAGCAAAAGAAAGAGGAAGAAGAGAAGGAAAGAAACCGAAAATAAACAAGGTAAAGCTCACCGTGTGTGGATTTTATTTGACTTGTAAAACAGATTGGAGGATTGATTTAATGCTCTTGAATTGGTGTAGTCATGGTACAACAATATTGAGTGGGAATGAGAATGTTTAATGCTGCTTAAGTGTGGGAAATAAGCTTGGGAACTAAGCTAGTTTAGATGGTGAATAAATGAGAATTTGATGTGGTTTTGATGTTTAAACCAAACAGGGGTGAAGAGTATGTTTGTGAGTATATTTAAGTGTGGTGGACATGCTAAAGAAGTAGCGAAGTGCTGACAAAATTTGTTTAGGAGATTAAGGATTTGGGTGTTTATTATAAGGATGAAACTAGGTGCTTAAGAGTTTAAATGGTTGGTAAATGGTTTGAAAACCAAACAAAGAAGAAGAGTGTGATAGTAGTGGAAATAATGTCATTGGAGTGCTGGGAATGGCATTAATGTGTGGAGTACTGAGTGGTGGGAGACAATACCAAATCTGTTACAAACCGATAGAAAACAAGTGAGGATAACTAGCTTTGTAAGCGAGAAGAATCTAAGTAAAATTAACTACATTGGTGAGTGTACTTGGTGTTTGGTTTAAGGTGGTTTAGGTGGGTAATTAGGCACTAAAACATGAAGGTTTTAGTTGGTGAAGGTTGGTTAATCAATGGGTAAAGAGAGAACCTGTAACAGAGGAAGAAACTGTCAAATTCGCAAAATCTGTAGCAGGGTCCGGGACCTAGTCCATGGACAAAGTCCCGGACCACCCCTAAAATTTCCCCCCGAGAGTGCTCTGTTTGTTTGGTCCGGGGCTTAAGTCCATGCCCAAGTCCCGGACCACATGTAATTTTAAGCCGAGAGAGTTGCCTGCATTATGGTCCGGGACCTAACTCCTGCATGAAGTCCCGGACCAAGTGAAATAAATGGCCGAGAGTAATACCTTGTAATGGTCCGGGACTTAGGGTGAGGACCAAGTCCCGGACCACCCCCAGAATCATGCCGTGAGTGTTTTAAAGGTTGTAAATGATGGGAGTTTAAATGTTAATGATGTTATAAGATGTTAAGGAGTTGTTTGGTGACTTATAAAGGTCATGTGAAGTATAAACAAGTGTTGGAAGTGAGTGAGTAAGTTAATGGATTATGTACACTAAGTTAAAACCAAACCAACGGGATAACGGGGTGAGTACGGGAATATTAGAAGTTAACATACCGTAAAACTTTGTTGTTAATAAAACATTTGCATTACTATCAGTTGTTCAAAAACTACCCGGGGAGCGTGAGATGACGCGTTGGAGTGAACCCTCGGGAACCCGGTAAAGTAATTCCCCACGGTGACAGGTATGGTTTTCTTGCAACCTGTGTCCTACCAGATTACACCGGCTTGTATGCCAATGTGTTTTTCTGTGTGTTTACCACCTTGCAAGATAAAGCATGAAATGAGTTTACAGTAATTCATTATTGTGGCGTAATTAATTCCGATACCGCTTAACCTTAGTTATGTGTTAAATAATAGCTAACCGACCTTAGGTTCACATAAGTGATCGGTATTCGGAATAAACGTCCCGACCCATGGGAACGTTCTAACTACGGCTATCCGTGCGTTAGTGTATGTTGTGATTATGTGTGATGTATGTGGCTTGTTGGATATGTTGTTGTTGTTACTAGATACAGTTATCCATGTTCGTTAAAAAGGGATATTACACCCCTTACGTGTCTAACCGAGTTAGTAACACTATGTGATGTATGTATGTGGTAAGTTCCATAAGGGAACCTCTAACTAATAAGTATATGTTATGTATGGAGAGGAATCCGGTTGTTCCGGTCGCGCGTGTTGTTTGGGAGTTAATACATATATGAGAATTAACTCCCATCCTAGTATGTTAGGGTTGTTTTCCTTCATTGGATTTCGACCTCCCACTAGCTTAGCCAAAGCTTACCTACCCGACCTCCATATCGGGCTAGGAGGGAAATTATGTATAATGTTGGTAGGGTGTCGATGCCTAAGTTTGCTTCGACTCCCTCTTTGTTATGTTACGGTTGTTCTTCCTCCTGGAATTACAACCACCCACAAGCTTAACCAAGGCTTACCTACCTCATCACTATTGGAGTTAGGGGGAAATTATGTATGTTGTGATCGGTCCTATATGAGGCCGCCACTCAAGTAAGGAAAGAAATGTATGTATGTTGTGCTCGGGCTTATATCACCCCGGCATCCCCTAAGTTAAGTTATATCCTCTCAGAGGAGAGAAATTAAGTTGAGTATGTTATAAAGTGAAGTGTACTGTTATTGAGTGTGTGTGTTAATTTGTGTTTGTGCCCTATTAATGATTGTTTGCTTATAAGCATGATATGTATGTGAGTTTGTGCATGTTTGAAATAAATAAACCGCATGCTAAGACGACAAATAGTTGTGCGTGGCCCGGTAGCATGCGGGCTGCGGGATTACCATACCAGCAAAGGTGCTGACCCCCTTTGGGGGCTCCCATACTTTTCAGGTACAAGATCTGGAAGCCGTTCGAGAGTAGGACGGGGTAGTTGTTGTATGTGGGCGTTCATGCAAATTGTGCAAGTGTTGTAGGTGTAGTAAGACCGAAATTGTATCGGCGTTAGTTAGTAAATACTCAGTACAGTTGTAATGTAAGTGTATAATGGATGTTGAACACGGAACAGAATTTATGTGTAGTTGCTCGGGAATTTAGTCCATCAGACCGGTACGATGTATGTATGTTAGCCTTGTTAGCCACGTGGGTGGCTAACGGCGTGTAACACCAAAGAGTTAAGTGATGGTGTGAGTTATGTTTTCCGCTGCTAAGTATTGTTAAGTGTGTTATTTGTAGTTGGGGTGTTACAAAAAGTGGTATCAGAGCGAAGTATCGCTCTGATGACTGAAGTACCGAGCTTAGGAAGTACCGAGTTAAGATTTTAGTACCTTGGGTTAAGAGTTGAGTGATAGCGTGAGAAGTACGCTAGTTATGGAAATACCAGTGTGTACTGGGTACCTACCGTATCCATCCCGCCCTCCACAAACCCTATTATATAACTTGGAAAGAACGCCAGAGAGATGGAAGTCCTCTCTTACTCGGGAATACCCGATCTGGCTGTTATTAAGTGCCCCAATGAGCACGGAGAACCTGTCATACGGTAGATTCCAAAAGGCGTGAATCCCGAAGACGGTTCCATTTGAACAATATTAACCGCTCTTGTTAGCGAAAAGTGAAGAATCTTATGCATAAGAGAATGGAATTTCCAGCACCCTGGGTCGACATGCGAAGCAGTCGAGGACAACCAGCTTGCAAGCAATAACCGTGCAATAGTGTTGAAGTGAAGTGGTAGAACCCGAGACGAGTGTCTACGGGACTACAATGTTAACTAACACACCAACGGTATACCAACCGATTAAGGAACTACAACGTAGTACGAGGAGGATACAATACTAAGTAAAAAGGGGTCTCCCAGAATGGGAAACACCCTAGTTAATGGTTGTCATGCGAAGGCACTGCGAAGTACCCAGAGGATTCATTGTTAAGACTGTAAGATCAAGCAAGGGCCAGCAAGGCCACTGATGTCAGCGCGGATGAAACCGATACCGCAACCGGTGTGTATTGAACCGATAACCAGTTAGCATGGCGCACTTGCCATGGCAAGTGCTGCTATAACAAGACTGTACGGAAAATTTAAACAACTACCAGTACTTAGTAAAGTACCATGAAGTGAAGTGAGATCATAATAACTGCGGAAGGGCTTAGCAGCCTGACCTCTGTAATTGGAAATACACCAGTCAGCAAGAAGCTAGACTTGGATAAGGCAAGAAACATTGTGAAACCAAGAGAATTTTTCCCTCAACTTAAATTCATTTTCAAAATCTTTTTCAAAAAAAAAAAACCAAACCTTCTTCCAAACCCAATCTATTTCAATTCTTCTTTTCTTTAAACCGAACCAGAAGACCTACACGGGACTCAGTGAAAGTTTTACCCAGTTACTTTTAAATAACCGAATGGGAACCAGTAAACCCAAGGGTGACAACCCGAGGGAATTGAGTGAGTTCATAATAATACAACAGTGGATACATTTCCCTTGATTAAGTTCGGGAAGCATGGAATGCATATTATCACAGGATAATATAAGAGGAGTTGACAACAGAATACTTCACCTAGGCGTGTGACGGACACTACGAGTATACCAACTGTAATGTGGGACGACCGCACTCCGTTAGGAGCTTGTGGGCCTGACAAACCTTCTTATAGGTTAATCGGGTAAGTAGCAATGTATCAGTAGGGTACCCCACGTATGTATGCGAGTGGAGTCTGGAACACGGGAAGTAGTCGACTCCATACTACGGTCCGAAGTAAAGGTCAAGCAAGAGCAATGAATTTCCATCGGATGGTGGAGCAAGGAACCCAGTAAAGTCAATGAAACTAAAAGAATCAGTAAGTTTATTTTAAGGAAATGTTTAAAGGTGAACAAGTGCGAAGTGCACTGGTTGGTAAGTGAAGACATGGAATAGGTCATAAGGAACCTGAAGGACAAGACATATAGCTGGAGTAAGTACCCAGCCTAAATATGGTGAGGCAGATGCCTACTGTGGATACGTTGATGTGCGATGAACGGGATGACTCCCGAGATGATCACTAGAGATATCAATCTCACTGGAGAGGATAATGAATCAGCCAGGAACGCGAGGCAATGTAGTTGATTAAACGTACTTATAAGTACAAGCCAGATGTAGTGGCATGACCTAGTAACACCCAGGAACTATCCCTAAAAGGGTGTTTGGATCAACAACGGTTGAATGAGATAACATGATAGAAACGCAAGGGTCGAAACTAACACCCAGTTTAAGCAAATGGCGTCAGGAGGAAGTCTGACATCCTTGAAGGGGCATCCCATGAAAGGAATAAATCATGGAGCCCAATACAACCTATAAACCGTGTATTATGTACGGGAAGTAAATGTGTGTGAACAGCCTACAATGAGCAAAGCTCGAGGCAATAGGGCTTATAAGCCACAAGTAAAATGTGTTAAGGAAATGTTATTGACCACAGAGATTTATGTTATAAGTAAGTAAGCGGATAACGAACCACTGCTTCAAGAGTGGGGATACCTCGTGATATTGAGACCGCAACAGTGGTAGTATGCGAACAGAGTTCAGGGAATATGTTAAGGGTTGACCACGTTGTCATTACCCAAGAATAATGTGAGTAGGAATAAATTGAAAAGAAGTATTTGTACCAGTTGTGGAGATCAGATGAGTAAAAAGTCAAATAGCAACCACCATAGGTGTGGGATGCTAAATGTGTAATGAACGACGCTCAAGGAGCATAGAGACTCAAAAACAATAGCGTGTTCAGCAGTCAGCCAAATAAGTGGCAAGACACAGTGTAATGGCGGAAGCTAATATAATAGCGGATGCAGTGTAAGTTAATGTTACACAATGAGTAAGGGCACGGGGCGCAGTAAGCGACCGTTGCATAAGTGTTGCTAAATAATAATGTGGCAGATAAAACCAGTTATGGGTCAAACCCAATGAACATGCAAGGTAAGTAATAGCAAACAGACTGGGCAATAAGCCAGTAGTTGATACTATGTGATAAGGAACACAGTGTGACTTCCTATTGCAATCGCATAAGAGATTTACTGTCAAGAGTTACGCCTCTACACTCTGTATGAATGAATGTTTTGGTATTGCCTTGTGCGGTAATGATCGAGTAAGATAGCTAGGAAGTTTGGGAAATGTTAAATGTGACAGAGAAGAACCAAGACTTACGATTGTGATAAAACCGATGCATGAGAGAAGCACGGTCGTACCAATCAAAAGGTACTTAGTTGGCATAAGTGACTACAGTAACACAATTATTAAATATCGGTATGGAATATACCTCAAGTGTTGGAAATGATCGACAGAGTACTACACAATAGGTAGTAGCTCAGACTTAACCGACAATAAGTCGGAAGAAATCAAGTAAGTTATTGTGGAATACAGTGAGTTATCATGGAAGTGGATAGTAAGTCTGTAACTCACCGAGTTCGCTCATGGTAAGTGATACCACGCGTCGGTTGAGAAATCAATATTACCAAGATGAAGGTGATAATCGAAGATATAAATACAGTAAGAATAATGTATGGGGCAAACTAAGCTCTAAATTATCAAGAGTTGCGCAGCAGAAACTGGTGAACCAGTGATTCAAACGATGAAGTGAATAGTGAACATGAGTGAATGGCAAATTAATGATGCCTAAAGCCTCACAGGCCAGAATCGAAACCGTTAAGAGTTAAAACAAACTCTAGTGAGAATTCTTGGTTATGGACTAAACCGCCCATATGGCTAAGATCCTCAAACCAGAAACATTGTGTAATAAACCGCGTGGAGATAAAACACTTCACGACGGTAGAATGTTCTAAACCAGTGATTAACTGATTGATTACGTGGGCGTAATCCCTTTTAAGGGGGGTAGAGCGCAGAACCACTTAGTGTCTATTATCGTACAAGTGTACGTGAATTTTGTTGCGCATAGCACAAAATGATTTGTTATGATGATTGGTGTGTGTGTTACATAAACTACACATTCATTCATGGTTAATTGTGGTAATCACGCATGGAAGATGCGAATACCCTTGCGATAAGTGTGCTTATTGTGTCAACAAATGTGTGTGAAAGTATAAGTATAAGGGAGTAGAAAAACTCCCGGGGAACTAAAACCCCGACAGTGTATGTCATATGATACCAAATGTAATATTGTGTATTATATTTGATAAAATATATAATAGGGATATATGATATATACAGTATTGTGATTTATGAAGAGGTATGACACCAATGTAGAACCTAGTGAGAATTAAATTCCCTAGGTAACTTGATTTAAAATAAATCGGGAAGATGATTGATGGACATAGTTCCACCCTTGGAGATGTAATGATTACGACTAGAGGATAGAAGATAGAAAATGGTACATGCTTGAATTAGTTGTTGTTTGAAATTAAAGTGGGAGGTGAAACTTGATATCATGAGATCGAGGGAAGCCGAACACAAATTGGGGTGGAAAGATAGTTCAACTCTGATGCTGATCACATTAGGGTTGGGTGATTCTCGAAACTCCCTATAAGTGGTCACAAATAATCACATCAAGAATAAGATGCGGTTAGCAATAAATGGGACTTGGAGTTGGTATTGAGTTTTCAAAAGAATTTTAAATTGGGTTTGAAATTTCTCAACAGGTATTTTCAAGACTTCAATAATATTTTTAAGATTCTTAGTGGTATTTTCAAAGGAAGGACTACCTTTATGTGACCCGTAGAGGATTTTCAACTGTATCCTTCCAATAAAGGATTTCATTATACTTAACCTCATAGAGGGTACTTTCCTACTACTTGCTCATGAGCTGAGGACGTACGAGCCTTTGTCTTCGGACCGGTGACATGAGAAGTATATTTTAAAGATGTATGCAATTGTTTTGATCTCCCAAAGGAACGGGGACCAGAGTGTCCATCGCGACCGGTTCTGCGGGATCACAGTGTATACGTACTCAACATGGGTCTCGAACCCATGAAGAGATGGAAAAGGAATTTCTGGTTGATATACATGCTATGACATGTTGTGTGGTATGTGTAATAATTATTTTTGGACCTTGAGTCCAAATGTGATTGAATTCCGAAAGTGTTATGTTGTCAAGACCTATGTGTCTAAAGGATGTTGTGTTATCAAGACCACGAGTCTAAATGTTGTTATGTTACCCATTAATAACATGTGGGAAAATTCCGGAAGAAAACAGATTCAAACCATGCGTAAAAACGCTAACGGAGTCCTAAACGCGTTTTTCGAGAAAATCCGAAAACGTGATTTTAAACAGTTAAATGACCCGTAAAAATAATAGTTGATTATGTAAAATAATTAAACATTAATGGGAGTATAATAACCATTAAAATAAATAAACGAAAATTCCAGAAAACGGACCCGGTAAGTGAATAGTGTCAAAACGAGAGTGAAACGCGTTAATTCGAAAAGATGAAAAAACGCTCCAGCTCACTAATAATGGGGACCGGTTTTAATATAACACACTTATTTAAATAAACAAGCTAGTTTAGTCACAAAAGGACAAAATATTAAAGTAAAGGGAGTGAATAGTTAAAGTAATATTAGAACTCTCTCTCCCCCTCTTTTTCTTTCAGTCACGATTTTCCCCCCCTCCAAACCGAGCTCCTTCTTCCTTTGCCTCTGTAATGGCGATTTCAAGAGCAAGCAAACAGCCCATCTTCTTCCTCCTCTATCTTGTTCATTTCTCCACCAAATCACACAAAAATTGTACCGCTAGTTTCGTATCGGCGAGGGCTACGTTTTCCACCCTTCAAAACCTTGATTCCTCCACCTTCACTTCCATGGGTGTTGGGCCTTTTGAAGCTTAAAAGGGTGTTTTGACTCTCATTCACCTCCTTGATGCCTCAAGGTAATTATAAGCTAAAGTTTTGCTCATTTTAGTTTGTTCTTGTAATTTGGGAAAATTTCCCCACGTTGAAAAATTCCTCCATTTCAGCCGGTTGCACCTTGCCCTTGTGGAGTGTTGGAAATGCCCTCATTTGATTGCCAAGCTCTACTTTTGAATACTCTAAGGTAATACCTAAGCTAGAGCCTAAAAAACTAGTTCTTGAAATACTAGTTTGTGTGTGGAAAAATTTAATTAATAAGCGAAACGTGTGTATGGGGATAGGATTTGTAGATGGCAATCTAGACCCCTTGTGTGTTATGAAAACAAGAAGAGAAAGAGGAGCAAAAGAAAGAGGAAGAAGAGAAGGAAAGAAACGAAAATAAACAAGGTAAGCTCACCGTGTGTGGATTTTATTTGACTTGTAAAACAGATTGGAGGATTGATTTAATGCTCTTGAATTGGTGTAGTCATGGTACAACAATATTGAGTGGGAATGAGAATGTTTAATGCTGCTTAAGTGTGGGAAATAAGCTTGGGAACTAAGCTAGTTTAGATGGTGAATAAATGAGAATTGATGTGGTTTTGATGTTTAAACCAAACAGGGGTGAAGAGTATGTTTGTGAGTATTTAAGTGTGGTGGACATGCTAAAGAAGTAGCGAAGTGCTGACAAAATTTGTTTAGGAGATTAAGGATTTGGGGTTTATTATAAGGATGAAACTAGGTGCTTAAGAGTTTAAACGGTTGGTAAATGGTTTGAAACCAAACAAAGAAGAAGAGTGTGATAGTAGTGGAAATAATGTCATTGGAGTGCTGGGAATGGCATTAATGTGTGGAGTACTGAGTGGTGGGGGGACAATACCAAATCTGTTACAAACCGATAGAAAACAAGTGAGGATGTAACACCCCAACTCATCCAAAGTGGTCTCGCAACCTAACAGTTATATATATATAACATGTCGCAGCGGAATTCTTTACAATCTAGGACCTTGCACGGTCTGACACAGAATATACCGAACATTAGTCTAACAACCTTAACCATTTACATACCTTTACAACCCCCTCACATCCTATACATCTTACTAACTCAGATTGCCATACGAGTGTACATGCACAAACTCGTAGGCCATACTAACCCTTAACAGCTGTATCCTCTTCTACTCTTGCGACGTCCGCCTCCTGATGTTCACCTGTGTAGTAAAAAGAAGCCCCCGAGGGGGTCAGCACGAATGCTGGTACGATCCTCTCATGGCCCCCAAGCTAACGTGGCTACGACGACTAATTGTCGATAGCATGGAGGTTGATTAGAGCACAACATAATAGAAAGTGCAGTAAAAACAAACTCAGATATGAACAATCAAAGTTCACACACAATGAACGACTTAAATGCGTTCCCTTAATTAGAGAGTTAGTTATTTAACTCTTTAAGTAATGTTCCCTCTTAAACTTAGTCCATCCTTATCTCACCTCAATCTTAGTCTTTTCTTAATCTTAGAAACAACCATCCTTTAAAGAGGAGTGGATGTAGCTTATCTTAATCTTAATATTACAAACCATCCTTTAAAAGGAATGGTTGCAACTTATCTTAACTCACCTTAATCTTAATCTTAATGATACAATCATCCTTTAAACAGGAATGATTGTAACTTAACTTAATCTTAATCTTAATACAAATCATCCTTTAAAAAGGAATGATTGTAACTTAACTTAATCTTAATCTCAATCTCAATCTTAATCTCTATATACAAACCTTTCCTGGAAGGGATTGGCCGTATCTAAATCGAACCTGGGATTTAGGTGATCCCACCGCACCATTTTAACGCCACCTACTCTGGACGGGAGTCCAGCGTAGCTGAGCCGGCAACCGGCCCTAGGCACAAGTCCGAAGACAAGTCCTTAAGCGGAAGTCGAATCTGCTATAGATACCGACTCCCTTTCCTTAGCATGCATGACCGGAGATCGGTCCCGGGTTTCCTCACTCAAGTTCCAGTTAGTAGTTAACTCAAGACCATGTTTATTGGTTAACCTCTTTCGGTTCATATCGTCCCTCATTAGGGGGCGTTCCTTAGTCTCACTTAATTCCTTACTAAGCATTGGTTAGTAAGTTCTCACGGTATGTTGCGTTAGTTTTCAAACATCACACAACAATACAATATATATATATATGTTCCGGTTGCATGCTTTATCTTGTTTAGTGAGCACACAAAACAAATAGCATACAAGCCGAGGGACACCTCGTTAGCAAGCAGGTCACAAGAAAAACAACTGTACCGTTCACCGTTGGTCGTTCGGCTGCTTACTCTCTTCCGGAGTCCAACCTCCCAAGTCCTAAAACATTCATTCAGTTTTAGGTTATCAATCACTTAGCTTAATTCAACTTACTTAACTTAACTTACTTAATTCCTTAATGATCCCCACCTAACACCTCTTAGGTCTTACTCTTAATCTTACAAACTTAATCTTAAACTTTCAAGTTTATATTTAACTTAACTTAATCCCTTAAGTTCTTAGGGTCCTAATCATTACCACCCTACCAAAGGTATTCCTCATTACCCATTACCATTCTTAGAATTCAAAATTTCTTCTTTTTTTTTTCTAAGTGTTAAGGGTCGACCGACCCACCGACCGACCCAACCCCTGGGTCGGTCCATTACAGAAACTCTTCCGTCTCTTGAAACTCATCCGACCGACCCAGAGCTAGACCGACCGACCCACACCCTCTGGGTCGGTCCCTTACCGAACCCATTTTCCTACTTAAACCTTGCCCGACCGACCCACCGACCGACCCATCCTTATGGGTCGGTCTATTGCCGAAACATTTCTGCTGGGTTAACAAGGTCCGACGACCAGAAACTGGGTCGGACCCTGGGTCGGTCCTCTACAGACCTTCCTCTTAAATTGCCCTTCCAATTGCAAACTCTTCCACAAGTGTCCTAATAGGTCCAACACCATCTTGGCACCTTAAACCCACCTTATAACCTCCTTTAAATACCTTAAATCATCCACCGAAATCCACCTTAGTCATTATGCATTTTCCTGGTAATAATGCTACTCTTGTAATGCTTTCCTCTAGGTTTCTAGGTGGTGGTTCATACTTAATGTAACCACTATGCCAAATGTTTTCTTCACCAGTATAACATCATCTCCCAAGCATCTCTCACTATCTAAAACTCTTTCAAGCATTTACTAAAAGTTCCTTAACAAGTTTAAACTTCCATATACCAACACCTTATTTCCTTCCTAGTTGTTTACCAACATTTGCCTAAGTTCTAAATACTCAATTACATTCTCTTGATTCTTAAATCTCCCAAGGTAATGCCTAAGTCATTACCACTCATTCCAACACTTTATCTTACCCCTCTTCATCAAGACAATCTCTAAAACTTCCTAGTACTTCCTTAGTCATTATATTCCCTTAGAACATATCTTAATCACCTTAAACATCATACCTTCTCCTTAAACTTATGCTCAAGTCTTATATTCCTCATCTCATGACTTTGGTGTGTTCAATACACCCACCTAAACTCTAAATTCCTCATAGACCATTCTAGGTCATTCTCATCCTTAAGAACTCCTTAGTTAACTCATTTCCACTCAAATTCTTCATAATGACTCCTAGTAAATCCTAGGTCATATTGATTCACTACCTTCACCTAAACACTTATTTTCTACTCAAATTTTGCCATAGCTCCTCTAGTATATTCTCATGCCCAAATGCATTGTTTTTCTCACACAATAACCTCACACACCCCAAGTCCTTTCTCATCACAATTCCTCATCCAAATCAACTTATTCACATCATACTCAATATATTGCAATAATCTTAAATTGCATAGCACTAAGGCTCTTAAATGACATGGCTCTTAGGCCCTTAAATGACTTAAACTTAAACACTGAATTTCCCACATATAAAAGCTTTCAACCTGCAAATACACCCATCAATCTCATAGTAGTTATAATGCTCTTAAAATCCACCTTAAGCTTATATTACTAACCCATTCTCATTAGCTCCTTAATCACAAGTTCATAAGCTTGTTTAAGTTCTTTTTCCTTAGGTTATATAACCCAATACACAATGTAAGCTCTAAGCCACATTGGTGTTTATCTAAAACTCATTCCTTAATCTTAAACCACAATTAGGTAAGCATTTTACCTTGTTTCCTCAAGCTTATCTCAACCTCCTCCTTAGACCTTCTTCTTGAATGAATATCGGCCACCACTCAAACTTCTCTTGCCAATGTTCTAATCAATAACCAATGACTCATATGAGCACTAAACAATACACTAACCTTAAGGAGTAAACCCTAGGTTAAAATGTGTTCTAAGGTATTAAACTGAATGTTTACCTTGGATTCTCAAAGCAAGCTTGGATATGAATTAAGTAGGACCTCCTCTAGCCCTTGGAGAATAGAATCAAGCTAGAACATGGATAAAAATGAATCCCCATGAGAAGGAATTTTCGGTAATGTGTAGAAATGGTGGAAACACATGTTTTTCTTACATTTTCCTTACCTTAAGAGAATGGAGAAGCTAATGAGCTCTTCAAACTTGATTTTCCCCCATCAATGGAGTTTTCTCATGGCACCAAAATGGAGCTTTGAAAGATTTGAAAAGATAGGAAGATAGGTCTTGGCCTAACTAAGAGAAATCTACACTTAGTTTTTGATTTGGAGCAAAGATGAATACTTGGTGAGCATTTGAAGGTGGAGCACCCATGGAAGAAGCTCTCTCGGTTTGGAGCAAGGAAGGAGAAAGAAAAATCGTGGAAGGAAGGAGAAATGAAGAGAGAGAGGAAGAAAGGTGGCTAATATGTGATATTTGCTTTAATAAAGCAAATAGTAACTTTCTTACTTACTCTTCTTTTCCTTTCTTATTTGACTACTTATGGTGACTCATGTGGTGACTCCCCACTTAAAAACCGGCCACCCATTAATATAAGGCTAACATGGTCTTTGTTGACCAAAATTGACTTATATTGATTAAAACTTAAACTAGTCACTAAATAGTTACTATTCACTAATCAAGGCACATAATCGGGAAATTTTGATTTCCCATTGATTTAGACCTCCTAATGTGATACTAATTAGTACACATGTTGATTAAAGAGTAATTATGGACATTTAGCCACTCAAAACTCAATTCTAAGACAATTTCTCAAAAATGTGCTTTAAGAATTCTTAAAGCACATTTTGTGTTTTAACTTGTTTTCAAGCTTGGTTTTCTTTGCTAATTGATTTAAAATGACCATTAGGATATTACTAAGGTCTTATCATGATATTTGGGTACTCACCCAAGTCTCTCCAAGCTTAGAGCACGTTTTGCCCTGATTGCCCTTAAGGCATTTTCTTGTGTTTTCCTTGGTTTAAATTGTCTACCAATCTTTCTAAGGCATATTCTAGCCTTACTACATCATAATTTGATGTTCACTTAGCATACTTAGGTTTGGGGTATTTCAATCTACCCCCCTTAAAAGAACTTTGTCCCCAAAGTTCCCATGCATCTTATCTTATTAAAATACATGCCTTACCTCATTCCTTAGATCATATAGATCACACTTATGTATACTTAATCTCATTGGATCATTAAGTCCACCATATGCTTATTCTTAAATATCACACAACATGCTTAAGCATGTGTAGCACTCAAAATTCCTTTTGTTCCTTTTGATGATTAAAACATTCACATAACTTCCAACGTATTCTCCCATGTCCCAGTCCGTAGACAATGGCTCATTCGTCCTCGTCACCATGGGCTAGAATAAAACATGCTGCTCTCCCATGTCACCGGTCCGAAGACAAAGGCTCGTGCGTCCTCGACTTCATGGGCGAGACTCAGTAAAAAGGTAATCCTTTTTACGAGGTCATGTGAGGAATAATTCCTCTAATTAAAAAATACAAGCAACTCCAATTTCATTTTATCCTAAGGCCTCTATCCTTAGTGTGATTTAATTGTGACCACTGGTAGGGAGTTTCAGGAATAATCCTACCCTGATGTGTGATCAGCATCAGTGTAGAACCATCCTTCCACTCCAATTTGTGTTCGGTTTCCCTTGATCCCTAGAAAATCAAGTTCCACCTCCCACGTCATTTTCAAACATCAGATAATTCACTAATGTCCAATTTTCTATCTTTTTAGTTCTTCTAATCATAATCAATACATCTCCAAAGTGTGAACTCATTCCCTCAAACATTCCCAATTCATTTCTTGGTAATTACCTCAAGACTTAAATTCCTACTAAGTTCCATATCAGTCTCATACCATATAGCATTACTATATCCTAACTCATGCTCATATCAAATTGTATCTCATAATGTTATCTTATTCTTATCTCCCACATAGTCTCATATTGACTCATACCTCAAATACTCTTACTCCTTAATTCTCCTTAATCCTCTTCCTTAATTCTCTTAACTTGTACCCACACCGGAGTTAACAAGATAAGTACTTAATATGTATGGCATTCACATCTTCTGTGTGCAATAACCATGATTTATCTCAAAATGTTTATGCAAAACATATTCTCATATTCTTTTGTGTGCTATGCACACCGTAGTTTATGTACTCAGTACACAAACATACGCTAAGCGGTTTTCGCTCTACCCCCCTTAAAATGGATTACGCCCACGTAATCAACATTACATGATCTTTGAACATAAGTCAAGATGTCTATTCTTACAAGCATTCTAGCTTCAACGTTATCTATCTTATATAATTCGATCAGAAATGACTTAGTCTCTGTATCGAGGATTCTTAACGGTACTTATACCGTATTCTTAACTTAGTTTGGTCTAATCTCAAGTAGTGGCTGCTAGCTTCCGCTGCGCGACTCTGATAATCTTAGGCTTAATTGTCTCAATGGACACGTGTTATCTTTATATATACACGGCCTTAATGAGTTGTAACTCGTCTATCCATTCTCCTTAAAGATCTTGCGCTCATACTCTTAGTGTTTTCTCGAATATCTAAATTGTTCTCCCCAACTGACCTTTGGTCTGAGGATGATTCTTAGTCTGAAACTACTGTTTAGTGCATATTGCGCTTACAGTCTTAATCTTACTCATCTTTAGACATGTCCTATGTCTATACTTAACAATCCGTGCTTCTCGCACTTCATAGTCCTTAATTATCTATTCTCTGGTTCCTCCGTGTTGCTGGTTCAACTGAACTCTTCTCTTCGACTGTTTGTGGTAGTAGCTGCTCTTGTCTGATCTTGCGTCGTTGTCGGTGGTACGGAGTCGACTACTTCCCGTGTTCCTTACACCACTCGTTCACATGCATGGGGTACCTTACTGGTACATTACTACTTACCCAACTAACTCATAAATGAGCGTGTCAGGCCTGCAAGCCCCTGTGGGGTGCAGTCGTCCCACGTCTCGTTTTAGTAAACTCATAGTGTCCGTCACACGTTTAGCTATTGCTAATTATGAAGTATTCTGTTGTCGATCTCCTCTTCATCGTTCCATAATAACATTTATTGTTCTTCTTGAAGTTAATCAAGGGAAATCCATTATTGTGTTCTCGGGTATGGTATGCTCTAGCTCCTTCCTGTATTCCGTATTGATTCGGTCACTTAATATCTGAGGTCTCTTTCCATAGAGCCTCTTATCTTCTTCTCATGTTCATTCAATTAGGAAAGCACTTCCAGTTCCTTAAGGAATGGGTAGTGTGCTTCCTGCGAAATCTTACCTAACCAGGTCCAGACTACTGGCATCAACGCTCAGTTCGTCTACCATCTTATTTTCTTACTTATGTTGGTCTTAACTCATAAATCTAATTGCCTCAGTGTCAATATTTGACGGCTCATACAAAATGGTCGCCTTACCGCGCACCATGACTTAATACTTATCTAACTATTGTACTCACGACCACTACTACCGTGGTAGTTGGCCTTTACCATGTTGCCCATTAATGGTGCAACCTCTTACTCACTTATTCTAATGTCTTAACTTATACTCAATCCCTTCTTGGTGTAAACACACTGGGAGTTCTCTCATTCCGGTGTATGGCGGTTGCCGTACGGTGTTGTAAAATAGTTGACTCTTGATGTAAAGATGTTCTGCTCCAATCTCAGATTCGTAAGTAGGCTAATGTCTTTCGCTTTCTTTCATCCTTAGTGATGTTCTCTACCATGTAGTTTAACTGGTTACTAAAGAAGTCGTCCACTGAATCACAAGCTCTTCTGAGCATTGATTAATTGACGTGCCATAATGTGCAGTCACAATGTTTACCTCTGCCCATTACAAATTCTTACTTCCTGGGTGTTGGATATGGGGTCTATCTGTGCGACCTTCCTTATTACTCAAGTGTATCTGGTATGTTCTAAGATAATCTCAAGGTTCATAGTTTTCATTTTCTAAATAAAGTGTATTTTATCTCTAATGTGAAAGCCCTTTTGAGGGGTTCATTCCCACTCATGGCCTCACAACAAGGAGAGGTATCCCCACCCTAAAAGGCATGGTTCGTTCTCCGCTCCCGTCCTTAGCATTATCTCAATGTTCTCATTGGTACCCTTTTCTTGGTATTGTTTTTCTCAATCTAAATTATAGGTTTGGTAACCGTTCATATCTACGCATTGTAGTTCCTCATGGCTTAAATAAGCTCTCTTATAACTTACTGCGCCTCGGGCTCTGATGTGGTTAACATCCTTGGCTCGTAGGCTCCTAATGCTTAATGTCTCAGTTCGTTATTTGTACTCTTACTCATCTGCAGGTCTTCCTTATGAGATTGTGGTTCTGGAACTTCATCCACCGTTAGGTTACATACTAAATGTAATATCGGGTTTCATGATAAGTTGCTGCAACCTGCTTCCTGCTAGGGAAGTTGTTCAGGTGATCTAAGGTTACTTAATGTCTTTGTCAATACTGTCATTTTACCAGACTCATGTCTTTTAATAGTCAAGGTTAGGCCCGTATTAGGCGTTTGCCTTACGGTGTCCAAATTGGATATTATCCTTCTATCTCAACGCTTCGTTCAACTTCTGTTGACTACGCCACCCGTTGATGAACAATCATACTTGGGTGTTAATGAGTTAAGCAAACAGTGTTAACTGTCATTCATCGGTTGTTCGGTTCGACTATGCCCGCTCTGTGTGGGTAATCCGATGAGCTTGCCTCTGTCGGGATTCTACATTTTAATCCTTAGTAGGTTGTAGCTTACGTTTATTTCTTGTATCCTTGTTTTCTGGGTTTTCCAACATCTTCATTGAAGAATGTTGTTATTGGTATCCTTAATGGTCACTCTGGGAGTCTTATCCCGTTTTCGTTGTAAGTCGATACTTCAACAGTCTCAATGGTATCTTATAATACATCCCTTGTGTATCATTGCTTATATAGTGTTTTTGCTCGCATTACCGAGCGATCTCTTAGGTTTTCCCTTTGGAATTCGGGATTGGTGTACTTAACGTACTGTCGGTTGTTGTTGTTGTAGTAGGTGGTATCGTTGCTAATATTTATACGGTTTTATACTTTGTCCAAGTTCTGCTCCCAGCAGCTGGTGTCATCCCTTCTTATCATGGTCAGGCCGTCGGGCCTTTCCAAGGTCTTATTTTTCTGTTTTTATGGATTTACAATCCGGTATTAACATGTATTACAACTGTAGCGTTCTCCTATCTCGCCTTGATGGCTTTTCGTGTGGCTTAACCGTGGTAGCACTTGCTATGGCAAGTGCGCCATGCAGGATGGGTTATTGGTACAAGGTACATCGGTAGTGACACCTCCTTCTAATTTCCAAGTAATTGGTAGTCCTCGGGATCCCTTCGATAATCTCTTATTTTGGATAACCGTCCATCCGGCAGTTTCCTTGTTGTTTGACAGTACTGTCATTTACCAGGGCGTTCCTCTTTCTGAGGGAACCCCTTAATATTTCCAAGTAATTGGTTACTGAGTAATGATTGTCCTTTAGGCACTACATCGTAGTCCTATTTCGGTAAACCATTGATATGAGTTCCCGTTCCTTAATTGGACCTTCCAGTAATCTTAATCCTCATGCTCTGTATTATTATACTGTTATGCTCCTTCGGACCACTGTCCGGTACTCATGTCATTTCTCTTTTTCCTTTCTATTGCACCCGTAGTGCTTCCCTTATCATTGGTATGGCGGGTTATTTCGACTGCGTAGCATGTCGACCCATGTTGCCGGTAATTACCGTCCCCTTACTGATAGTATTCCTTAGGTAGTGCCTGTTTCTCGGCTATGCTCCATTTAAAATCCCCCAGTTCTCCATAACTGTTATACGACAAGTTGTTTCAGGTATTGCTTACTGTTAGCTAACTGCCAGATCGGGTTTCCCCGAGTAAGAGAAGGCTTTCTTCTCTCTGGCGTTTGTTCCACATATTTAGGGTTAGGGATGTGGAGGGCGGGCCTAGGTACTATGGATATCCGGTAAACGCCGGGAAGTCCTGGCTAACGCACCTCTCACTCTATCTCTCAACCCTTAACCCATAACTCAATCTCAACCTCAATATCTTCCTAAGTTCGGTAATTCCTTGTCTTCAGAGCGTAACTACGCTCTGATACCACTTTTTGTAACACCCCAACTCAATCCAAATGTGGTCTCGCAACTTAACAGTATATATATAACATGTCGCAGCGAGCGAATTCTTTACAATCCAGGACCTTGCCACGGTCTGACTACAGAATATACCGAACATTAGTCTAACAACCTTAACCATTTACATAACCTTCTTACAACCCCCTCACATCCTATACATCTTACTAACTCAGATTGCCATACGAGTGTACATGCACAACTCGTAGGCCATACTAAACCCTTAACAGCTGTATCCTCTTCTTACTCTTGCGACGTCCGCCTCCTGATGTTCACCTGTGTAGTAAAAAGAAGCCCCCGAGGGGGTCAGCACGAATGCTGGTACGATCCTCTCATGGCCCCCAAGCTAACGTGGCTACGACGACTAATTGTCGATAGCATGGAGGTTGATTAGATGCACCATAATAGAAAGTGCAGTAAACAACAACTCAGATATGAACAATCAAAGTTCACACACAATGAACGACTTAAATGCGTTCCCTTAATTAGAGAGTTAGTTATTTAACTCTTTAAGTAATGTTCCCTCTTAAACTTAGTCCATCCTTATCTCACCTCAATCTTAGTCTTTTCTTAATCTTAGAAACAACCATCCTTTAAAGAGGAGTGGATGTAGCTTATCTTAATCTTAATATTACAAACCATCCTTTAAAAGGAATGGTTGCAACTTATCTTAACCTCACCTTAATCTTAATCTTAACAATACAAATCATCCTTTAAACAGGAATGATTGTAACTTAACTTAATCTTAATCTTAATAATACAAATCATCCTTTAAAAAGGAATGATTGTAACTTAACTTAATCTTAATCTTAATCTCAATCTTAATCTCTATATACAAACCTTTCCTGGAAGGGATTGGCCGTATCTAAATCGAACCTGGGATTTAGGTGATCCCACCGCACCATCTTAACGCCACCTACTCTGGACGGGAGTCCAGCGTAGCTGAGCCGGCAACCGGCCCTAGGCACAAGTCCGAAGACAAGTCCTTAAGCGGAAGTCGAATCTGCTATAGATACCGACTCCCTTTCCTTAGCATGCATGACCGGAGATCGGTCCCGGGTTTCCTCACTCAAGTTCCAGTTAGTAGTTAACTCAAGACCATGTTTGTTGGTTAACCTCTTTCGGTTCATATCGTCCCTCATTAGGGGGCGTTCCTTAGTCTCACTTAATTCCTTACTAAGCATTGGTTAGTAAGTTCTCACGGTATGTTGCGTTAGTTTTCAAACATCACACAACAATACAATATATATATATATATGTTCCGGTTGCATGCTTTATCTTGTTTAGTGAGCACACAAAACAAATAGCATACAAGCCGAGGGACACCTCGTTAGCAAGCAGGTCACAAGAAGAAACAACTGTACCGTTCACCGTTGGTCGTTCGGCTGCATACTCTCTTCCGGAGTCCAACCTCCCAAGTCCTAAAACATTCATTCAGTTTTAGGTTATCAATCACTTAGCTTAATTCAACCTTACATAACTTACTTAACTACTTAATTCCTTAATGATCCCCACCTAACACCTCTTAGGTCTTACTCTTAATCTTACAAACTTAATCTTAAACTTTCAAGTTTATATTTAACTTAACTTAATCCCTTAAGTTCTTAGGTCCTAATCATTACCCACCCTACCAAAGGTATTCCTCATTACCCATTACCATTCTTAGAATTCAAAATTTCTTCTTTTTTTTTTTTCTAAGTGTTAAGGGTCGACCGACCCACCGACCGACCCAACCCCTGGGTCGGTCCATTACAGAAACTCTTCCGTCTCTTGAAACTCATCCGACCGACCCAGAGCTAGACCGACCGACCCACACCCTCTGGGTCGGTCCCTTACCGAACCCATTTTCCACTTAAACCTTGCCCGACCGACCCACCGACCGACCCATCCTTATGGGTCGGTCTATTGCCGAAAACATTTTCTGCTGGGTTAACAAGGTCCGCCGACCCAGAACTGGGTCGGACCCTGGGTCGGTCCTCTACAGACCTTCCTCTTAAATTGCCCTTCCAATTGCAAACTCTTCCACAAGTGTCCTAATAGGTCCAACACATCTTGGCACCTTAACCCCACCTTATAACCTCCTTTAAATACCTTAAATCCCACCAAAATCCACCTTAGTCATTATGCATTTTCCTTGTAATAATGCTACTCTTTAATGCTTTCCTCTAGGTTTCTAGGTGGTGGTTCATACTTAATGTAACCACTATGCCAATGTTTTTTCACCATATAACATCATCTCCCCAAGCATCTCTCACTATCTAAAATCTTCTTTCAAGCATTTACTAAAGTCCTTCACAAGCTTAAGCTTCCATATACCAACACCTTATTTCCTTCCTAGTTGTTTACCAACATTTGCCTAAGTTCTAAATACTCAATTACATTCTCTTGATTCCTAAATCCCCGCCAAGGTAATGCCTAAGTCATTACCACTCATTCCAACACTTTATCTTACCCCTCTTCATCAGACAATCTCTAAAACTTCCTAGTACTCCTTAGTCATTATATTCCCTTAGAACATATCTATAATCACCTTAACATCATACCTTCTCCTTAAACTTATGCTCAAGTCTTATATTCCTCATCTCATGAACTTGGTGTGTTCAATACACCCACCTAAACTCTAAATTCCTCATAGACCATTCTAGGTCTTCTCACCTTAAGAACTCCTTAGTGTAACTCATTTCCACTCAATTCCTTCAATAATGACCCTAGTAATCCTAGGTCATATTTATTCACCACCTTCACCTAGACACTTATTTTCTACTCAAATTTTGCCATATGCTCCTCTAGTATATTTCTCATGCCCAAATGCATTGTTTTTCTCACACCATACCTCACACACCCCAAGTCCTTTCTCATCACAATTCCTCATCCAAATCAACTTATTCACATCATACTCAATATATTGCAATAATCTTAAATTGCATAGCACTAAGGCTCTTAAATGAACTGGCTCTTAGGCCCTTAAATGACTTAAACTTAAACACTGAATTTCCCACATATAAAAAGCTTTCAACCTGCAATACCACCCATCAATCTCATAGTAGTTATAATGCTCTTAAATCCCCTTAACTTATATTACTGAACCCTTCCTCATTAGCTCCTTAATCACAAGTTCATAACTTGTTTAAGTTCTTTTCCTTAGGTTATATAACCCCAATACAACATGTAAGCTCTAACCACATTGGTGTTTATCTAAAACTCATTCCTTAAATCTAAACCACAATTAGGTCAGCATTTTACCTTGTTTCCTCAAGCTCTCATCTCAACCTTCCTCCCTTAGACCTTCTTCTTGAATGAATATCGGCCACCACTCACTTCTCTTTGCCAATGTTCTAATTCAATACCAATTGACTCATATGAGCACTAAACACATACACTAACCTTAAGGAGTAAACCCTAGGTTAAAATGTGTTCTAAGGTATTAAACTGAATGTTTTTACCTTGGATTCTCAAAGCAAGCTTGGATATGAATTAGATAGGACCCTCCTCTAGCCCTTGGAGAATAAAATCAAGCTAGAACAATGGATAAAAATGAATCCCCATGAGAAGGAATTTTCGGTAATGTGTAGAAATGGGGAAACATTGGTTTTTCCTTACATTTTCCTTACCTTAAGAAAGGAGAAGCTAATGAGCTCTTTCAAATTGATTTTCCCCCATCAATGGAGTTTTTCTCATGGCACCCAAATGGAGCTTTGAAAGATTTGAAAAGATGGAAGATAGGTCTTGGCCTAACTAAGAGAAATCTACACTTAGTTTTTGATTTGGAGCAAAGATGAATACTTGGTGAGCATTTGAAGGTGGAGCACCCATGGAAGAAGCTCTCTCGGTTTGGAGCAAGGAAGGAGAAAGAAAAATCGTAGGAAAGGAGAAATGAAGAGAGAGAGGAAGAAAGGTGGCTAATATGTGATATTTGCTTTAATAAAGCAAATAGTAACTTTCTTACTTACTCTTCTTTTCCTTTCTTATTTGACTACTTATGGTGACTCATGTGGTGACTCCCCACTTAAAAACCGGCCACCCCATTAATATAAGGCTAACATGGTCTTTGTTGACCAATTAATTGACTTATATTGATTAAAACTTAAACTAGTCACTAAATAGTTACTATTCACTAATCAAGGCACATAATCGGGAAATTTTTGATTTCCCATTGATTTAGACCTCCTAATGTGATACTAATTAGTACACATGTTGATTAAAGAGTAATGATGGACATTTAGCCACTCAAAACTCAATTCTAAGACAATTTCTCAAAAATGTGCTTTAAGATTCTTAAAGCACATTTTGTGTTTTAACTTGTTTTCAAGCTTGGTTTTCTTTGCTAATTGATTTAAAATGACCATTAGGATATTACTAAGGTCTTATCATGATATTTGGGTACTCACCCAAGTCTCTCCAAGCTTAGAGCACGTTTTTGCCCTGATTGCCCTTAAGGCATTTTCTTGTGTTTTCCTTGGTTTAAATTGTCTACCAATCTTTCTAAGGCATATTCTAGCCTTACTACATCATAATTTGATGTTCACTTAGCATACTTAGGTTTGGGGTATTTCAGAGGATAACTAGCTTTGTAAGCGAGAAGAATCTAAGTAAAATTAACTAGATTGGTGAGTGTACTTGGTGTTTGGTTTAAGGTGGTTTAGGTGGGTAATTAGGCACTAAAACATGAAGGTTTTAGTTAGTGAAGGTTGGTTAATCAATGGGTAAAGAGAGAACCTGTAACAGAGGAAGAAACTGTCAAATTCGCAAAATCTGTAGCAGGGTCCGGGACCTAGTCCATGGACAAAGTCCCGGACCACCCCTAAAATTTCCCCCCGAGAGTGCTCTTTTGTTCGGTCCGGGACTTAAGTCCATGCCCAAGTCCCGGACCACATGTAATTTTAAGCCGAGAGAGTTGCCTGCATTATGGTCCTGGACCTAACTCCTGCATAAAGTCCCGGACCAAGTGAAATAAATGGCCGAGAGTAATACCTTGTAATGGTCCGGGACTTAGGGTGAGGACCAAGTCCCGGACCACCCCAGAATCATGCCGTGAGTGTTTTTAAAGGTTGTAAATGATGGGAGTTTAAATGTTAATGATGTTATAAGATGTTAAGGAGTTGTTTGGTGACTTATAAAGGTCCTGTGAAGTATAAACAAGTGTTGGAAGTGAGTGAGTAAGTTAATGGATTATGTACACTAAGTTAAAACCAAACCAACGGGATAACGGGGTGAGTACGGGAATATTAGAAGTTAATATACCGTAAAACTTTGTTGTTAATAAACATTTGCATTACTATCAGTTGTTCAAAAACTACCCGGGGAGCGTGAGATGACGTGTTGGAGTGAACCCTCGGGAACCCAGTAAAGTAATTCCCCACGGTGACATGTATGGTTTTCTTGCAACCTGTGTCCTACCGGATTACACCGGCTTGTATGCCAATGTGTTTTTCTGTGTGTTTACCACCTTGCAAGATAAAGCATGAAATGAGTTTACAGTAATTCATTATTGTGGCGTAATTAATTCCGATACCGCTTAACCTTAGTTATGTGTTAAATAATAGCTAACCGACCTTAGATCACATAAGTGATCGGTATTCGGAATAAACGTCCCGACCCATGGGAACGTTCTAACTACGGCTATCCGTGCGTTAGTGTATGTTGTGATTATGTGTGATGTATGTGGCTTGTTGGATATGTTGTTGTTGTTACTAGATACAGTTATCCATGTTCGTTAAAAAGGGATATTACACCCCTTATGTGTCTAACCGAGTTAGTAACACTATGTGATGTATGTATGTGGTAAGTTCCATAAGGGAACCTCTAACTAATAAGTATATGTTATGTATGGAGAGGAATCCGGTTGTTCCGGTCGCGCGTGTTGTTTGGGAGTTAATACATATATGAGAATTAACTCCCATCCTGGTATGTTAGGGTTGTTTTCCTTCATTGGATTTCGACCTCCCACTAGCTTAGCCAAAGCTTACCTACCCGACCTCCATATCGGGCTAGGAGGGAAATTATGTATAATGTTGGTAGGGTGTCGATGCCTAAGTTTGCTTCGACTCCCTCTTTGTTATGTTACGGTTGTTCTTCCTCCTGGAATTACAACCACCCACAAGCTTAACCAAGGCTTACCTACCTCATCACTATTGGAGTTAGGGGGAAATTATGTATGTTGTGATCGGTCCTATATGAGGCCGCCACTCAAGTAAAGGAAATGTATGTATGTTGTGCTCGGGCTTATATCACCCCGGCATTCCCTATGTTAAGTTATATCCTCTCAGAGGAGAGAAATTAAGTTGAGTATGTTATAAAGTGAAGTGTACTGTTATTGAGTGTGTGTTAATTTGTGTTTGTGCCCTATTAATGATTGTTTGCTTATAAGCATGATATGTATGTGAGTTTGTGCATGTTTGAAATAAATAAACCGCATGCTAAGACGACAAATAGTTGTGCGTGGCCCGGTAGCATGCGGGCTGCGGGATTACCATACCAGCAAAGGTGCTGCCCCTTTGGGGGCTCCCATACTTTTTAGGTACAAGATCTGGAAGCCGTTCGAGAGTAGGACGGGGTAGTTGTTGTATGTGGGCGTTCATGCAAATTGTGCAAGTGTTGTAGGTGTAGTAAGACCGAAATTGTATCGGCATTAGTTAGTAAATACTCGGTACAGTTGTAATGTAAGTGTATAATGGATGTTGAACACGGAACGGAATTTATGTGTAGTTGCTCGGGAATTTAGTCCATCAGACCGGTACGATGTATGTATGTTAGCCTTGTTAGCCCACGTGGGTGGCTAACGGCGTGTAACACCAAAGAGTTAAGTGAGGGTGTGAGTTATGTTTTCCGCTGCTAAGTATTGTTAAGTGTGTTATTTGTAGTTGGGGTGTTACAATTGGAATCTTGATACCTGAATGTTTAGGTGTTGCACCTAATTTCGTGGAAGGCATGAGATATATGAAGCGTTATATTATAGGTGGACTTAAAATGGGAAATCTCAGGGTAAATGCGGGGATAGATATGATGTGTACTGGTATCAAAATTGGTGCTATTAATGTGATGTGATGAATATGGAATGGTTGAGTTGATTTGGACTTCTGTCCTATGTATTGGATTGGTGTAATGCTCTGGACTTCAATCTATGTGGTGAACCGTTTAAATTGGCTTGAATTTTGGTTTGTGTATTGAAATGGTTGTCCAAGGGGGCCGAGAACCACGCCGTCCTTTGTCTTTCGACTAAAGTGCTTTATATTAGTTTCAGCTTCGAGGGCGAAGCTTTATTTTAAGGGGGATGAGATGAAATACCCACGAATTTTGAGTTAGGATAAGTATAATGTATAGTCGACGTAAGTAAGTTAATCGTTATGTTAGAACAATATATAATAATGGCTAGTCCGAGGTTAGTATATTAATGGCCAGCGAAGTCAAAGACTTTTATCTTATTTATTTTCCTTTCTCTTCCTAAATTGATTATAAACAACATACTTTCCTTATTCTCTTCGATGTTATTATTAAAATCATTATCTCAACATTCTACAGACGTTACAACGTCTTCCTAATCCTAAGAGTTCAATTCCAGTTTTACTACTTCTACATTTATTATAGGTTGGTAAGATCCTTATTTTTCCTCCGATTTATTTAAATTATTATTAATCTAGTTTCTTACTAACGTAACAGCATATCCTTTTTGTTGGAGTCGATGATTTATTCTATTTCTATTCCCTATTAAACCAAAATAAATATTTTATCCTCTCCTTAGATATTTGTGCTCGTCGTTATCTCTTCCTCATTTTATTTCAAAACAATAAATTACTTTTTAATTTCTAATCGGTTGAATCTAGTCATCTTCCAAGTTACTTACAATCTAATTATTTATCTTGCCTTTCAAATCATTTACAACACTAAATGTATAATTTTTTTTTCAAACTACTTGCGACGATTATTATTTATTTCTTTTCTTTTCTAAAACTGGTTACGTTTTATCCAGCACTAACTGTGTGGATTCTCTTTGAATTATTTACAATATTAGTTATTTTCTACTCCTTCAGAATGGATGAATTTTTATTTAATTAACAATGTTGATCTTAACAAATTAACTATTTTATTACTTATCTTTCTACTAATTATTTTATTCCTAATCATTAAATTATTTAACCTTATCATTATCTACTCATCCCTTAATTACCGATCATTCATCCTTATCTATTAACATTATTTCTTCTTTTCATTTAATTAATTAATTCATACCTATCCACATCCTCTTCTTTCTCAACTTAATTTATTTATTAATTATCAAATACATTTTGGTTCCCCTCTCACTCAACATTTATTCCTATAAATACCCACAACTATTCTCTTCTTCCTTCATCAATATTCATGTTCATCCTTCCCAATACAAGATCTCTAGCTCTTTCTTTATTCCTTCAAGTTTCTTCAAGGCTTCTCCCCTGGTGCCGAGTTAGGGTCGTTCGAAGGGTAAGTGTAATTCTACTAGTTGGGGATTACAAAGGTTATGATTCTATTATATTCTTATTGAAGGATTGTTGAAAATGTATATTTTAAATTCTAGATGTCAAGTTCATTAATGGTGGATGCTATTAGTAGTGGGCGAGATTCGTTCTCGACTGGACATGGATTTCAGGTAAATGTTGTGCTCAACACTCTCTACCTCGGTGTTTTTACGAATTAACAATGGATTGGATTATTGTGATTTGATATTGTGAAAGATTGGGAACTATTTCTCCCTTGTGATTTCTGGTGCGATGTTTTGGAAAAAGGTTTGGATAAATGTTTTGGGAGGCTTCCATTGGATTGGTTATTGGTTTGTTGGTACCGTATGGTACTCCGTGTATATTGTTGGTACCTCTTGGTGCTCCGTGTATATTGTTGGTGCCTTATTGGTGCTCCGTGTAATTATTGGTACTCTGTACCCCGTGGATATTGTATTAATTTTGCCTGCAGACATTACTTGCAGTTAAGCTCTAATGATCTACTCCTTTGGGTCATAAGTTACCTTCTGGGGGGTGTGCACACTTAAGGACGTAGAGTGAGGTGGGATTCTAATTGTTGCGACCCCGGATCGGGTGTCGTCCGTGTATACCTTTAATTTGATTCTCTGGAAGTTCTCCCCCGCTATGTTTTGTGGTTGGTATTTGGAATTGGAGTTGTGGTTTACGTTTCTGTGCAAATATTGTTTTATAAACGCAAATGAGTTTCAAAATGTATTTTACAAGTTGAGGCAATGTTTACTCAGTTTTGCTGATTTGCGCGATCCCTTCGCGTTTTCTATTGTTATTTTATGATCGCAGGTACTCATGGCTGAATTGGGGAGTGGGACACGCTATCACATAGCTTAGGATGACTAAATAACTACTTCGCATAATTTCGAGTCGAGTTATGTTTTGGAATTGCATTGTTTCACAAATTTTTGGAAACGTTTGGTCTTTTGATTGATGGTTTTTAAGCCTGAGCACTCAATGGGTGTTGAGTGTGGCGGTAACGCCCTGGTTAAATTTATTTCCGCTATTGTTGAGTTAAGTTGTCAGTTATTGTGTTCAGGAGAAAGTCCTTTGACAATTATAAATCGTTTGAGATTATCATATGTCAATTTCAAAGTTGTTTCCGTTGTACTTCTTTGGTATATATTGCTAACTATGTTTATTAAAACATTATCTCATCCCTTATTAGTTTTGAGTTTACTTTTGTGTCTTTCTAACTCTGTTTTCAAACTGATTTTCGCAAAGTATGGAACTGTCCGAACGTCCGTCCGGACATCCATGTTCGGACAGATCCCGAAGCGCATTTTATTTTTCTGTCTTTAGCTGCGTCCGAACATCTATCCGAACTTCAATGTTCGGACAGCATGCGAGGACGAATCCAACTTGTAAGTCTCGACTCATGTCCGAACTTACAAGTTCGGACCAGAATTGTTTTACACTTTTAGGTTTCGTTTGAAATCCGTTTTCGAAACCGTTTGCGCCGTTGGACTCGTAATTTCATAAGCTTTCATTTAAGGCAAAATCCAGGGTGTTGCACATTTACCATTTGCTCTTTAGGTAGTTTTAACAAGCATTATAAGCTCATTTCTCCTAAGGCATTAAACTACATTAGGTTAGCATATTTACCTCTTTTTCCTCACAAACTTCTTTCTTGTTTCCTTGACTAAATTAGCAAGGCTTTTAGTTGCTTGTCAACTTCTAAACAATATACAAGCAAGGTAATGAGTATACAAGCTCCAAGCTTAAACTCATTGTAAACCCTAGGTTTTACATTGTTTCAAAAGCATTAAGATAGTTGTTTTACCTTGGTATTTGAAGAGAGTTTGAATATCTATCAAGAGAGGACTCCACCAAGTCCTTGAAAGGTTGGAATGAAGCTAGAACAAAGCCATATAAAGAGCACCTTCAATGGGCATTTTCGGTCAACAACAAAACATGGAGGAAATGAAGTTTTTATTTGAGATTCCTTACCTAGAAGCAAAGGAGAACAATAATATGTAGAAATATAAGCTCAAGCTCCTTCAATGGTGAAACTCTATGGCACCGAAATGATGGTCTTGGAATTTTGAGAAGATAGGAATGAAGAGCTTGATGAGACAAAGAGAATGGTGGTGTTTGTTTTTGATTTGGTTAAGTGAGCTAGGAAATATTGGCAATGGAAGAAGGAGGTTGATGGTGGTGCTGTAGCAAAACCGTGAGAGAGCAAGGAGATGGAGTTGGTGAAGTGTTGAAGACGGTGGGAAATGAAAGAAGGAAAGAGAGAATGAGATAAGTCTTGCTTTTAGAAGATATTTGTACTTAATAAAGTAAATAGTAACTAAGTAGTCATCTTTTATTTACTTAACATGTTAACAAGGGTGGTGAGTCACCACACCTTAAAAACCGGCCCCCAATAGTACTTAGGGGTATTTAGTCTTTAATAATCAATTGTCCCACTTATAATAACATATGTTACAAACTAGTTTATTAAAGTCACTATTCATAAAAACAAGGCACATAGAAGTGAAATTTTTGATTTCCCATTGATATAGACTTCCAAATGTGATACTATATAGTACACATGTTAATTAAAGAGTAATGATGGACATTTAGCCACTCAAAACTCATTTACAAGACAATTTTTCAAAAATGTGCTTTAAGACTCCTTAAAGCACATTTTGTGTTTTAACTTGTTTTCAAGCTTGGTTTTCTTTGCTAATTGGTTTAATATGTTCATTAGTATATAAGTAAGGTCTTGGTAAGTTCATTAAGTCTTAACCAAGATTATCCCAAGCTTAGAGCACATTTCGGCTCTTATTGACCTTAAAGCACATTTTGTGTTTTCCATGGTTTAATTTGCTTACTAATGCTTCTAAGACTCTTTTTAGTCTTAATATACCATATTTAAATGTTTAAACAACATAACAAGGTTTGGGGTATTTCAATACCCCATAGGCAACCAAGCATATGACGAACCATTGTATGAATGGCGGAAGTACATAAGCAAAGACTAACATAGTAAACCTTGTCACGAGACTTATGAGTGGAAACAAACCTCTCAACAAGAACTTTCACTTATTAGTGATAGAATACTCTTCAATTGGAGAACGGGACTAGAAAACCCTTGAAGTTTCCTTGGGATGTCCCAATGATGTGCATAGAGAAACAAGAACGCACCACCAAACCTTATGTCCAATGCAAGGATTTAGAAGGAAGTGAGCGTCAAAAACAATCAATGCGAATGCATATTTTGACCCACGAATGACCAACACTCAAGAGAGCTAACATGATAGATTACGTCACCCTTGGTCAGCCAAGTCACGTGGTAAACGAAGTCGTAAGTGATGAAACAATGTGAGGGAAGCTAACCTACAAATGAAACCTAATTGAAGTAAAACATCTTCACATTGGAAAGATGATGACATTACGGTATGCTACGGCGACCGCCATACACACGAACATATAAAACTCCCGGTGTGTTCACACCACAAAGGGAATGAGTATAAAACATAACATTGGAGTGTACAGTTGGGTAATGGTGCCAACAGCAATAGCCAGTGAATAAAGGCAAACTACCACAGTGACAGAGGCCGTGAAAACAATGTTTGGGTAATGAATAAAAAGATGGTACGCAACAAGCGACCACTATGAGAATGTGGTTAGACAATGACAGGGGAAACAAACCATGATGGACTCAGCGGAGTCGAGATGCAGGGATTGGTGGACAGTCTAGGCATTAAGGCCTATAATCTGAACCATATAACAAAGATCTCATAAGGAACACATTATTCATTCCTAATGCAACTGCACAAGGAACTGAAAGCGTATACCTAGTGGATCAACTCGAAAAGAGGAGTAATAGCTTGGGATAAGAATACCCAACTGCGAGAACGACCGACCGTATTAAATACGGAAGACTTTCAAATGCAACAAGGAAATTTGGAACAAGCCAGTGTAAGCGGAAATCTAATAATAAACCGTGTGACCTTTCGGCCAAAGATGCACGAAGAACGTTGGACATGCCAACAATCACACCAGTGAATTCCACCAGAATAAAAGCAGAAATGAAATCATAAACGCTATGAGGATCGACGCATATGAAATGCAAGATCGTGCAACAAAAGAAAACTGGTATAACACTACATGAGTGAATAGCCAGAAACCAATGTTAGAGGAAGCACTACATATGTGTAGTAGCTCAACCTCAACCGACAACGAGTCGGAGGAACTAAGAGAGTAGTCACTGAAGTATACAGCAGTATGTACGATAGATTCCCAAAAACTGGATAGAAAATCCATAATACAAGGAGTTCACGTACGGTAAGAGATACCACGCGTCGGTTGAGAAACCGCCTGTCCTAACATAGAAGGGATAAGAAGTAGATGTATGACACAACTAGAATAACAAAAGGGCAAATTAAGCTCAAAAGTTATCAAGGTCGCGCAACAGAAGCTAGTGGGCCCTAGCTCAGAGGTTTAATATACCCAGTAAGTATAAGAGAATGGATAATTATCAATGCCTTGAAGCCTGATAGGCTAGAACCGAACCGATTATGAGTCAAATAAACTCCAATAAGAATTCTTGGTCAAGGACTAAACCGTTAGTGTGGTTAAGACCCTTTGACAAGAACACATTGTATAATAGACCGTAAGGAAGCTAAAACGCTTCAGGATGCCTGAATTTAGTGAACTTATGTTCAGTGATAACATATGATAGATTACGTGGGCGTAATCCCTTTTAAGAGGGGTAGAGCGAAAAACTGCTTAGTGTAAGTTTCATGTATTAAACATGTAAACTATAATGTGCATAGCACAAATGAGAATTGTTTGATGATTGGTATGCATGTTACATAAACATATGCACCATTCATTATGGATATTGCGCACAAGTAATGTGAATATTATGTATATAAAAATATACCTATCTTGTTAACTCGTGTGTGAGTATACAAGGAGTAGAAAACTCCTGGGGAAAGAGAATCCCTATAGTATGTGTGTCTAGCTGAGATTAGATGTGGCATGGTGATGCATGAGTTGGTATGAAACCGATGTAGAACCTAGGTAATTGTTTGAGGCGAACCGAGAATGTTTAGTGGACTGAATTCCACAAGTATTGTATTCCTTAGATAGAGTATTTGAGATGATGGAGAGTAATGGATGAAAGCAGCAATAGTGGATGAAATGAGTTCCATAGGCATTGAATCCCGAAGTAAAATATTTGGAATTAAATTGAGAATGATTGATGGACTGAATTCCATCCCTTGGGAGATGTATGAAATTGTAATTATGATTAGGAAGAGTAAAAAGATAGAAAATGGAAATAATTGAATTATTTGATTGTGTGAAATTGGTGTGGGAAGTCGAACTTGATCCTGATCAGATAAAGGGAAATTAAACACAAATTAGGGTGGAAAGATAGTTCAACACTGATGTTGATCACATCAGGGTCGAATGATTCTTGAAGCTCCCCTCAAGTGGTCACAAGTAATCACGCATAGGATAGATGTAATGAGTATAAACTGGATTTGGGAGTTGATTGCATTTCAAGGATTCCTAACCACTATTTGCAAGAAGTTTTCCTTCAACCCTATGAATGTATACATTGTGGGATGGTAAAACCAAAGAGTCGGTTGTAATGCGAATTGTGTTGTGCTTGCATGAGGCCATACTTGCATCGTATTGTAGGTATTGTATGTGAACACAGTGTGTAACGGACCTGAGGATGTATGGACGTAGTAAAAAGATTTTGAGAATCCGTAAGGATGTCCGAGGGTATGATCTTAACATTAGGAAGGTCTAAATGGTTAGAGATGACGAATCACCAACCTTGTGGCACAGGGTAGTGCTAATTGTATTCTGAGTATGTATATGCAATGAGTAATGTAATTGTGTTGTACGGTATATGACACAATTGGTAGTGTGAATTGTATTGTGTATGGTAATTGCGTATTGCGTATGGTAATCGTGTATTGTGTATTGGTATTGTGCATTGTGTTTGGATTGTGTGTGCTTGCAGCGTAAGAATTGTGAACACCTTATAAGGTGGTAGTAAAGTACATTGTGGCAATTGGTTTGCTAAATGAGTGGAAATAGTAAACAGTAATCCTTGAGCAACTTTGACGGCAAAGTTCCTTATGGGGGGTAGATTGAAATACCCCGTAATTAAAAAAAGTGATTAATTAGGCTAATAAGTACTTTAGAGGCTTAATTACATCTAAAGAAACATGAGGGAACAAATCTCGAAGAAAACGGATCCTTAAAATGGATTAAAAGCACAAATGAACCATAAAGCGCGTTTTTCGAGGAAACCGGGAAAATGTGACTTTAAGCGGGCCAAATAGACTCGTAATAATTTTGGTCAACCAAATAGTCATTAATAAACATTAATGAAGGTTTAGGACCAATAAATTTAATTAAATGAGGAAATTCCGGAAAATGGGTTCCGGTTAGTAAAAACTGTAAGAAACCAGGAAAAAGTGGGGTGAGAGTGTAAATAAGTAAAACTAATGTGTCCACCTTTGCAAATAAAAATTAAAAATCTGTAGAGTGAGTGTGGTGTGGCCAATTTCCTTCCCCCTCTCTCACTTTCTTTATTTGCTATTAGACACATAAAGACAAAACCATAAAAGAAAGAAAGAGAAAACAAGTACAAAAGCAAAATAAAACTCTCTCTCCTCTACCCCCTCACTTCCTCACCGTACCCACCACCTCCTTCCTCTGATTTTCTTACTTCTCCCAACCGGTAATGGAGGATTGAAGAACTCACTCAACTCCCTCCTCTTCTCTCCTCTTGTTCAACACTCAAACCTTCTCCAAAAATTGTAAAAATCATACCATTGGAATCCCCTTGTCAAGGAGATCATCTCCCTCCTTTCAGAATTTGAGAAGCTCCATTTTCATCTCCATTGCTGGAAGCCATTTGAAGGTTTGAGTCCACCATTAGAAGCTTCTCCTTCACCTTGGTGTTTTGAGGTAAAAAGAAATTCAAAAATCCACCATTTTTAGCTCTCCTTGCATTATTAAAATTTCCAGATTTTGAACTCCATGTTCCTTGTGTTCCAGCCGATTTTGGCTTTATTTTGGGAGTTGGAATCTTGCCTTGTTTCTGTCCAAAGCTTCATCTATCCATTGGAAGGTAATGCTCCATTTTAAACCTTAAACAAGTACATAAACCCTAGGTTAGTTAGGGATGATTTTCTAAGTAGTGGTGTGGATTGGTATGGCTGTAGCATAAGTGGTTGTGTGAGGAAGTGCAAGGAAGAAGGAAAGAAGAAAGCAAGAAAGAAATCAAAAACTAGAAACAACAAGGTAATTACTCTTGCCTTGAACTAGTTGTGTATGCATTATTGTAACAGATTTTAAGTACTTAAAAATGAGTAATGTATGTAGTTTGAGTAGTAACCATGTAGTAGTATAATGAGGAAGAGAATGTAACAGTTTTGAAGCTTTTGAATGATGGATAAAAGCTTGGGAAAACCATGGGGAATGGATATGTATGTGCAGGAAAATTTATGTGTTGATTAGTGCTTGAATTGATATGGGAATTTGGGAATGAATTGTGAGCTGAGAATCTTATGTGGGCAAGGTGAAAATTATAGGGGAAACTCTGCCCAAATTTGTATAGAAATTAGAAGACTTGGTTGTTAAGAAGAGGTAACAACCTAGGTAGGAACTAGGTGTATTTGGAGAGCTTCATGAGAGTGTTTAACCACCTTGAAAACAGATTTGGAAAGGAGTTAAGTAGTAGGGAGAACTAGGATGTAAAGTAGTGCATTTAGAATGCTTGGAGCGACATTGGTAGAGGGAGTATTGAATGGTAGAAGTTGGTTTAAAAATCTGTAGCATAAGAAGAACAAAAACTGCTATGAGTGCTGGAATGGAAATGAGGAAAATTTTGTAAATCAATATAAGAATGGGAAATGAATTTAGTAATGAGTTAATGGATGAACTATGGTATTTTAGGAGGTCTAATTTGTACTAAAGCATGTTAGGATGTATGTAGGAAGATTGGGGAAGAAATGGGTAAGAGAATAAAGTTGAAACAGATTCAGTAGGAGAGTTTTGACCTCGACCGACCTAGAGGGTTGAGTCGGTCGTGGGTCGGTCGGACTAAAACTACTGGAACGTAACTTTCTGACTTCTACCGACCTAGACGGGTGAGTCGGTCGTGGGTTGGTCAGGTGTAGAATTTTTCAAAGTCGAAGTTTCTGACTTCGACCAACCAAGGAGGTTGGGTCGGTCGTGGGTCGGTCCTGGTAAATTCCAGGAGCCGAATTCTTTCTGACTTCGACCGACCCAGAGGGGTCTGGGTCGATCGGGTCACACATGGGTTGGTCGGGCCCCAAACAAAAAAAATGGTAATCATATATGTTTATAAGTATATGTATATGCGGGCTTGGTAACACACCATTAATAGAATAAAAATGGTAACAGAGTAAGTACATAAGTAAGAAAGTAGGTTCAAGAAGTAATGAGTAAATGATGATTTTCAAATCAAGTATGGAATGTAAAGAACTAGTAAGTGTACATTAGAAGTATTATTAAAAGGAATGAGTTAGGTCCATAATAGAATATTGATCATACAACTCTATGTATGTATAGGACTCGGATAGTTGAACCCCGAAGGAAAATCGGAGTTCGAGTACGACGGTGAACGGTATGATTTTCTCATGCCCTGTATCCTAACCTGGTTACTCTGATTTGTGTGTTTATATGATCACCTAATAAGATAAATGCACGAACCAGGTTTTATTGCACTTGTGTTTGAACTATATTGTTCTTGTTATATTGTCTTGAACATTTAGTTTGTATAATTCATGAAATGAATGGATGAGAATGAAGTGTATGTGTACCTTGTAGTGTACTTGTGTAGTGTATTAACCCTTGGTAGTGAAGTAATGACTTCTACTAATTCCTAACCACCTAACTCCTAACTTGAGTAATGAGTAAAATGGAATGAGTAGAAGTCCGATATAGTTTCGGCCACGCGTGAGGATAAGGAGACACAAGAGGTTGGATCCGAATCCTGGCCTTATTCTTTTCCATGGACCACCCCTTAAATGGGTAGCATCCTAGATTAGTGAGCCACCCTAAAGCCCGGTGGTGGGATATCGTAGTCCCTGCCCGGAGGTCATACCGACGTAACATGAGTATAAGTAAGTAAGTAAGTAAAGTATTGTATGAGTAATGGTCTTGACTTGTGTAAGTCATTGACCATGAGTAAAAGAGTAATGTGCACCCGATTAACCAGGGTGTGTAAAGAAGCTGGCAATCCCTGTGTATGTATTGGGGAAATGTATCCCCGTATTTCGGTAAGTATGGATGGTTGACTTGTAATGTCCTCCTTGTATGTATTGAAATGTGTGTATGTATGTTTTGTGATGTATTGTAATATTATGAATAAAAGCCTGTATGTGTGTATGAGTAAATGAACCGCATGTATTCGACCAAGTAGTCGGCGTACCCTCGCTAGTACGCGGGGTATGCGAATTTCATATGTAGTGTTTCGCTGAGCCCCCAGGGGCACTGTTTTTATTTTCCAGGTACCCGAAGCTGATATGGTCAGTTGTAGGGACCAAGCTCTGCTAGTTAGCTAGGGATTAATTGTGATAGTAAAGAATTGTATAAGGCTTGTAGCCTTTGAAGTATCGGTGTACCAAGGGGGTACTCCATTATGTATTGGAAAGTATGTAGTTTTGTGAGGAATGGGTAGATGTTAGATCTTAATGAGTATGTATAGACTTGAGATAATTGTTGTATTTGGATTTGGATTTAGTAAACTCGGTATAAGTATTGTAAGTATTGCGTAGGTATTGAATGGAGAATTGTGGTATTCAGTTTGTAATTGAAGTGGGATTGTATTTGTTTTAGTACTCAGGTATTCGGTCCATCAGGGACCGATGTGTAATGGAGGTAGGCACGTGGCTAATGGATTGTATCACCGCCATTGAGTAAGGAAGTATCCGCTGCGTAAGTATGGAAGTACAAGGACAGTAGATATTCCTAACCTTCTACGTGTGGATTTAGAGAAACCAAAAGTCAAAGCATCATTCGCCAACACACAGACAGTAGATAGCAGACATCACTAAAAACATAGACAGGACAAATAACCAACACTCTAACAAAAGCAAACCTGGCTCTGATTCCACTAAATGTCAACAATCCCAAATCGGGCTAGTTCTAAGGCTATAAACATGCCACAACCTACTAGCTAAGCAACGTAAGACTTCAAGTCGAAACACCAACCAAACCAATACTTGATAAATAATGTAAACAAAATCATTATAAAGCGCAGTCAAAGGATTCAACAAACAGAAAGTAAGCTTAAAGGCTACAAAGCATGGTTCAAATAACACTAGTTCGACAAATACAAACACGAATAATAATACTAAAAGAATAGAAAGCAGAAGACCTCTGCCAGTCGACTACTCAAGCTGCAAAATAATGAATTTAATAGGGGGAGCAACCAAAACTCAGTAAGTGATACACTTCATCAACATAAGCACAGTCAAAAACATTTAAATAACATAGCTTATATAGATATAAGTTCCAAATTCAAATCAGAATCAGATCAATCAAAATAGTTAGAGAACGAACATAGAGCAAAACATAACAGTCTTGAAAAAGAGGTGGGGCGCTAGCTCAAATCACACATAAACGGTCAGAAGACCAATGGATCAGAAGATCCTTGACAACGCAGAAATGGTCCGAAGACCAATGGACCCGTTGGCAAGAAAAAAACGAGAAGAGTGCCTGTATAACAGAAACAAACGGACGTCCTATGCAGCATGCTATGGGATAGCTATACCCAGTCATCCACGGCTTAGAAAGCAATAAGCTAGGTCTTAAAACTGAAACACCACTTTCTGATTAGAAAAGTGCTATAAAGAGACAAAAAACAACAAAATTTTTTACATATAATCTTAGGTGAGTATACCACTGCAAACAGAAAGTGAAACTGAAGCCAAATGAACATTTTAGCCAAAATCAGAGGGGACCCCGGATTGTGTCCAGGCTTAGAAATCCTGACATAAGTCGGACTAAAAATCCAGTGTTTTCTGAACTTGTGTCCGGGCTTGGAAGTTCGAACACAGTATGAAGTGAAAACCTGAAGACGTCCGGATTGTGTCCGGGCTTGGTAGTCCAGACAAAGTCCGAAGTAAAATCATTACATGGTCCAGACTTGTTTCTGGGCTTGAAAGTCCGGACATAAGTCGAGACTTCAAACCCAGACCCGTCCTCGCATTCTGTCCGGGCATATAAGGCCGGACAAAAGTCCAGACACAACATTTTGAGAAAAACCAGATGATGTCTGTGCATAACCATGAGGGTTTGAAGATAAGAAATTTATAGCACTATATTTATGAAATCCCATAACCATGGGGGTTTGAAGGATGAGAAAATTAATAGCGAATATATGATAAAAATAATCAAAAATCAATTCATACCTTCAGATCAAACATTTAAATCACAACCCTTTAATCATCCCCATGGGTGAACATACCCTTGCCGAATCCAGCTACCACCTACCTCAATGAAGCACTACAATTTTCACAAACTGGAAAAATAATACACAATACCGATCCGACACAATTCCCACGCAAAACAATCTAGAGAAATTCTGGCAATGGTTGAGAACCCAATCCAACAACTAAAAATGAACCAAACCTAAATCATAGAGAAACGAACTACATAACTCAGCAGAACAGATTCCTTGCTTCCCATCAACAAACGACTCACACACCGAATTCCATAATGAACTGATCTGAAACACACATTGAACCAACTGATGGAGAAGTGGAGAGAGACGTAGAGCAAAACACAGAGAATGGGAAGAAAATAAAATAACTGCTCTCACTTACCTTCCTAATTAATTAGTAATCTGAAATAGCTTTGGGCCCTGAATATAAGTAGCCCACCAACCCTCTGATCTGAATTAAATGGCCCACTAAATTGAACCACAAGTGAACCTTACAAGCAGCTCTGCAAAAAGGAGGGAATAATCTGAACGACCACAAATAAAATTGATTGAAATCGTAAAAGCCAGTATTTTACAAAACCAATTTCCACGGTAGTTCGGCACGGTCTAGACTATTCCCTCAATTAAACCTTTGTGGCCATTTCAAGCGGTATAGAAGAGGACCAACAGAGACTATTTGGTTGTGCATATTGCATCCCCAGTGTTGTGGAACAGCCACTCCTACATGTATGATACCAATTTTGTTCATGCGCATTGAGCTTTCCCATATGACGACATTGAGGCAGACTACATGGAGTGGTACCTCGCTCGGTTCACCAGAGACTCATCCCTTCTGTTGAAGCTGCTACCCCGCCTCTATATCCAAATGTAAGTGGTTATATCATTGTCTTTGTACAATATAACAATCAACAATAAGAAATTAATCCCTAATTATTTCATAAGCCTATATCCACAGGTCGCACTCATGACTATTGCGCAACTGATGGAACCGTACTTCCCACCCCCACACCCCAGTAGCTGCCTAGTGTAGATGTCTTCTCACGACTTGTCCTAGTTTCAGCGTTAGTTTGATCAGATGTTGGGACAGGTCCAGCACTTCAGAATCATCCAACATCCTGAGAGGACTGGTACATCTAGCGGGACTAATACAAGAGGGGGAGAGAGCCCGGGTTTTTTAACCTTATCCTATGTTGATCGGGATGATTAGGATCTATTCAAATTCTAGGTCCACTTATAACCTAAGCTTAATAACTATGTTATAAAATAATCATAAAAATTAGGGTTAACCTACTATAACCTATTAAGAGTCACCACTAATTTTAACCTATGTTAGTAAAATAGGAAAGGTAAGAGTTCAGGTTCAGGGGCTTGGTATATAACTTTTCCGGGTTCAAATTACCTTCACTACCCTTTAAAGCTATTTTTTCCACTTATGTCATGAAAGGCTTATTATAAAGTTGATTAACCTAAAGTGTGCATGAAATACCCCAAACCTTGGTATGTTGTGTAAATGTTAAACTATGGTATTTAAAGGCTAAAAAGTGCCTTAGAAACATAAATGAACCATTTAAACCATGGTAAAACACAATAAAACACTAAGACACGGTTTGAGCAAAAACATGCTCTAAGCTTGGAGTGAACTTGGTTAGGACCCAAGGAGCCTACCAAGACATAATAATGTTTAATTATGATTTTATAAGGCTAATTAAGTCCTTAGGAAACCTTGGTAGACAATGAAACCAAACAAAACATAAATAAATGCCTTAAGGTCAATATGGGCTAAAAGTGCTCTAAGCTTGGGATAAATTTGTATAAGACCTAATGGTCTTACCTATATCTTATAAATATGTTAATGAACATATTAAATCAACTACCAAAGAAATCAAGCTTGAAAACAAGTTAAAACACAAAATGTGCTTTAAGGAATCTTAAAGCACGTTTTTGAAAAATTGTCTTGTAAATGAGTTTTGAATGGCTAAATGTCCATCATTACTCTTAAATATATATGTGTACTATATAGTATCACATTTGGATGTCTATATCAATGGGAAATCAAAAATTTCACTTCTATGTGCCTTGTTTTGTGAATAGTGATTTTTATAAGCTAGTTTGTAACATATATTGTTATAAGTAATTAAATTGGTCAACAAAGACTATAATACCCTCTAACTAAAAGGGGGGCCGGTTTTTAAGTGTGGTGACTCACCACTCTTGATAACATATCAAATAAGTAAAGAATGACTAGTTAAGGTACTATTTGCTTTATAAGTTACAAATATCTTCTAAAAAGCAAGTCTATCTTCATTCTCCCTTCCTTTCTCATTTCACACGGTTCCAACCTTCTCCTTCCTCCCTTCTTGCTGTTCTCTCACGGTAATACAGCACCACCACCATAGAAGTCCATCTTTAATCTCTTGTAAAATCTAGCTCACTTATCCAAATCAAAAACAAACACCACCAATCTCTTCCTCTCATCAAGCTCTTCATTTCTATCTTCTCAAAACTTCAAGAGCCCCATTTCGGTGCCATGGAGTTCCACCATTGAAGGAGCTTGAGCTTGTCTTTTTACATATTGTTGATCTCCTTTGCTTCTAGGTAAGGAATCTCAAAGAAAAATCATGTTTCCTCCATGTCTTGTTGTTGACCGAAAATACACATTGATGTAGCTCTTTGTGTGACTTTGTTCTAGCTTCATTCCAACCTTCCATGGACTAGGTGGAGTCCTCTCTTCATAGATATTCAAACTCTCTTCAAAGACCAAGGTAAAACAACTACATTAATGTTTTTGAAACAATGTAAAATTAGGGTTTACAATGAGATGAAGCTTAAAGCTTGAATACTCATTATGATGTTTGTATTTGTTTAGAACTTGACAAGGAAACAAATACCTTACCGGTTTTATAAGGAAGCAAGAAAGAAGTTGTTTGGAAAAGAGGTAAATCTACTAACCTAATGTTGTTTAATGCCTTAGGAGAAATGAGCTTATAAATGCTATTAAAACTACCTAAAGAGCAAATGGTGAATGACCTAGTAAATGTCCTCAAGGAGACTAGTAAAAGAACATATGTCTTGTTGTATGTAATTGCAGGTCAAAGGCATATATATTGTGGAAATTCAGTGTTTATGATTTAAGCACCTTAAGGGCCTAAGAGCCATGCATTTTAAGGGCCTAAGTGCCATGCAATTTAAGTTATGCTTTATATTGTAATGTGGTGTGATTTGAGTAAAGTTTTGTGGGTGAGAGTGTTCTTGGTGATTTAGGTGTTCATGTGTGATTAGTGGTGAAAACAATGTGCTTTGGTGTAACAAAATGCTAGGAGAGCCTGTGTCGAAATTTAGGAAATGCATAAGTAGTTCAAGATGTCTTAAAGGAATTTTGATGAATTAGGAAGTGTTCTAGTGTGTAATAAGGACTTAGGCATGATCTTGAGGTTTTAGTTATACCAAAGTCATTTTGGACTTAGATTGAGACTTAGGCAAACTTTGGTAAAATAAGGAGAAAGTGTAAGCTTAGAAAAAGAGATTTCAATGATGACATAAAGAGTTTTAGTTTGTAAGAAATGATGTTTAAGTAATAATGTTGTGTAGAAGATATGTCTTGGTATAATGGTTAGAATAGGCATGAAACATCACTTAGGAACCTAGGGAGTAGATACTATAAGTGTTGGAGGCTTTGGAGAAGTTTGGCTAAGTGTTTAAGGTTGTAGAAAATGAGTATAATGGCACGTCCGAACTTCCGTCCGAATTTGGAAGCTCGGACATGCCCTGTTACGCTTACAGTTTTCGGGTTTTAGGTAGTGTCCGAACTACCGTCCGAATTTGGAAGTTCGGACGCACCCATTTCTTTCTCTGGATTTAGCTTCGACCTGTGTCCGAACTTAGGGAAGCTCGGACACAAGTTCGGACGCACCTGCTCCTTCTGTTGGTTATTCTCGACCCATGTCCGAACTTCCGAAGTCCGGACACAAGTTCGGACATGTGTCTGATTTCAGTTTAGAGTCCCGACTTGCATCCGAACTTGGAAGCTCGGACACAAGTTCGGACAGGCCACTGTATGGACCAAAAATTATTGTTTTAAGATGGGAATTGTTATCTAAAAATGGTAGTTGGTTAGTAATGATATTATACGGTTATGTAAGACATGTTAGGTGGGTTTTAAAGGAAATTAAAAGGATCAAAAGTTGTAACAAGTGTAAAATAAAATAAACTAGTAATGTGGAGTAGATAATGTTAATAATGGACTAGTGCGTTAATTAACCGACGTTACTAATGTGTTTAGGATTCTCTCAAGGTGGAAACCAGTCGAGGCAAGGACCGAGGTATGGTTTTCTTGCAACCTGTGTCCTACCGGATTACACCGGCTTGTATGCCAATGTGTTTTTCTGAGTGTTTGCCACCTTGTAAGATTAAAACATGTAATGAGTTTATAGTAATTCATTTATGTGGTGAATTTGGCCTCCGATACCATTTAACCTCAAATAAGTGTTAAACCTTAGCTAACTAGAACTAGGAGCACATGAGAGATCGGTATTCGGAGTTAACGACCCAAACCATGGGAACGTTCTAACCACGGCTATGTGTGAGTTGGTTGGATATTGCTGTTGTATGCAAGTGTGTGAACCTCCCTTGTGTGCTTAACTCGGTTATGATACCGTATGGTGTGTGGATGTGGTAGGCTCCATAATGGATCTCTAACTACTTATTTATAAGTATATATGTACTAATGGGGGGGTGAGGAGTCCGGTTGTTCCGGCCACGCGTGTGATGGACGGGAGTCGATGTCATATCCGGTTCGGCTCTCTTGGTGTATGTATAGGTTGTATTCCAATTTGGTTTCTACCTTCCCTTAGCTTATCCAAAGCTAGTTACTGACTCACGTCGGGCCACAGGGGCATACGAATGTTATTTCGGTGTGCTTGGGATTACTATATCCGACACACCTTGGGTTTAAGTTAACCGTTCGATATAACTGGACGGTAACGAGGTTGGTAACGAGCTTAGCATGAGATTGGCAATAATCTCTAGGCTCACTATGTATACTAACTATGGTGGAAGGTTCCTTGTGTGAACCGATCTTATGGTGTTTTGTGTTGATATTATGCTAGGCAATTTCCCTTGCTATGCTATGATATGTATACGTTAGGTGTTTAAAATGAATGCGATGTTATCATGTGTACGCCGAAACAAGAAAGGTTTTGTTATGTTTTGTTATGTGAGGAATGAGATATGTTGTAGGATATGGAGTGTGTGGATCATGGAAATGAATCCCAGTTGTGACAAGAGGCGTTTAAGGATAACCCAATTAATGGGTACGTGTCGTTCATTGAGGTAGTAGCTCCGTTTTAGAGGAGAGCCGCTCTAGGGTTAAAGGAATCGTTGGATGATTTGTTAAGCGTGGATGTGTTGGATATATATTGAGCCCTATTGTTGGGTGTATGCAAAGTGTTGTGTGTTTATGGTTTGTATGCATGATTTAAATATAATCAACTGCATGCTAAGACGACAATTAGTTGTGCGTGGCCCGGTAGCATGTGGGCTGCGGGATTACCATACCAGCAAAGGTGCTGAGCCCCTTGGGGGCCACCCTTTCTCTCCTTTTCTATTTCAGGTACAAGGAGCTGGAAGCCGTTCGAGAGTAGGACGGGGTAGATGTTTATACATGGGTAGCCATTTAAATGGCGTAAGCATGGTAGGCGTAGTAAGACCAAAATTGTTATCGGCATTAGTTTGTAAATACTTGGTACCATTGGAATGTATAAAGTATATGGGTTGTTGTTAAGGGAAGCAAATGTAACGTGTAGTGGCTCGGGAGTCTAGTCCATCAGACCGATACAAAGTACATGTATTAGCCTTGTTAGCCACGTGGGTGGTTAACGGCGTGTAACACCATTGAAATAAGTAATGTGATGAGTTGAGTTTCCGCTGCAATGTGTTGTTAAATGTATAGTTGTAGTTGGGGTGTTACAGTGCAAGCTGCTGTATTTGTTTTTTGTCTTTTGACATTTTTTACTGACATTAAAAGTGAAACGTGAAATTAACTAAACTAGGATTTTGGGGGCCAAATTAGGTCAGATTTCTTTGATGTCAGTGACCACTGACCCTAATCTACCAAATTACACAAAATATTCGAAATCACAAAAAATAAAATTTTAAAGTGTCTGTGCCACGGATAAGGTGTCTGTGGGCCCGGAAATGTACTAAAAACCTTAGAAAATTTGAAAAAATAAAGTTTCACCACCATCTAGGGGAGTCTGTGGCTTTGGACATAGCGTCCGTGACCCCGAATGTAGCTTTTGTGGGTGCAAACCGCTCTCAGATGGTGGCGTTCGGATGGTTCCTGGCATTGTTTTTGGCTCAAATTTTGTGTATGTATACCCTGAAAGATTCTACGCACGTTAGTGATTGAAAGTTTTCAATTTGAACTTAAAATAGGCATGAAAGCTAGCCAAGAAGTTTTAGGACATAAGCTTAGTTAAACACGAAATAAAATGCTGGGAAGCTTAGCTTCGACTAAAAACTTATACTCATAACATATTAAGATTAGAGGATTAAAGAAATTGAGTTTCTACTTTGTATTGATCTCCATAGCCAATAGTTCCTTCACGATGGGATTCTCCTATTGCTTTGTTGAAAGCTTATATGACAAAATTTTGACACAAGCTTCTGAATATATGTTATTGATGATGTTGTTCACGATTTGGTAGTGGTTTGATGAAGTGTTGGTGATTGGAACTTCGAAGAGAGTGCAAAGATTGTAGTTTCAAGGATTTCGGAAGAGTTTCGGTGATCGAGTGTTAGAAAACGTGGGAGGCAGGTTGAGGTGTTTTCTGACTTCTTGGGTTTCCATATGTGTTTTGGATCATTCATGAGAGGTTCTTATATAGGCAACGGGTGAGATAAGCAAAATGCGGTAAAAGATCTAAGTTTACCGAAACTGGTCTGTTTACTTCTGGATTGAATTTGGTAATGAAATTTTACCAGCATGTAAAGGAAGATATTTCTGAATTTTCCAATGCAAATTGATAAAGGACTATTCTAAAAAATTAATTTTTCACCAGATCTGTTCATAAATTAAAAGATAATTATTGGAAAAAAAAAAATTTTAAATTCTAATGCCATTATGCTTCAGATATCAGCCCTTATCATATGTTAAGATTTAATTACATTACGAATTGGTTTGGGCCATTTTTGGAGGAGAAAGAAAATTACAAGATGACTTGAATTTTATTTTAATTTTTGGGCTTCGGGCTCCAAATAGAATTTGTTGGGCTTTCAGCCAAGGATGGACCTAATAACCAAGTTGCAATTTGTGTTTTAATGTTGGTAGCCTATTCTTTTAATTTTTGAAAATTTGGGGTTTCAATTGTTAAGGAAATTAACTCATAATATGAATTAAAATTTAATAATCCATAATAAAAATTCCCAAAAATTATGAAAAATACCCTTTATGATGATCAAGCTCTCATGACCGTTTTGAGGTGAGGGAGCTAATCATGCAGAATTAGAAATGACTGAAAACGTCCTTAACAATTCCTTATTCTATGCCTTTTGACCGTTTTGCCCTTCGTCACACATGTGCTTAACGAGACTCCTTCCGAGTGTCAAAATTTTGGGTATAACAAGGGGTGGTAGAGGGAGGGGCCCTAAAGAGGGTGGCAGAACAGGGGGTGTACTTATGCCACCATTGTAGAGGGTGCTAGATAGTGTTAGATGTTTATCTTTGAGATTGTTATTGTTGTTTTATTATGTTATATTTGAGACTGTTATTGTTGTTTTATTGTGTTATCTTTGAGACTAACACAGTCGGTGCATCATCTGGCTTATCGACACTTATGAAATGATTACCCACATGACACATGGAAAGCACCTTCGTGGACGGACGACCCCATCCATCGTTATCTCTGAATGGTAGGCATGTGTAACACCTCTGTGGTCTTCATAGACCAACATCAATATATACGATGACAAGGTTGTATCTGGTGCATATGACTGGAATAATCGTGGTGCAAAATCATTTGTTCTCTAGCGTATATCCATCATGTGTCCCTAAGACCGTGTCTGCCTCTTTCCTAACATAAGAGAGACCACATATTCCCTCTGTCCGCCACATTTCCCTCTCTGGAAGAATTAAGTCCTCGTATATGGAGGCACGTACTGCTCTCCATTCATCTTATGAATGATACCGCCAATATGTGATCACTCTAAAACCATAACTGTCGTCACCAGACATGTTCTTGTAATGTGTAAATTGCTTGTGAACTGTGGTATAAAACAGATGAAAAAATTGGAATCCATCCTTCACATGACACTAAGGTGCCAATGCTGACTTCTTCGGTGGAGTTGATTTCACTGATGGAGCCGACTTCTCATTGGCACCGGATTTCCTCGTTTTGGCCTTTTTCTTCATCCGCTCATAGGTTGATTTGAGTCTTATAACGATGATCCAGAATATTAAATAAAACATTATAAATATTAATAAAGTGTGAAATAGTCATTTTACAAATGTTAACCTTCGTGCGGATGAACTATGCTGCCTCGGTCACCCATGTGGAACTCGAACAAGTGGCTCATTAAGATCGAACGATGAACCAAGGTGAATCATTGACTGCGCGACCCTAACACAATGTTGAAGAATCACAAGGTCGTCCAGTCGCAGAACTTCATCGGTTAACGCCTTCCATATCTTTTTGTTCTCATCATGTTGTATTAGATTTTCTTTCTTCATTGGCTTCCTCACATTCAACTCCAATGCCTTCTAAAAGTAGTGAATGGCATCTAGTGTGAATTTGTCATTCCTTTCCATCACTTTGTATAAAAAGTATGCACAGGGGAGCCCATGAGTATAAAGTACCACACATCCACACTACTACTCATCAGTCTAGAATACCTTGCCACGTTCAAGTTCCTCTTAAAGGATCGCTCCACCATTTATGGCTGACTCGTCCACATATTATCCGAAACAAGCGGTAGTAGTCTTCGTGAGCCATCTTGTTTTTTGACATCTCTATATCCGTTAGGAACCCGTTGTATTGACATTGGAGAAGTCCATTGATCCTGAAGAATATAGTGTTGGGAGGGCTGATGCCACACCTTGAGTGTTGCGTGTAACAAGTGCAAAATATATAGGCTTTTAAGGGTTTATTTCACCTGTTATTCATAGTAGTTTGGACAATATTTCACATTTATTATGTGATTTTTCTATGATTTGCATTTAGATGAGAACTGATACATTTTATGTGTCAAATACAGGTAAAATTCATGGAATTGCATTCTTGGCTTCACAAGGTTTGCAACACAACTAACGGGGAGCAAATCATAGCTAAAACGAAGAATCCATGCCCTGTTCAAATTGTGTCTAGATATGTGTCCATTTATATCACACATTATTATATAATGAATAATCATTATACTCATCATCGAGTCATCATTACTTCACAAGGATTCAACATTGTTGTTGCACTTATTTACTCACGCCTACTGCATAGGGATAGTTACTCTAACAACAAGACCGGCTTCTATAATTATTCTCATTATACACCCAAATAAGTAATACATAAATTATTATCATATCCTTGTTGCATGATAAAGTAACTAAATTATACGTGTGTTTCAGATTATTTAGAAAATCCCCTTTAGAATTGAGCTAGGAAGGTTCTTGGATGTGGCATTCTTCCTCTAAGGGACTCAACTCTGATAAATCATCTTATGAATTGATTCAAGAATGGAAAAATAACCAATAGGACTCAGGTAGCATTCAAGATGAAATAATGACCTTCTAGCTAGACTAAAAGGATCAAGCCGCAACCCTAGAGATAAACCGTTATTATGGAAATTCCAAAAAATATCATTCCCTGTGTTACAAACATCTCCAAGAGACTGGGGGCTCTCCTCTTTGTAATTTTTTGTGGCAAGATAGATACAATGGCACATACTTTATTTGAATGTGCCATGGTTCATGATCACTGGAAATATATTTTTGATGTGGATCGTATTCCCAGTTCTTGTGATTTTAGATCCTAATTATGGATGCAATCAACTAGATAAACGAAAAACTATGTGATGTTGCAAATCAAATATGGGTATGTTATGATGCAAAAAACTATGCCATTCATAACACTGATGCTTCTTGGCTTGCTTTAATTGAAGGAAACAAAGTCTTCATCAGAAATGACCAAAACTTTGTTACTCCAAATCGGGTGTGCACAAATATGGTTTATGATTGGTTTCCTTCGATGTAGGGACAATACAAGCTTAACTGTTCTACAAAAAGAATTCAAGGAGAAGGAAAATGTTGGTTGGCACGCTAAGAAACTGGAAATGGAAGCTGTGACGATTACAAATAAAGAAATCTTGGGTCTCTTTTTAGTGAGAAGGAGGGTGATGACCAGCTGGCACCCCTTGCCTCTCTTTTTGATGTCATTCAAGTGATATGTATGATAATAGTCCTGTATCCCATTCAGTAAGCATCTTTATGGTGTTTTCCACTTAAAGCAGCTTTATTTTACTGAAAAATGGCTCTATTAATGTTGGATAAAGTCAGAAAAAGGCCTTTAAGATAAATGTTGGTTTATCTGCATTTAGAACTTAAAGATACTTTTTGGATTTTCTGACTGTGTGAATAATACAGGTTTACCCTCTGTCTTTTCCATAATTTACAAGTTGTACCAGTCTGAGCTTTTCCCTCCCCTTTCTTTGTCATATTCTCTCTTCCTATTCTCCTCTTTATCGTCTTCGATCGTCTTCATTGTGAATGGAACCTTTCCTACATGGTCTATAAAGGATTGGCAAAAGTCGCTTGTGACGTCACCGCATGAAGGGCTAAGATTAGTGATCAACGTCCCAACGCCATCTCCCATCGCCTCTACATATGCCGTCGGCTTCATTGTAACACCCCAACTACAAACAATACTTAACAAACGATGCAGTGGAATTACAACTCGACACTTAACTTAATCCATGGATGCTACACGCCGTTAGCCACCCACGTGGCTAACAAGGCTAATACATACATAGTGTACTGGTCTGATGGACAGGACTCCCAAGCTTAAAACATATAATTCCACTTCATAACTAAACCGAGTCAATTACACTTACATTCAACTGTACCGAGTCTAATACATTCGATTACTGATAACAGTTTCGGTCTTAACAACTTACAAATACATAAACAATTGAAATATCTACCCATGCAAACAAGCCACCCCGTCCTACTCTCGAGCGCTACCAGCTGCATGTACCTGAAATGAAATGGGTGGCCCCAAAGGGGCTCAGCCCCTTTGCTGGTATGGTAATCGTGCAGCCTTCATACTACCGGGCCACGCAACCTATTGTCGTTGAGCATGCTTTTGATTATATTTAAATCATGCATGAAAAACTATAAACACACATCATGATTATATTTAACATGTATCCAATCAATAGGGTACAAACAATAAGGTTTACACATCCACACTTGTTAGATCACATTATTATGCTCCTTGACCCTTGAGGGTTTTACATTAATGGAGCTAATTTCTTATTAGACGACACTTACCCATTTAATCGGGTTACAACCAAGCACTTCTTATATTAACCTGGGGTTGATTTCGGTGAATAACGTGCACAACATAACCACACACATCACGTAATAACGTATACAAACACATTGCCGTTCTTCTTAGAGAACATACACTATACGTAGGATGTGTAGGATAAAATATAGATCCGAACACACCATACACAGTTAATTACTTAGATGTGTAGGCCATAATATAGGCCCGATCACACCATACACAATCAATTTACTTAGATGTGTTGAACCTGATATAGACCCGAACACACCATACACATATCCCCTAGCCCCGAACAATAATCAAGGTAGGAGAGCCAGCTATTGGCTCGTGGGAGATTGAATTCCAAGGAGGAAAGCAACCGAACAGAGAGGGAGTTGAATCAGCTGTAGATATCAACTCCCAAACACATGCGCGCGACCGGAACTCCTGGATTCCTCATCCCCAGTTATACACTAGTTAGAAGCTCCCTCCACGGGGCTTATCACAACAGGTTACATTATAATTAGTCAAGTTTTGGTTAGACACAAGGGGAGGTAAGATACCATCCAACATACATGAATACAACAACAACCGTTAAATAACGACATACTTGAAAGGGGCAACACACATCACACACAGCCACATTATACAACTAATGCACGGATAGCCATAGTTAGAACGTTCCCATAGGTTGGGATGTTTAAATCCGAATACCGATCTCTTTTGTGATCCTGGAGTCGGTTAGCTATGGTTTAACACATAATCAAGGTTAAACGGTATCGGGACAAAATACTCCACAAATGAATTACTGTAAACTCATTTCATGCTTTATCTTGCAAGGTGGCAAACACACAGTGTAACACCCTACTATTAATTCAATCATTACCGTCCAATCTCCTCGTGCTTCCCGAGTCACGCAGCGGATACATACTTACATACATCGGGTGATACAATGCCGTTAGTCACCCACGTGACTAACAAGGCTACTACTTCTACATACAGCATCGGTCTGATGGACCGGAATATCCGAGTACTACTTAATACAATACATACTCTCATTCATACTGATTACTACAATACTCCATTCGATACATTACTCCGTTCAATACCGTACTCCATTCAATACAATACTTCACAACTCCGTACAAGATAATACACTACGCATACCGAGTTTACTAGGTTCCAAAATCAATACAGTACTTCTCCCAAATTCATACACACTTACTAGGAATCAATCTGCTACCCATTCCTCACAAACTAGATACTTCTAATTACGAGGCGCGCCACCGGTCTCTTACCTTGACCGTATTCGCTCCGGTACCTGCACACTAAAAACGTTCCCCCGAGGGGGTCAGCTTTCGCTGAATATGATAACTGCATACCCCGCGTACTAGCGAGGGTACGCCGACCATTTGGTCGAATACATGCAATTCATTTTGCAATACATACGTTCATACATACATACATACATGCTTCATTCACGATACTACAATACTACACAAGTATACATACATACGCACAGAACAGTACATGCTTGGAAGACAATACGAGTCAACCAATACTTACTTACCATCTCCCAGAATATACATACACAGTACTTCCTCATTACATACACAATACGCAATACGGAGATACAATTCTCCAATACATACAAGGTCCAGTTAGCTTCATTACACACCCGGGTTAATCGGGTGTTCGGTACTCTTTTACTTCCGGTCAATGACTTACAATAGTCAAGACCAATACACATACAATACTTGCTTCTTACATACTTTACTTCCAGTTAAGTCGGTATGACCTCCGGGCAGGGATTACTACATCCCACCACCGGGCTTTAGGGTGGCTCACTAATCCAGGATGCTACCCATTCAAGGGAATTGGTCCAAGGAAAAGATTATAGCCAGGATTCGGATCCAACCTCTTGTGTTTCCTTATCCTCACGCGTGGCCGAAACTATATCGGACTTCTACTCATTCCATTTACTCATTACTCAAGTTAGGAGTTAGAATGTTAGGAATTAGTAGAAGTCAATACTTCATTTCCATACATACATACAATACTCAAGTACACATACTTACACATACTTCTCATTCCATTCATTCATTTCATGAATTATACAAACTAATTGTTCAAGAAGATACAACAAGAACAAAATAGTTCAAACACAGTTAAGTGCATATAAGTCCGATTCGTGCATTTATCTTATGGTGATCACATAAGCACACAAATCGGGGTAACCAGGTTAGGATACAGAGCATGAAGAAATCATACCGTTCACCGTTGTATCCGTACTACCGGCTCCTTCGAGGATCAACTATTGGATTCCTATACATACATGAAGTAGCATGATCAATGGTCTATTATTGATCTAACTTACTCCTTCATTGATATTCTCAATGTTTACTTATTACTCCTTTACATTCATACTTGGTTATAAAACCATTCTTTTCCTTGTTACTTCTTAAGCTTGCTTCCTTACTCATTTACTTACTTTCTTACCATTACTACTTCATTAATGGTGTATTACTACATATATATGCATATGTGTATATAGGCATATATACATGTATATATGATTACTATAATCATATAATTAAAACAATTTTTTTTTTTGACTCGACCGGACTTGCGACCGACCTTGCAAGTCCGGTCCATTCCAGTAGGTTACATCGTGTGAAAATCCCAGGGCCGACCGACCTTGCAAGTCCGGTCCCAAGGTCGGTCCATTCCAGTAAGTTTCGTATTTGAAAATTTTAGCTCGACCGACCTTGCAAGTCCGGTCGCAAGGTCGGTCCATTCCAGTAGCTTACATTACGGGAATTTTTCTGGCCGACCGAACTTGCAAGTCCGGTCGCAAGTTCGGTCCATTCCAGAAGGTTTCTGACGGGGAAATTTCTGGTCCGACCGAACTTGCAAGTCCGGTCGCAAGGTCGGTCGACTCCAGAAGGTTTCCCGTCTTGTAAATCTGGGCTCGACCGACCTTGTAAGTTCGGTCCTAAGGTCGGTCCGGCCCAGTACTTCAGTTTTAAAATCTTTTTGGGTGTTTTCTTTACCCATTGTTTCCCCAATCTTGACCAATACTTCCTACATGTTTACCACTCATTTAGATGTTCTAAATCACCATAGTTCATACACCAAACTTGCTACTCAATCCTTACATTCACTTACACATTTTCCCTCACTTCTTCTCAACACTTATACTAGTTCCCTTTTCACCAATGCTACAGATTTTGCTCTTCCTCAAATGCTACAGATTTCAACCTAACCTTTATCATTCAATACTCTTACTACCAATACCACTACTAATATCCTCATTACATTACCTTCCACTCAATCCTTCCCATTATCTAGCTCCTTTCAAAATCTGTTACAAAGTGGTTTACTTCACACTTTAGGCTCTCCAAGCACACCTAGTTTCTCCTAGTTCCTCCAATGCATTATACACTTCTTGCTACAGATTTTACACTTTCACATACTCATACACAAGTACCAATCCATAGTTACTAAATATCTCCACTAACTTCAATACACACCTTGGTTCTCCCATTCACCAAGTCATCCATAATTGTACATATTCCTACCAAAATTTTGCCATAGCTCATCTACTTTTCTTACTTAGCCACACATACACCCTTACCAAATTCATGCCTATTCTAGCCAACCCATACAAGGGTTCTACCAGCACACATACAAAATCCCAATACACCAATTTTCCTCAATCCACAATACAATACTCATATACAATTATTTGGCTCTAAGGCCTACAATCCACATACTTGCTCTTAAATACTCAAACTTCACAATTCTCAATACTAATACAAGGTTTTGGGTTCTTTAAATATTTTACCCATTCCCATTACTCTAATGCAATAGAATTTAACATTAGGAAAGAGCTCTTACCTTGAGCTTATACTTCCTTCTTCCTTTCACATTTTTCCTCCTTCTTCCTTTCTTGCCTCAAAATCGGCTACATGGGGAATGGAGTTGCCAAACTCCATTCCCACCACCCAATGTACACAAAATAAGTGCAATTAAAATGCTAACCCTTAAATCAACACTAATTCATTGGAGTGTTTAGAATAAAATTCTAGGGTTTACCTTTGGAGTATTTTAGGAGGGGCTTTAGCCCTTGGTTCAAGAAGGAGAATCCACCACCATTGCAAGGTGAAATTTATGCTCAAAAGAGAGAGAGAAAAGGGAGTATTACAAGGAGGTAAAAATCGGTTATGAAACAAAATGGAGAAAACATGAGTTTTTCATGTAGATTTTTACCTTGATGGAGAGAGGGAACCCCAAGCTACACATTGATGCTATTTTCTTCACCAATGGGGTATACCCACGAAAATGAACTTCATCATTTTGGAATTTTAAAAAGAGGGAAGTGTAGAGGATGATGAGGGGAGCAAGATTATGTATTTATTTTTGCATTTGGGGCTCACATGGAGATGGAGCATGGAGTCAAAGTGGAGAAGCCATTGGAGCTTCTTGGAGCTTCCAAAAATCGCCCAGCATAGGAGGGAGAAGAGAGAGAAATCGATGGGGATAAGGAAGAAGAGAGAGATGAGGGAAATGAGAGAGTGAGGTGAGAGAGTGTTTTATTTGCTTTTACTTTATTGTTGTCCTTAGCATATTAGAGAAGTAAAGAGAGTGTGAGGGAAAGGGGGCTACCGATCACAACACACACTCACTCAAATTTTTGCTTTTTATTTACAAAAGTGGACACACAAGTTTTCTTTTATTACAATGTCACCCCACTACTTCCCGGTTGTTACAGTTTTTACTAACCGGAACCCGTTTTCCGGAATTCTCTCGCCTAATTATTTTTATTGACTATTAAGCTTTCATACATGCTTAATAATTATTATTTAATGTTCATAATTTTTACGGGTCTGTTTGACCACTTAAAGTCACGTTTTGGGTTTCCTCGAAAAACGTGCGCTAAAGCTCTTTTAGCGTTTTAATACATTTCGGATCCGTTTTCTTCGGGAATCGTTCCCATATATTATTTAGGTCTTATTAAACCTTTAGAATCCATATAATACGCTAACCGAGGTCTCATACCTCCTATGGTTATTTAACGCTTATTTAGCGTTTTCCGCTTTTTAAGCGTTTATTTATTTCTTTTGGATTTATTTTTCCTTACCAATATTACTCTAGCATTATTAGGCTCTTAAATACGGATTAGAATTATCTTAATCACTATACTTAAGTTTGGGGTATTTCAATCTACCCCCCTTAAGAACTTTGTCCTCAAAGTTGCTCAAGGTTATAGGATTTCCAATACTTGCTCATTCTTACTTGTCTATGCCAAAGGTCGTACATTCTTCCTCCTTACAATTTCTGAATTCATTACTTCAGGTCTCCACATTCCATACAATACAAGTATACCATGCTTACTTCCATCCGCATCACGTCCCACCATCTGGTTCCACATTACAAGATTTATACATACATACAGTGCAAAGCTATCCCCAAGCAATGCAATACACATACAATCCTCAGGCACCAAGGTCATCTAGACACAGGACTCCTCTACGTCCCGCTGCCCTTGGAACAATACAACATACTACCTTACTGTCTTCTTCGGTAATACTAAAGGAAATTCTTTCACTACTACCAATTAAAAATTTTCCTAAAGCACACAACTTCAAATTCCAATTTATATCATTACTTCTATCCTATGTGATTCTTGTGACCACTTAAGGGAGCTTCAAGAATCGTTCAACCCTGATGTGATCAGCATCAGTGTTGCACTATCTTTCCACCCCAATTGTGTTCGGTTTCCCTCGATCTGATCAGGATCAAGTTCGACTTCCCACATCAGTTTCAAACAAACGATAGTTGATTATTTCAATTTTCTATCTTTTTACTCTGCCTAGTCGTGATTACAATTTCACACATCTCCAAAGGATGGAATTCAGTCCATCAATCATCCTCACTCTACTTCCAAATACTTGCTTCAAGATTCAATACCTACATACTCATTTCATCGTCTGTTACTACTTCCATTCACTACTCTTTCATCTCAAATATTCTAGCTAAGGACTACAGTACTTAGGAAATTCGGTTGTCCTCGATTTACTTCCAATAACATACTTACGAATACACTACTCATGGTTACAATCCTTTACTACTCATAGTCAATCCGTACTACTTCTTTAAGAATACAATACTTGTGGAGCTCCGTCCACTACTCATTCTCAATTGTCTCAAGACAATCACCTAGGGAACTCAATTTCCTCTAGGTTATACATCGGTTTTATACCGACTCATGCATCGTAATACCATGTCTAACTTCAGATAGGCACACACTACAGGGATTATCGTTTCCCCAAGAGTTACTATGCTCCTCTTTACTAATACTTCTACACTGTGGTTACAAGATGGGTATATTCATCCTATGGTATTCGCATCTTGTGCCCAATTACCACAGTTACAATATGAATGAATACGTATGTTTATAACATAAGTACCAATCATTAAATCAATTCTCATTTGTGCTATGCACATTATAGTTTTATGTGTTTTATTTATAAAACTTGTATTAAGCGGTTTTCGCTCTACCCCCCTTAAAAGGGATTACGCCCACGTAATCTACCATATGTTACTATTAAACATTGGTTACTGATTTGGGCAATCTGAAGCGTTTAGCTTCATTACGATATACTATACAATATGCTCTGGTCAAAGGGTCTTAACCATACCAATGGTTTAGTCTTTGCACCGAGGATTCGTACATGAGTTTATTTAACTCCTAATTAATTCAGTTCTAGCCTATTAGGCTTCAAGGCATTAATAGCCATTCTTTCGTACTTACTAGGTGTATACATTTCTTAGTTAGGGCCCACTAGCTTCTGCTGCGCGACCCTGATAACTTGGGTTACTCACCCTTCATGTTATCCTTAATGTGCTATACATCACCTTTCTATCCCTCTATTGTGGAATAAGGTTTACTACAGTGTGGTATTTTTACCGCTGTTTGAACTCAATGAGTTTTAGATCCAGCTTCTGGTAATCTATTATACATATTATTCGTACTCCCACGATTATTCACTAAGTCCTCCGACTTGTTGTCGGGCGAGGTTAAGTCACTACCTAGTTGCAGTGCTTCCTCTGTTGTCACTAGCTTCTGAATAATACCAGTTCTTCTGGTTCAGTACAAGTGTTCTTTGCTTGTATGACCTTGCATTCTCAATGCGTCGGTGAGTGACTTTCTTCAGTCTTCTTTCACCTTTTATTCCAATGGAATTCACATCTTGTGATTGTTAGTGTGCTTACACTTTTCGTGCTTCTTTGGCCTTAGGCCGCACGGTTTGTTGCTAAGCTTGCTTGACTGGCTTATGCCATGTTGTTGGTGAAAGAAAGGTTTACTACGGTTTACATTTCCATATTCCTAGCTATCGCATTAGATATTACGCGCGGAGTGCAATACCAAAACACTCAGTCATACAGAGTGCAGAGGCGTAAACGCTTGGCAGTAAATCACTTATGTGATAGGGATGAATATTTCTGCTTGTCATCTCATACTTATACTTCGTGTCATTGTCCAACTACTTCCTCATAGCGGTCGCTTGTTGCGCACCGTATTCTTACTCACTATACAACATCGTTTTTACGGTCTCCGTTATTGTGGTAGCTTACCTTTACTCCTTGCCATTGTCGTTGGCATCATTTCCTTATGGTGTACAAACACTAGGAGGTTCCTAGTCATATGTATGACGGTTGTCGTAGTATACCGCGATACTATTATCTTCCCATTGTGGGGATGTTTTATTCAATTTAGGTTTCATGTGTAGGTTAGCTCACCTCACATTACTTCCTCATTCATGATATCGTTTGCCAATAACTTGGTTGACCAAAGATGAAGTGGTTTATCGGGTTACAAGTTCTCTTGAGCGCCGGTCATTCATGGTGTGCCATGTGCACACTCATTGATTGTTTTTGACAATTACTGTCTCATAGTGCTGAGCATTGATCATAGGCTCTAGCTATGCGGTTTGCTTTTGCATATACACCGGGACATCCCAAAACTTCAAGGGTTTTCTGTCCCGTTCTCAATTGGAGTTCTATCACTGTAGGTGAAAGTTCTCGTTGAGGGGTGTGTTTCCACTCATAGGTCTCATGACAAGGTTTACCATGTAAGTATTTATACAATGGTTCACCACATGATTGGGTGCATAAGGAGTTACTTACTCCTTCGAGCTTCGATGCTCTTAAGCGATGTGCTTCTACAGTCCACGCCTCTGTGGTGTGTGGTTGGAAATCTCATTTCCTTATTCGTTGTCTCTTGGCATATCTATGCAAGTTTTGTTGTTATAGTAGATGGAAGCCTTCTAAGGGTTCGCATCTTCACCACTTGGTGTCTTCGTTAAAGAGGGTCTTCCTCGGTTTCTCGTAGTGTCCAGTGTGGACTAGGCCAATGTTGGCATTTATCCCGATTTCTGTGCCCCTGTGTTATCATTGCTACAGAGGCATGAAGTAGTTAAAGCTTGTCAACTGCATACTAGACTGATGCTCTAGTGACAGTGACGCTGAGTTGACCATTACTCCAAGCCACTCAAGAGGTTGGGTTTGAATTGATGGTCCAGTTGTTGATTTCTTGTCATATGGGATAATATTTCTTGCAAGTCTTAGTAATGGTGTGGGTTTTGCACTTTCAGTTACACAACGTATTTGGTTGTGGCATTAAGCCTTATTGCTGCAAGCTATGCTTTGCAAGCTGCTTATACATGTTTCTACCCATGTATACTCCGTAGTTGGAGGTATTACTAGGCTCCATGGTAAGTCGTGACATCACGCTTCCGTTCATAGGAGACCCTTTAGGCAAGCTGATGCTAATTTAGGGTATTTCCTGTTAAGTGAAATCCCTTCGGTGTTCTAACCGAATGTTTGTTCTAGCTTCCGTGCTCTTATCAAGACACTTGTTCAACTGTTGTTATCTCAGACACCCTTCAAGGATTGCTCCTGGGTGCCGTTGGATCACGCCGTTACATCCGGCTGATGTTATGACATGTGTTGTCCTATATACCGTCTTATGGTGTTGTATTAAGCTATTCCCTTTAGATTTATAACGTCTCCCGTCGTTGGGTAGACCGTTTATACTTGCTCCTAGCGCTTGAGACTAGGTTTAATATTCCCTTCGATGATAGATTTTACTTCATGTAATCTCGTGATTGCTCTTGGGCGTTCTATCCCATTTGCCGAGCATTATAGTGTTCATGTTTTAGGCAGTGGCCTTACTGTGTTAGGCTGGGTATACTTTCCAGCTGTCATATATATTTGCTTGATGTCTTTGAGACATATCCATTGTCCATACCGACTAGTCTGTGCTCTCTGCACTTCCTAGTCCTTACTCTTATCCTTATCCGATGGATTCTCTGAGTTCCTTTATGCTTAATTGCCTGAGGTGTCCAGTTGTTCTGGTTTGAACTTACTGATGGTCCGTAGAACGGAGTCGACTACTTCCCGTGTTTCGTACACTACATGTATACATACGTGGGGTATCATGTTGATACGTTACCACTTACCCAACTATATGTCAGGCCCGCAAGCTCCTTCGGAGTGCAGTTGTCCCACCTCCCGTAATTGGGTACACTCGTAGTGTTCGTCACACGCCTAGGTGAAGTATTCTATTGTCAACTCCTCTTGTATCATTCCATGATACTCACCGTAATTCTGTTGATTTGGTTTAAAAATCCAAGGTTTCTAAAAGAAGTTGTGGTTTTGAAAGGAGAATTCGGGTTTGAAAACAATGGTTCAGTGTTAAAGAAATCTCCCATGGCACAGCCATGCTTAAGGTCTTGACCAAGTCTAGCTTCATGCTGACTGGTATGAGGTTAAAGTAATGGTCAGGCCGGGCCTTTCCAAGGTTCCATACTCCTAGTTGTTAGGATGTGTGATCCTGTAGTTGCTTCTTGTAGCCACGGTACATTACTATGTACTGTGGTGTGTTAGAGTTTTACATATTTCTGCCCTTACTGCACTTGCCGTGGCAAGTGCGCGGTACTGGTGGTTTTTGGGTAATTCTATACCGATCACGGTATGGTTTCCATTCATAATTGGTAATCTTGCTTACTCTTCCTTCGATCTTGTTGATCACTTACTTGGGTTAATCACTCTTCTGAGTAACTTCTCAGTGAGTTTGACATAGCTGTATTGATCGGGTACTTCTCCAATCCTTGGAGCTTCCCCTTTGACTTGGTTGTGTTGTTCCTTGTTGCTTATTCCCACACGTTTGTTGTGGTTACTGAGCCTGATTTGGTTTAGGCACTACAGTTGTAGTTATGTCAAATTATATCTTGTGAATATTCCTGTAGCTGTCTGAGCTATGTTGGCCAGGTTTGTAACCTTTTTGGCGTTGTAGTTTTGGAATCAGTCACTCCCGACTATGTCCTCAGCCAGCTAGCTCACCGTTGGTGGTGTTGCTTGGCTATTACTGTTGTCCCGTAGACTTGTGTCTCGGGTTTCATTACTGCTCCTGTTTCCATTTCGTTGCACGGTTAGTGCTTCCTTTCCTGTTGCGGGTTGTTTAGCTGGGTTCTGCGACTGCTAAGCATGTCGCCCCATGCTGTTGCAAGTTGTAGCCTCCTTGTGGTTTGAGTGTTTATACTACCGCTATTAAGTGCGGCTATTGTTGTTCAACCGGGATCCACTTCCGGGTCTACCATTTCTTGGAATCTACCATACGTCGGTTCTTGTTTACTGTGTGATTACTTCACAACTGCCAGATCGGGTTTTCCCCGAGTATGAGAAGGCTTTTCTTCTCTCTGGCGTCCTTTCCCAAGTTATACAATGGGGTTTGCGGGGGGGGACTGGTATTGTAGGTATCCGGTACTCATCGGAAGTTCCTAACTAGCATATCTAATGCTAACACTCAGCCCTTAGCCCTAAGCTTCTAATTCCTAACTCGGCATTCCTAAACTCGGTATTTCCAGTCATCAGAGCGATACTTCGCTCTGATACCACTTTTTGTAACACCCCTACTATTAATTCAATCATTACCGTCCAATCTCCTCGTGCTTCCCGAGTCACGCAGCGGATACATACTTACATACATCGGGTGATACAATGCCGTTAGTCACCCACGTGACTAACAAGGCTACTACTTCTACATACAGCATCGGTCTGATGGACCGGAATATCCGAGTACTACTTAATACAATACATACTCTCATTTCATACTGATTACTACAATACTCCATTCGATACATTACTCCGTTCAATACCGTACTCCATTCAATACAATACTTCACAACTCCGTACAAGATAATACACTACGCATACCGAGTTTACTAGGTTCCAAAATCAATACAATACTTCTCCCAAATTCATACACACTTACTAGGAATCAATCTGCTACCCATTCCTCACAAACTAGATACTTCTAATTACGAGGCGCGCCACCGGTCTCTTACCTTGACCGTATTCGCTCCGAGTACCTGCACTAAAAACGTTCCCCCGAGGGGGTCAGCTTTCGCTGAATATGATAACTGCATACCCCGCGTACTAGCGAGGGTACGCCGACCATTTGGTCGAATACATGCAATTCATTTTGCAATACATACGTTCATACATACATACATACATGCTTCATTCACGATACTACAATACTACACAAGTATACATACATACGCACAGAACAGTACATGCTTGGAAGACAATACGAGTCAACCAATACTTACTTGCCATCTCCCAGAATATACATACATAGTACTTCCTCATTACATACACAATACGCAATACGGAGATACAATTCTCCAATACACGCAAGGTCCAGTTAGCTTCATTACACACCCGGGTTAATCGGGTGTTCGGCACTCTTTTACTTCCAGTCAATGACTTACAATAGTCAAGACCAATACACATACAATACTTGCTTCTTACATACTTTACTTCCAGTTAAGTCAGTATGACCTCCGGGCAGGGATTACTACATCCCACCACCGGGCTTTAGGGTGGCTCACTAATCCAGGATGCTACCCATTCAAGGGAATTGGTCCAAGGAAAAGATTATAGCCAGGATTCGGATCCAACCTCTTGTGTTTCCTTATCCTCACGCGTGGCCGAACTATATCGGACTTCTACTCATTCCATTTACTCATTACTCAAGTTAGGAGTTAGAATGTTAGGAATTAGTAGAAGTCAATACTTCATTTCCATACATACATACAATACTCAAGTACACGATACTTACACATACTTCTCAATTCCATTCATTCATTTCATGAATTATACAAACTAATTGTTCAAGAAGATACAACAAGAACAAAATAGTTCAAACACAGTTAAGTGCAGTATAAGTCCGATTCGTGCATTTATCTTAATGGTGATCACATAAGCACACAAATCAGGGTAACCAGGTTAGGATACAGAGCATGAAGAAATCATACCGTTCACCGTTGTATCCGTACTACCGGCTCCTTCGAGGATCAACTATTGGATTCCTATACATACATGAAGTAGCATGATCAATGGTCTATTATTGATCTAACTTACTCCTTCATTGATATTCTCAATGTTTACTTATTACTCCTTTACATTCATACTTGGTTATAAAACCATTCTTTTCCTTGTTACTTCTTAATCTTGCTTCCTTACTCATTTACTTACTTTCTTACCATTACTACTTCATTAATGGTGTATTACTACATATATATTCATATGTGTATATAGGCATATATAGATGTATATATGATTACTATAATCATATAATTAAAACATTTTTTTTTGACTCGACCGGACTTGCGACCGACCTTGCAAGTCCGGTCCATTCCAGTAGGTTACATCGTGTGAAAATTCCAGGGCCGACCGACCTTGCAAGTCCGGTCCCAAGGTCGGTCCATTCCAGTAAGTTTCGTATTTGAAAATTTTAGCTCGACCGACCTTGCAAGTCCGGTCGCAAGGTCGGTCCATTCCAGTAGCTTACATTACGGGAATTTTTCTGGCCGACCGAACTTGCAAGTCCGGTCGCAAGTTCGGTCCATTCCAGAAGGTTTCTGACGGGGGAAATTTCTGGTCCGACCGAACTTGCAAGTCCGGTCGCAAGGTCGGTCGACTCCAGAAGGTTTCCCGTCTTGTAAATCTGGGCTCGACCGACCTTGTAAGTTCGGTCCTAAGGTCGGTCCGGCCCAGTACTTCAGTTTTAAAATCTGTTTTTGGGTGTTTTCTTTACCCATTGTTTCCCCAATCTTGACCAATACTTTCCTACATGTTTACCACTCATTTAGATGTTCTAAATCACCATAGTTCATACACCAAACTTGCTACTCAATCCTTACATTCACTTACACATTTTCCCTCACTTCTTCCCAACACTTATACTAGTTCCCTTTTCACCAATGCTACAGATTTGCTCTTCCCACAAATTCTACAGATTTCCAACCTAACCTTTATCATTCAATACTCTTACTACCAATACCACTACTAATATCCTCATTACATTACCTTCCACTCAATCCTTCCCATATATCTAGCTCCTTTCAAAATCTGTTACAAAGTGGTTTCTTCACACTTTAGGCTCTCCAAGCACACCTAGTTTCTCCTATTCCTCCAATGCATTATACCACTTCTTGCTACAGATTTTACACTTTCACATACTCATACCACAAGTACCAATCCATAGTTACTAAATATCTCCACTAACTTCAATCACACCTTGGTTCTCCCATTCACCAAGTCATCCATAATTGTACATATTCCTACCAAAATTTTGCCATAGCTCATCTACTTTCTTACTTAGCCACACATCACCTTCTTACCAAATTCATGCCTATTCTAGCCACACCCATACAAGGGTTCTACCAGCACACATACAAAATCCCAATACACCAATTTTTCCTCAATCCACAATACAATACTCATATACAATTATTTGGCTCTAAGGCCTACAATCCACATACTTGCTCTTAAATACTCAAACTTCACAATTCTCAATACTAATACAAGGTTTGGGTTCTTTAAATATTTTACCCATTCCCATTACTCTAATGCAATAGAATTTAACACTAGGAAAGAGCTCTTACCTTGAGCTTATACTTCCTTCTTCCTTTCACATTTTTCCTCCTTCTTCCTTTCTTGCCTCAAAATCGGCTACATGGGGAATGGAGTTGCCAACTCCATTCCCACCACCCAATGTACACAAAATAAGTGCAATTAAAATGCTAACCCTTAAATCAACACTAATTCATTGGAGTGTTTAGAATAAAAATTCTAGGGTTTACCTTTGGAGTATTTTAGGAGGGGCTTTAGCCCTTGGTTCAAGAAGGAGAATCCACCCATTGTAAGGTGAAATTTATGCTCAAAAGAGAGAGAGAAAAGGGAGTATTACAAGGAGGTAAAAATCGGTTATGAAACAAAATGGAGAAAACATGAGTTTTTCATGTAGATTTTTACCTTGATGGAGAGAGGGAACCCCAAGCTACACATTGATGCTATTTTCTTCACCAATGTATACCCCGAAAATGAACTTCATCATTTTGGAATTTTAAAAAGAGGGAAGTGTAGAGGATGATGAGGGGAGCAAGATTATGTATTTATTTTTGCATTTGGGGCTCACATGGAGATGGAGCATGGAGTCAAAGTGGAGAAGCCATTGGAGCTTCTTGGAGCTTCCAAAAATCGCCCAGCATAGGAGGGAGAAGAGAGAGAAATTGATGGGGATAAGGAAGAAGGGAGAGATGAGGGAAATGAGAGAGTGAGGTGAGAGAGTGTTTTATTTGCTTTTACTTTATTGTTGTCCCTTAGCATATTAGAGAAGTAAAGAGAGTGTGAGGGAAAGGGGGGCTACCGATCACATACACACACTCACTCAAATTTTTGCTTCTTATTTACAAAAGTGGACACACAAGTTTTCTTTTATTATAATGTCACCCCACTACTTCCCGGTTGTTACAGTTTTTACTAACCGGAACCCGTTTTCCAGAATTCTCTTGCCTAATTATTTTTATTGACTATTAAGCTTTCATACATGCTTAATAATTATTATTTAATGCTTCATAATTTTTTACGGGTCTGTTTAACCACTTAAAGTCACGTTTTTGGGATTCCTCGAAAAACGTGCGCTAAAGCTCTTTTAGCGTTTTAATACATTTCTCGGAGCCGTTTTCTTCGGGAAATCGTTCCCATATATTATTTAGGTCTTATTAAACCTTTAGAATCCATATAATACGCTAACCGAGGTCTCATACCTCCTATGGTTATTTAACGCTTATTTAGCGTTTTCCGCTTTTTAAGCGTTTATTTATTTCTTTTGGATTTATTTTTCCTTACCAATATTACTCTAGCATTATTAGGCTCTTAAATACGGATTAGAATTATCTTAATCACTATACTTAAGTTTGGGGTATTTCACACAGAAAATTAAGTTGGCATACAAGCCAGTGTAACCCGGTAGAACACAGGTTGCAAGAAAACCATACCTTACACCATCTCCAATCAATTCCCCATCATTACAACACTTAAAAACACATTCTAGAGCATTTTTAGACTGGTCCGGGTTTGTGTCGGGGTTTACAAACCCGGACCAATCCTGGAATTTACATTCTACCAAGAAAATGCATTGGTCTGGGTATGTGTATTTAGTTGTAAACCCGGACCACATGCTGGAATTACATTCTGGCTAGTTTTTGAGGTGGTCCAGGTTTGTGTACTTGTTTATAAACCTGGACCATGTCTGTAGGTGCTTAAATTGACAGTTTTTGAGCAGTTTTCAACCCCTATTTCATACCTAATCATTCCCTAATCTTTTCACATGTTTTATAAATGTTTTAAACACCTTAAAAACACTCAAAACCTACTTAGATCATTGTCCAAACTTTACCTCAATTCTTGTTCAATTTGACAATTTCTGAAATACCCCGGGTTTAAAAACAGTGATTAATTAGGCTAACTAAATATTTAAGAGCTTAATTAGGCCTAAATAAATACGTGAGAACAATTCTCAAAGGAAACGGATCCGGAAAACGAGTAAAAAATCCAAACGAGCTTTAAAACGCATTTTTCGAGAAACCGGGAAAAATGTGATTTTAAACGGGTTTAATGAACTTATAATAATTATAGTTGATTAAATATTTTTAAGTAGACCATAGTGAGGGTCTAGAGCAACTAAAATTAATTAAACGAGAAAATTCCGGAAAACGGGTCCCGGGAGTGAATAGTGTAAAAACCGGGAAATCATGGGGTGCTAATGTAATAAGTAGAAAATTAAACCCACCCTTGTAATATATATGGCCGGTTTCTTTATTTATAAGGGGGCACGTTCTATTCCATAGCAGCTCTCTCTTATTCCTAATACACTATGAGGCAAGGGAAATAAAGTAAACAAGTACAAATAGTAAAAGTGGTATTCCACTCTCTCACCTCTATTTCTCTTGCCAGTCACGATTTCTTCCTCTCTGTAACATCTTCTTCCTCTGTAAACCCCATTGCGATTTCAACAGAGAGCAAACAGCACCATTTTCTTTCTTCCTTAGCTTGCTCAATTCTACACCAAATGGTATAAAAACACCACTGTTGGATTCCTCTTGTTCAGGGCAACATTTTCCACCCTTCAAAAGTTTAAAACCCTCATCTTCATCTCCATGGCATTAGGCTCTTTTGAAGCTTGAAGAGGTGTTTTTGACTCTCCTTCATCTCCTTAATACTCTAAGGTAAATATAAACTTAAGTCTTCCACCATTTTAACTATTCCTTGCAAAATAAAAAAAATGCCCACGTTGAACTTGGCTTCATTTTCCAGCCGGTTTTTTGTCTTCAGCAGAGGGGAGAGATGTTACTAGCCTTGCTGTCCAAAGATTTTGCTCAAGAGAGTAAGGTAATTCCTTGGTGTTAATGCCCTAAAACTAACTCTTGAAATATTAGTTCTTGTGAGGAACGTGTGGATTAAACTAGCTTGTTATGTGTGGTTTGGGGATATAATTGTAGATAGCAATCTATACCCTCTGTTTGGTGTGGTAACGAGAAGAGAAAGAGAGAACATGGGAAGGAGGAAGAAGAGAAAAGAAAACTGAAACTAACAAAGTAAATGAGCTTACCTTGTGTTAGTTGTTGTCTTGTAAGAACAGATTTTTAACGTTGAATTATAGTCTTTGTTTTAATGTATTAATGGTACTACAGTTTGAATGTTAATGGAGCTGTTTTAATGTGCTTAAGTGTGGGAAATAAACCTTGAGGCTAAACTGGTGCATATGTGATAACAGTGTGGGATTTAGTATGTTGTAGCAGTGATTTTAATGCTTGTTCAAACAGGGATGAAAACTGATTTCTGTGAGCTGTTTAGTATGTGGAGAATGCTTAGGAAAGTAGGCAAACCCTGTCAAAATTTATCTAGGAGTGTATGGGCTTAAGTGTATTAATGTATGGGGTTTGAATGGTAAGAAAGGAGGAATTTGAAAACTGCACCAGAAACAAGAACTAGGAATTCTGTAACAGAGGGAAAATTACAGTGAAATGGGTTATGTAAACAGATGAATGCATAGAGTGGATTAGTGTAGTTTAAAGTGCTTAATCAAAGTCAAAACATGCTAGAATATATGTAGGAAGATTGGGGAAGTAGTTGGTATAAGTTTGGAGTTGAAACAAGTTCAAAAACATACTTATTTTTCTTTCCTGCAAGTGGTTCGGGTCTGTAAACAAGTACAGAAACCCGGACCAGTAAAAAAACACGCCAGATTGTAATACTGAAGGAGTGGTCCGGGTTTACAAACCAGGTTACTAACCCGGACCACCCCTAAAATGTACCTGAGAGTTTACTGAACTAGTGGTCCAGGTTTGTAAAGTAGGACACAAACCCGGACCAGTCAATTTTCTTACCCGAGACTTTTCAGACCATGTGGTCCGGGTTTGTAAACCCGGACAGTAACCCGGACCACATCAATTTCTTCACAGAATTCATTTTAAAGCTATTCTAAGGTAGGGTAATGATGGGTAATGATGGGGAATGATGGTATAAGATAATTAAGACATGGTTAATGATGTTTAATGGGCATTAAGGCTATAAACAAGCTTAGGAAATAATTTTAAGTAGGTGACATAAGAAAAGGTACTTGAGTAACAAGGAGTTAGTAAGTATAAACTGGGAAACTTTAGGAGAGTAATAAGTAAGTTTAATTGAGTATAATTAACCACCCAACTATATGTATGTGATAGGATTCGATTAGTCGGACTACGAGAGAGAGTTGGCAAACGAACAACGACGGTGAACGGTTTGGTTTTCTCATGCCCTGTATTCGAACCCGGTAACCCCGGCGTGTGTTTTTGCTTGTTTACTTGCAACCACCTAATCAAGATAAAAATGCATGAATATGGTTTATTGTGTTTTCTTATATCATGTGCTTATCTTTGCACCTGATTGAACTATGCCTAGGGAGACAAGTTTGTATAATTCATGAAATGTTTGAATTAAGATAAATGTTGTGTGTTGAGAAGTTCTCTCTAACACTCTAACCTTCTGACTTACCTAACCTAAGAATGGGTAACTGTTATTGAGAGGAGACCGATATAGATTCGGCCACGTGTGAGAATGAGGAAGCAAGAGAGATTGCTTACTGAGTTCTGGCCTAACCTTCCCACCATGGTTCCGAACCGTATGGTCGCAACCCGGGGAAGTAAGCCAAACCTAAAGCCCGGTGGTGAGATGTGGTGAGCATGCCTCATCTCTGCCCGGAGGTCACCCGACTTAACTGTAAATTGTTTCAAGAGATAAATAATGGTTAAGTGTGGATCATGCCTTGTGCGAGACAATTGATCATGAGCTAAGAATTAAGAACATCCGTCTAAACCGGATGGGAAATTGGCTAACATGTGAAGAGGCTAGAACTTGAGGAGAGAATCTCAAGGCCTCCATGACTAATGTGTGGACTACTTGTGTTGTTTCCATTATGTTGATGTGTTCTATGTGTGGGTACCGTTTCTGCGTGGTTTTATTGATATCAATATTTCATGCTTGTTCAAATGTTAATGAACTCCATGTTTACGACCAAGTGGTCGGCGTACCCCCGTTAGCACGCGGGGTATGCGATTACCATATGCAGCTTTAGCTGAGCCCCTTGGGGCGATGTTTTTCTAATCTTACAGGTACCCGAGATGGTTGATTGTCGAGATGGAATGGGGTGACATACTTTTGGTAGCTGTGGTAGATAGTGGTGTACCGAGTTGTACACGGGCTTGTAGCCCTAGGGTAGTCGGTGTACCATATGGTACACCCGTTATATTTTGAGAGTAGATACTTGGAAAGGCGAGGGGAATGTTAAACTCGTATTTTTTTGTCAGACTTGAGAGATGATGTTGTAATGTATGCTCTTAGTACTCGGTAATCAAGCGTTGTAAATTATGCTGATGTAAGTATGGTATTTCTATTTATCAGACCGGGACTGTATTTAGATAGGAGTGTTAGCTATAGAAGGCTTACGGTATTGTATCACCCTCCGTAGTCGAGAGTAATTCCACTGCGATTTGCCATGTTAATGAGACGATTAGACCGTGATTAGGGTATTAGCGGTTGGGGTGTTACAAAAATGGTATCAGAGCGAAGCCTCACTCTGATAGAACAAAATACCGAGTATAGTGATTACTGAGTTAGGAATACAACCCGTTTAGCGACGGAAAGGTAGAAACCTAACCTTGAGTGACCGTTTATGATAACGGAGACCCTATAACGTCTGTATTGGCGATACAAATGCTTAAACTTGAGACCATTTGGTCCCACCCACCTGATGTAAACTATTACCTGTTCAGATGTCAGGAAGAGGACGTGGTAGAGGCCGGGGCCGTGGGGAGACTACTGAGGAGCCGGGCACGCAGACGATAGCTGAGATCGTCGCGGCCACGGTAGCGTAGATGCTACCACAAGTTATTGCGGCTGTGCAGCAGACACAGGCTGAACTGCCCCCACCCCCACCACCCAGAGAGACAAATTGGGTGAAGGCCATAGCCGAACTTCTACCCTCAAGCTTTAAGGGCGAAAGCGATCCAGCTAAGCTCGAGGCTTACATCTCCGAGATGGAGACGGCCTTCGAGACTCTCGAGACTCCTGCTGGAGTGAGGGTGAGAATAGCTGCCTACTACCTAAAGGGTGCCGCTATGGACTAGTGAAAGCTAGTCAAGGGCGAGCACGTCGCTGACCCTGCATTCGATTGGAACGCCTTCACTGCCATCCTTCGATCTAAGTACTATCCTGAACATGTAAAGACAAAGAAGCGGCTGGAGCTTGATGCTTTGAGAATGATGGAGAAGATGACCGTCGATGAGTACTATACTACCTTTACCTCTATCTTTCGACTGCTACCCGACCTCGGGTATACCGGCCAGGTCTTGGTCGACCGCTTCTATAGCGGCTTGAGCCATCGCCTCCGGTATGGCATGGGATTTACGCGGTTTACCTCTCTCCAGGTAACCATCGATTTGACACCCTTATGTCGTAGACAATTTAAATCATGCCTTAATATGTGAGAACCCGTCTAATGTCCTAATATCAGGAGTGTTACCATGCGGCATCAAAAGTTGAGATTACCGTCCAGTTGAGGGACGAGGAGAACGCGCAGAAGCGCAAGGTCAACAACAAGGGTACTGGCTCTGGTGAGCAGACCCAAGGAAAAGGCTGGGGAAAGAAGAAGGGGAAGTACTCCCACCCGACCCAAACCCAAAAGACTACCTCTGGAGAGAGCGGTGCCTATGCTGAGAAGGGCAAGGCAGCTGAGCCTCTACAGCTTGGCTATACCGCGCCGGTAGCGGCTAAGCCACTGAGATTTCACCCACCTAAGGGTAAGACTCCCGTTAATCCACAAATTTATGCTATAACTTAGAATACCGAATCTTGCTAACTCTCAATGCTTAGGTTTCGGATCTGGCTCAGGCAAGGGCAACTCTGACGGTTGTGCCTTCAGTTGCAAGTATTGTAAGAATGACCACCCCGGCACAGATTGCCAGGGAAGAGAGGTCAGATGCTTTAGCTGCCGCAAGATGGGACACCGTGCGTATGAGTGCCCAGCCAAGATGGGCAACAACCAGGAGTTTAAGCAGAGAGAGGGCAAAGAGATAGCAACCGGTGATGGTCAGAACTAGCATGGCCAGCAGGGGCAGGGGCCTAGAGGTGCTCAGAAAGGTGCACCGCAGAGGCAGTCCGCCCTGCATATCATAGACCACTCCGATGGAACTGGTCCGACGACCGGTTTAGGTACTATCACATACCTTTAATCCTTGAGAGCATGACTACAGTTTAAATTACTTGTGTGAGTGATTAATACAGAAGTATAGTATACTTAGAGCATTAATTGACTAGTGAAGACTAGAACTCATTTAAATGAAACCCGCCACTTAGGCACCTTCAATATCTGTTATCCAATTCCGACAAAACCAAACCTCGAAGAGCTCGATATCACCACACACCACTATAACATCGAGCAGTGTCAGGTTATCCGACCACGTATGATATTATTAAAAGGATACCTGACACCCGAAGCACAAGTCGCCATCATCCGACGATGCAATGAACTAGGAGCAAGACTAGGAGGATTTTACACACCAGAATACCCCGGCGGAGCAACAATGAAATTAAAAATGATGTGCATGGGGAAGGATTGGAATCCTTACACCCGCACCTACCAAGAACAGCGAGCAGAAGACAAAGCGACACCACCAAAAATACCTGGAGAATTCCTAACGGTTGTAACACAAGGTGTAGAAATTGCACAACAGCTTGAAGCTGACCCTGTACCTACATTGGAGGCAGACATTTGTATCGTTAACTTCTATCAAGAAGGAGGACGACTTGGTTTGCACCAAGATAAGGATGAGACAGCGGAAACCCTTGAACAGGGTGTGCCCGTAGTGTCTTGGTCCATTGAAGACAACGTCGAGTTCTTGTATGGCGAGCAGAAGCGTGCGGACCGCGTGGAGAAACTTATCCTCAGGTCAGGAGATGTCTTGATCATAGGTGGTGAGTCGAGAATGCTGTATCATGGGATCAAGAAGATCAAGTTGAATACGGCACCATCGACTGTGATCAATGCCACGCACATGAAGCCAGGACACCTGAACCTCACCTTTAGGAAGTATTAGACAAGAAACCCATGTAATACTTAGTAATGTTGTAATAGAAACATCATGTGTAACCTGAATGGTTTTATAATAAAAGCAGTGTTATTTATCAAACATACCACTTGCAAGTTACTGTCGAACTCATAAAGCTTATGAATGTTTAGGTTGTGGACTCGGTACGGATGGTAACCTGAGTATACTTACTGAGGCACAGGCCGATAAGAGCGGCACGATCCTCACGGGTACCTTCCCGGTGAACAGCATAGAAGCCTCCGTATTGTTCGACTCCGGCGCCTCTCACACCTTTGTCTCGCCGTCATTCGCGAGAAGGTTGGGGCTAGACGCGGTAGAGCTTCTCGATTTCATGGTTACTCTTCCGTCGAAGGAGCGGGTACGTTGTACAAAGTACTACCGAGATGCCACTATCCAAACCAAGGGAGAGCAGTTCCCTATTTCCTTCATCGAATTCAGCGGCCTAGGCTTTGACTTGATAGTTGGGATGAACTGGTTGGAGCGGCATAAGGGGCGAATCCTTTGCGTCGAGCATAGATTGCTACTCAGGAGTCCATCTAGGGTCGCAGTATCGTACCGCCAGAGGCCGAGAGAGCCTTCGACCAGAGTCATCACCGTCATGGCCATGTATCGTGAGCTCAGAAAGGGGCACGAAGTATACCTTTGTTATGTGCAAGACCTTGAGAGAGACCCTGAATTTAGCACCGACATTCTGGTAGTGTCGGAGTTCCAGGATGTGTTTCCGAAGGAGCTCCCTGGCATTCCACCTCAGAGAGAGGTTGAGTTTGAGATTGAACTCCTTCCTGGTACTGGACCTATTGCTAGAGCACTGTACCGATTAGCACCGGCAGAGATGGCCGAGTTGAGAGTGCAGCTTCAAGATTTGCTAGACAAAGGGTTCATACGCCCGAGTGTATCACCCTGGGGAGCACCGGTCCTCTTCGTGAAGAAGAAGGACGGTAGCCTTCGCCTCTGCATCGACTACCGCGAGCTTAATGCGGTCACCGTCAAAAACAAATACCCATTACCACGTATTGACAATCTGTTTGATCAATTGAAGGGAGCATCTATATTCTCCAAAATTGACCTCAGATCTGGATACCATCAAATAGCCATACGAGAGCAAGACATTAAGAAGTCGGCGTTCCGAACGAGATACGGCCACTATGAGTTTACGGTGATGCCATTCGGACTGTCAAATGCGCCTGTGAAATTTATGGATCTGATAAACTGACTGTTCAGCGAACAGCTAGACACTTCGGTTGTGGTATTCATTGATGATATTCTAGTATATTCGAAATCCAGAGAAGAGCATGAGAGCCACCTGAGGCAAGTACTTGAGACACTCCGCAAGAACCAACTTTATGCAAAATTTTCCAAATGTGAATTCTAGCTTGACCAAGTCTCCTTTCTTGGTCATGTGATATAAAGCGCGGGCATCGCAGTCGACCCGGCTAAGATCGAAGCAGTTCATTCGTGGCCTAGACCTATGAATGTTTCCGACATCCGGAGCTTCCCTGGGCTAGCCGGTTATTATAGAAGGTTCGTGAAAGATTTCTCTAAAGTCGCAAAGCCTATGACAGCTTTGATGAAGAAGGACGCACCGTTTGTGTGGACCGATGACTGCGAGATCTCCTTTCAGAGCCTGAAAGACTCGTTGACCTCTGCACCCATTCTCACCATCCCTGAGGGTACGGAGGGATTCGAAGTCTATTGTGATGCATCAGGCAGAGGCCTTGGATGCGTACTCATGCAGCACGACAAGGTAGTAGCTTACGCCTCCCGCCAGCTGAAGAAGCATGAGGAGAACTACCCCACCCATGACCTTGAGCTTGGAGCCATCGTCTTCGCATTGAAGATATGGCGGCATTATCTTTATGGGGTTAGTGTTACCATTTACTCCGACCATAAGAGCCTACAATATGTCTTCATGTAGAAAGAACTGAATCTGAGGCAGAGAAGATGGATGGAATTCCTATCAGACTATGACATCGACCTTCAGTATAAGGAAGGGAGAGAGAATGTCGTAGCTGATGCACTGAGCCGTCGAGCACACTTGCTCCATTCACTACTCGCCTCTTCTAGCTTGGTTGATGAGGTGCGAGATGCTCAGATGCACGATCCGTATATGAGTGAGATCAGACAGAGTATCATTGATGGCACATTTAGACACAGGAAGTATGACTTCAAGCTCCACGACGAAGGTTTGATTCGATTGAACGGCAGATTATGCGTTCCCCAAAGCAATGCTGAGCTGAGGGATCACATTCTGCGAGAAGCCCACTGTTCTTCATTATCTGTCCATCCGGGAGCCTCTAAAATGTATAAAGGCATGAAGAGGTACTTCTGGTGGTCGGGAATGAAAGCCGATGTGAATGAGTTTGTCTTGAGGTATCTCACTTGCCAGAGAGTAAAGTTCGAGCACCGACGACCAGGTGGAATGGTACAACCGATGCCAATTCCTGAATGGAAGTTCCATGATATCTCGATGGATTTTGTTGTAGGACTCCTACCTGCTAGGGGAGGACTCAACATGATTTGGGTGATAGTTGATCGACTCACCAAGGTTGCCCATTTCATACCGATGAGGGACACCTGAAAGGTAGCCAAGCTTGCCGAGATATTTGATCGGAGATTATCCGACATCATGGAGTTCCAAAGACGATTGTGTCTGACCGCGACACCAGATTCTTTTCGAGGTATTAGAGAGCTACACGTGAAGCGCTTGGTACAGAGTTGAAGCTCAGTACAACCTTCCATCCACAGAATGACGGTCAGACATAGCGGACCATCCAGACACCGGAGGACATGTTGAGAGCATGTGCCTTGGATTTTCAGGGGAGTTGGGTTGACAAGCTTCATTTGATTGAGTTTTCTTATAACAACAGTTATCATGCATCGATTAGAATGTCGCCCTTCCAAGCCTTGTATGGCAGACCTTGTCGTACCCCATTGTGTTGGGATGAGTCCAGCGAAGCGGTCATTGTAGGACTGGAGTACCTTGAACATATGCAATCCGAAGTTGAGCAAATTCGAGCGAATCTGAGGGCTGCCCAAGATAGGCAGAAGTCTTATGCCGATGTGCGACAACGTGACCTGGAGTTCGCTGTAGGCAATCAGGTGTTCCTGCGTGTCTCACCGATGAAGGGTGTGTTCCGATTCGGTCAGAAAGGTAAGTTAAGCCCGAAGTACATTGGGCCGTATGCGATCATAGAGAGGATTGCAGCTGTAGCTTACAGGTTAGCACTGCCTGGAGACTTGGGTCATGTTCATGATGTCTTTCATGTATCACAGCTCAAGAAGTATATAGCCGATCCATCTCATGTTTTAGAGTCTGACCACCTATCCCTTGAGCCGATGATGAGATACGTCGAGACTCCCTTACGAATCCTTGACACCAAGACTAGAGATACTCGCAACAAGTCAGTGCGAATGGTGATGGTTTTGTGGTCAAACCACGACGTCAAAGAAGCGACTTGGGAGTTAGAGGACGCTATGAGGGCGAAGCACCTGACACTGTTTGTAGACTAGATTGTCTAGTGTCGTGAGGGTACGGGCGTACCCCTTTTAAGGGGGGTAGGCCCATTTTGTTTTAGCATTGCTTCGGGATAGCTTTGCTTGTATGTATATGTATACATTTTGTTTGACACGATGAAACAACTAATGCATTGGTTGTAGTGTTGTTAGTGCTTGCAGTGTATTGCTTGCATGGTATTGTTTGTGATTGCACAAGGTGTATGTGTGTTATGTTTGCAATGAATATATGTATGTGGAACTTGTTTGACAGATATGAAATGTGTGAAGTGTGTGAAGTTTGGATTTTGACAATAGTGTTGTCAATGAGTAAAGTTAGTAAACCACCAACTTTGACCAAATTTGAGGGCAAAGTTTCTTAAGGGGGGTAGATTGAAATACCCCGGGTTTAAAAATAGTGATTAATTAGGCTAAATAAATATTTAAGAGCTTAATTAGGCCTAAATAAATACGTGAGAATGATTCCCGGAGGAAACGGATCCGGAAAACGAGTTAAAAATCCAAACGAGCTTTAAAATACGTTTTTCGAGAAACCGGGAAAACATGATTTTAAACGGGTTTAATGAACTTATAATAATTATAGTTGATTAAATATTTTTAAGTAGACCATAGTGAGGGTCTAGAGCAACTAAAATTAATTAAATGAGAAAATTCTAGAAAACGGGTCCCGGGAATGAATAGTGTAAAAACCGGGAAGTCATGGGGTGCTAATGTAATAAGTAGAAAATTAAACCCACCCATGTAATATATATGGCCGGTTGCTTTATTTACAAGGGGGCATATTCTATTCCATAGCAGCTCTCTCTTATTCCAAATACAATATGAGACAAGGGAAATAAAGTAAACAAGTACAAATAGTAAAAGTGGTATTCTACTCTCTCACCTCTATTTCTCTTGCCAGTCATGATTTCTTCCTCTCTATAACATCTTCTTCCTCTGTAAACCCCATTTCGATTTCAACAGAGAGCAAACAGCACCATTTTCTTTCTTCCTTAACTTGCTCAATTCTACACCAAATGGTATAAAAACACCACCGTTGGATTCCTCTTGTTCAGGGCAACATTTTTCACCCTTCAAAAGTTTAAAACCCTCATCTTCATCTCCATGGCAGTAGGCTCTTTTGAAGCTTGAAGAGGTGTTTTTGACTCTCCTTCATCTCCTTAATACTCTAAGGTAAATATAAACTCAAGTCTTCCACCTTTCTAACTATTCCTTGCAAAATCAAAAAAAAAAATGCCTATGTTGAACTTGGCTTCATTTTCCAGCCGGTTTTTGGTCTTCAGCAGAGGGGAGAGATTTTACTAGCCTTGCTGTCCAAAGATTTTGCTCAAGAGAGTAAGGTAATTCCTTGGTGTAAAAGCCCATAAACTAACTCTTGAAATATTAGTTCTTGTGAGGAACGTGTGGATTAAACTAGCTTGTTATGTCTGGTTTGGGGATATGATTGTAGATAGCAATTGATACCCTCTGTTTGGTGTGGAAACGAGAAGAGAAAGAGAGAACAAGGGAAGGAGGAATAAGAGAAAAGAAAACTGAAACTAACAAGGTAAATTAGCTTACCTTGTGTTCGTTGTTGTCTTGTAAGAACAGATTTTTAACGTTGAATTATAGTCTTTGTTTTAATGTAGTAATGGTACTACAATTTAAATGTTAATGGAGCTGTTTTAATGTGCATAAGTGTGGGAAATAAACCTTGAGGCTAAACTGGTGCATATGTGATTACAGTGTGGGATTTAGTGTATTGTAGCAGTGATTTTAATGCTTGTTCAAACAGGGATGAAAACTGATTTATGTGAGCTGTTTAGTGTGTGGAGAATGCTTAGGAAAGTAGGCAAACCCTGTCAAAATTTTTCTAGGAGTGTATGGGCATAAGTGTATTAATGTATGGGGTTTGAATGGTAAGAAAGGAGGAATTTGAAAACTGCACCAGAAACAAGAACTAGGAAATCTGTAACAGAGGGAAAATTGCAGTGAAATGGGTTATGTAAACAAATGAATGCATAGAGTGGATTAGGTTAGTTTAAAGTGCTTAATCAAAGTCAAAACATGCTAGAATATATGTATGAAGATTGGGGGAGAAGTTGGTATAAGTTTGGAGTTGAAACAAGTTCAAAAACATACTTATTTTTCTTTCCTGCAAGTGGTCCGGGTCTGTAAACAAGTACAGAAACCCGGACCAGTCAAAAAACACGCCAGATTGTAATACTAAAGGAGTGGTCCGGGTTTACAAACCAGGACACTAACCCGGACCACCCCTAAAATGTACCCGAGAGTTTACTGAACTAGTGGTCCGGTTTGTAAAGTAGGACACAAACCCGGACCAGTCAATTTTCTTACCCGTGACTTTTCAGACCATGTGGTCCGGGTTTGTAAACCCGGACAGTAACCCGGACCACATCAATTTCTTCACAGAATTCATTTTAAAGTTATTCTAAGGTAGGGTAATGATGGGTAATGATGGTATAAGATAACTAAGACATGATTAATGATGTTTAATGGACATTAAGGCTATAAACAAGCTTAGGAAATAATTTTAAGTAGGTGACATAAGAAAAGGTACTTGAGTAATAAGGAGTTAGTAAGTATAAACTGGGAAACTTTAGGAGAGTAATAAGTAAGGTTAATTGAGTATAATTAACCACCCAACTGTATGTATGTGATAGGATTCGATTAGTCGGACTCCGAGAGAGAGTTGGCAAACGAACAACGACGGTGAACGGTATGGTTTTCTCATGCCCTGTATTTTAACCCGGTAACCCCGGCTTGTGTGTTGGCTTGTTTACTTGCAACCACCTAATCAAGATAAAATGCATGAATATGGTTTATTGTGTTTCCTTATATCATGTGCTTATCTTTGCACCTGATTGAACTATGCCTAGGGAGACAAGTTTGTATAATTCATGAAATGTTTGAATGAACATAAATGTTGTATGTTGAGAAGTTCTCTCTAACACTCTAACCTTCTGACTTACCTAACCTAAGAATGGGTAATTGTTATTGAGAGGAGACCGATATAGATTCGGCCACGCGTGAGAATGAGGAAGCAAGAGAGATTGCTTACCGAGTTCTGGCCTAACCTTCCCACCATGGTTCCAAACCGTATGGTTGCAACCCGGGGAAGTAAGCCAAACCTAAAGCCCGGTGGTGAGATGTGGTGAGCATGCCTCATCTCTGCCCGGAGGTCACCCGACTTAACTGTAAATTGTTTCAAGAGATAAATAAAGGTTAAGTGTGGATCATGCCTTGTGCGAGACAATTGATCATGAGCTAAGAATTAAGAACATCCGTCTAAACCGGATGGGAAATTGGCTAACATGTGAAGAGGCTAGAACTTGAGGAGAGAATCTCAAGGCCTCCATGACTAATGTGCGGACTACTTGTGTTGTTTCCATTATGTTGATGTGTTCTATGTGTGGGTATTGTTTCTGCGTGGTTTTATTGATATTAATATTGCATGCTTGCTCAAATGTTAATGAACTTCATGTTTACGACCAAGTGGTCGGCGTACCCCCGTTAGCACGCGGGGTATGCGATTACCATATGCAGCTTTAGCTGAGCCCCTTGGGGCGATGTTTTTCTAATCTTACAGGTACCCGAGATGGTTGATTGTCGAGATGGAACGGGGTGACATACTTTTGGTAGCTGTAGTAGATAGTGGTGTACCGAGTTGTACACGGGCTTGTAGCCCTAGGGTAGTCGATGTACCATGTGGTACACCCGTTATATTTTGAGAGTTGATACTTGGAAAGGCGAGGGGAATGTTAAACTCGTATTCTTTTGTGAGACTTGAGAGATCATGTTGTAATGTATGCTCTTAGTACTCGGTAATCAAGCGTTGTAAATTATGCTGATGTAAGTATGGTATTTCTATTTATCAGACGGGGACTGTATTTAGATAAGACTGTTAGCTATGGAAGGCTTACGGTATTGTATCACCCTCCGTAGTCGAGAGTAATTCCGCTGCGTTTTGCCATGTTAATGAGACGATTAGACCGTGATTAGGGTATTAGCGGTTGGGGTGTTACAATTTCAATCCCTCATTTTCATTCTCTGCACACTTGCACATCAGTGCACTCCCAAACCATTCACATGACAGCTTTTAACCTTCTCCTCACCACTTGACCATACCACATTCACTCCTAGTTTTTGCACTTCTAATACCCAAGTTCTTTCATTGTTTCACACGATATACACTCAAGTTCATTTCTAGCAAAACCAAAACTCTCAAACATCATCCTTGCTACAGATTTTTGCCATAACTTCGTTACTAACCTAACTTATCCAAATTCATCATCTTCATCACCTAATCCCAAAAACATTTACAAATCAACTAACCAAACCCTTAGTGGGTTCTAACAGCACACACAATTCATCAATCACAACAATAATACACAATCTCACATAACTTGGCTTCAAAGCCCTTAACTCAGGCATTACCTCCCAATGCACAAAACATAACTAACAATTTCCTCTCAACTCAATCACATACTTTTCCAACACAAATTTTTGGTTCATTCAATTAATAACCCAACCCACAAATTTTGAAAGCATAGGATCGAAATAAGGGAGATTATTTACCTTGATTCTCCAAGTTATTTTCTTTTTTTTTCTCCTCTTCTCTTCCTCATGTCAATTTTGGCCAAGGGGGAAATGCACCCTTACTAACCACTAGCCAATATTCAAATGGGGACCATAAGTACTAATCATCACACTTAAACACATAAACTAATTTAATATATAAGAGGATGGTGCTTAGAGCACTAAATTTAGGGTATTAGCTTGTAACCCTAGAATAATTTTGTCAATTATCAAGGCAAGGCTCCAGCCCCATTTTGGAGATGAAATCGGCTGGAACAAGAGGCAACAATGGGGGTTTAAAAATCTGGAAAATCAGCCATGAAAGGAAATGAAGAAAAAATGAGTTTTTCTTTGAACCTTTAACCTTAGATGAAAGAGGGGATGAACTAGCTCAAGAAAATGAGCCTTTCTTCTCAAATGGTGCTCTATCCATGGTGGTAAACTTCATCATTTTGGGATTTTGAAAAGAGAGAAAGGTAGATCTTGATGAGGGGAATTCAAATATGTGATTTATTTTGCATTTGGAGCTTTGTAGGAGCTTAGGCAAGTAAAATAAAATGGAGGAGGGAGAGTAGCCATGGAAGCTTGCAAAAAGCACCAGCAAAGGAAGAAGAAAGATGGAGGAGCCGGCTGAGAGAGAAGGGCAACGTGAGAGAGGAGGAAATGAGAGTGAGAGGAGAGAGAATCCCCCTTTTTACTTTTATGTCTTTTACTTTTTGCTTTAGTTTTGTAACTAATAGAGACACCAATGTGAGAGGGGGAGAAAAACGTGACTACATCCTGGAGGGACCAGATTTTTTTTTACAAGGAATGGGGTATCTTGCTCTTATTACAGATAACGCCCCATAAGTTCCCGTTTTTACACTATTCACTATTCCGTGCCCGTTTTCCGGATTTTTCTCGTTTCTTTAGTTAAAATGGTTCTTAAGCTCCCATTAATGTTTAATTATAGTTATATGATCAACTATAATTTTTACGGGGTCATTTAATTGTTTAAAGTCACGTTTTTGGGTTTTCTCAAAAAACACGCTTTAAGATTCCGTTAGCGTTTTAACGCATTATTTGGATCTGTTTTCTTCGGGAATTTTTCCCACATGTCCGAAGTGTGTAATTAGGGTATAAAAATATATTTATAAGCCTATTTAAGGTTATATAAATCCTAAGATAATTAAATACGCGTTTTTTGCATTTTGTGACTTGCACACGTTTTCCTTTATCTTTTGGTTTCTCTTTCTTCACCAATGTTCTTAAGGACTTAATTAGCCTTAGAAAATCATAATTACATGATTAATTAACACATAAAGGTTTGGGGTATTTCAATCTACCCCCCTTAAAAGAACTTTGTCCTCAAAGTTCCAAATTTTCCCAAGCATCACTTAATTAGAATACCGGGATTACTTTGCAACATAGTTCTCACATATCAATTACACTTGACATGAACCTTCAGACCTAAGGTCTGGATAACACTTCAACCTTCAGACTCATAGGTTTGGATAACATATACCACACATATCACACAACATGTCTTAGCATGTATAATAATCAGAAATACCCTTTACATCTCTTCATGGGCTCGGTCTAAAGACTACAGGACATCACAGTCCTCGAGTCCCCTATCGAGTACATATACCCTGTGATCCCACAGATACCGGTCGCGATGGACACCTTCTGGTCCCCGGTTCTTTGAAGATCAAAACAATCACATATATTTTAACATATACTTCTCATGTCACCGGTCCGAAGACAAAGGCTCATACGCCCTCGGCTCGTGAGCAAGTAATACGAAAATACTCTTTACAAGGTTAAGTAAAACAAAAATCCTTTATTTGAAAATACCATTTGAAAATTTGAAAATACCAATTGAAAATCCTTTTTGAAAACACATTACAACTCCTAGTCCACTTATGCCAATTGCATCTTTTCTTAACGTGATTATTTGTGACCACTTACAGGGAGTTTCAAGAGTCATCCAACCCTGATGTGATCAGCATCAGTGTTGAACTATCTTTCCACCCCAATTTGTGTTCAGTTTCCCTTAATCGCATGCAAATCAAGTTCCACCTCCCACTTCAATTTCAAACAAGCAACTAATCCAAATATTTACCATTTTCTATCTTTTTAATCCTTCTAGTCTTAATCATAGAGCAATACATCTCCAAAGGATGGAACTCTGTCCATCAATTATTCTCAATTTGCCTCTAGTCGACTTACCTAGGGAATCCTATTCTTACTAAGTTCTTCATCGGTTTCCTACTGATTCATACATCATAATACTATATATATATATATATATATTTTTATCACAATCCCAATACACAATACTATATATATGTATGTATATTATTTTTTTATCAAATCACAATACACATCACTATATTTGTCTCAAATAAACATATACTATCGGGGTTTTAGTTCCCCGAGAGTTTCTCTACTCCCATACACTCGTATTCACACACCACTTATAACAATGGTATTCGCATCTTCTGTGCGCAATTACCACAATTAAACCATGAATGAGTACGTATGTTCATGTAACATACGCACCAATCATCAAAACAATTTTGTTGTGCTCATGCACAACATCATAACAATTATTTTGTGCTATGCACAACACCGTTCACATACACATGTATGTAAACATTCACTAAGCGTTTTTTGCGCTCTACCCCCCTTAAAAGGGATTACGCCCGCGCAATCGACCATATGTTATTACTTAACATTGGTTTAAGACGTTCTATTATCGTAAAGTATTTTAATTTCCACCTGGTTTATTTTACAATGTGTTATGGTCAGAGGACCTTAACCATATTGACGGTTTAGTCCTTGAATCCAGAATTCTCATTGGAGCTTGTTTAACTCGTAACCGGTTTCGGTTCTGGCCTGTGAGGCTTCTAGACATAGATTATTAGCCCTTTACTCGTATTCATTGTGTATATTAAACCTTTTGAATCTTAGGCCCAATAGCTTCTGCTGCGTGACCCTGATAACTCTAAAGCTTAGTTCGCTTGTTTCGTTATTCACAACGTACTGTACATCTCCCTTTTTATCCCTATTATCTTGGGAATGAAGGTTTCTCAACCGACGTGTGGTATTTCTTACAGTGCGCGAATTCGATGAGTTGTAGCTTTTCTATCCCATTTTCTGGAAGTCTATTGTGTATACTGTTATGTATGTCTTCGTGATTATTTGCCTGGTTCCTCCGACTTACTGTTGGTTGAGGTCGAGCTACTATCTAACGTGTAGTGCACCCTCTTCTATTCTCTCACACAAGGTATATTCTATACTTCTATTTGGTATTCAGTGCTTCTTTAATCACAGCCTCATGACTATTTGTCCTACATCATGATTAACTATTTGACTCTATACAACTACTCTTTCATTTGTATGACCTCGCATCTTCTATGCATCGGTCCTTATAACATTTATAAGTCTCATCCGCCTTTATTGTGGTGGAATTTGTTTTTGTTTCGATTATTGGTATGTCCAACGTTCTTCGTGTCTCTATGGCTCAAGGCCACACGGTTGGTTTCTAGCTTTTCACTCAACTGGCTTGCGCTATATTTACTGGGTGTTTACCAGTCTTCCATATCTAGTACGGGTTGGTTATTTAGTAATGGGGTACTATCGTCCTAAGACTTATTACTTCGGTAATCAAACTGATCTTGTGGGGATATACTTCCAGTTCCGCATGTAATTGCAATAGGAATGAAAATTTCCTTATTCGTGAGATTCCTCGTCACACGATACAGGCTAATGGCTTTACTGCCCAGTCTACTTACTATCACTTACTTTTTGTCTTCACTGAGTCTAACTCAGAGTTCTGTTTGTTCTCTATATCATTTGTACATAATGGTCGCTTGATGCGTACCGAGTTCTTATTAGTTATACAACATTGATTTACATGGCATCTGCTGTTACTAGCTTCCGCTCAGGTACTTCTGTCATTTATACTATGACTCACCACTTACGTGGCTGATTGTTGAGTATGTTATTCCTTAAATCCTTATGCTCCTTGAGCGTTGTTCCATCTACATTTCATGTTAAACACACATGGTGTTTGCTATTAAACTGGCCACTCTTCCGGTCTTCCACAGTTGTTATTAAAGCTTCTTCCGCACACTAGTTTAGGAGATTACTCCATATACTCAAACTTTAATTTATCACATGAACAAACTGAGACGTTCTCTTATTCATTACATATTTAATGGGATATATTTGGATAATTTCCTGGTATCTGGTTCTCGTTCTACTCACACTTACTGTATTTCAATAGGTGAAGGCCTTTTCCGGAGAGTTCACATTTACACCTCTCCAGAGCCTCACAATACTGAGAGGTTTCCCCACTCTTCTAAGGTGTGGTTTGTTCTCCGCTCTTATCACTTTCATAACACAATCCTTTTTCTTACTGGTGCCACTCCCGGCAATCACTGTAACTATTTGAATTTACACATTGTATTAGTTCACGGCTCATAAGCCGCGTTGCCTCGAGCACTGCTCGTTTTCGGCTGTTCACACAGATTCCTACTTGTACTAGGCTAAATGACAAGGTTGTTGCATAATGCTTCCTTTATTGAGTCCCGTTAGGTAATATCAGTTCGCTCCCTTGGCAATATAGGGCATCCCCTGTTAGGTGGATTTCCCATTGGTGATTGTCTGGGAATTCTATCCCGTTCGTTGGACGTTAACATACCCATGTTGGGCATTTGCCTTACTATGTATAGGTTGGGTATTCGTTCCAGCTATCATGTTTATCCATCGTGACTCTTGAGACATATACGATGTCCTTACCCACTAGTCAGTGCACTTCGCACTTCCTGACTCTTAAGCACTTCCTTGAAATGAGTTCTCTAATTCCTTTAGTCTTGTCGACTTAACTGGGTTCTTTACTTCCATTGTTCGCGGTAATCGGTTAATATTTGCTCTGCTGACCGTAGTATGGAGTCGACTACTCCCCTTGTTCCGTACTCCACTCGTATACATATGTGGGGCACCCTACTGATACATTACTACTTACCTGACTAACTTATAAATAAGTCTGTCAGGCCCGCAAGCTCCTTCGGAGTGCGGTCGTCCCACATTTCATTTTTGTACACTCGTAGTGTTCATCACACGCCAATGTGGAGTATTCCGTTATCAACTCCTCTTATCGTCCTATGACAACGCACATTTGGTGTTTCCCAAACTTAATCAAGGGAAATTTGTCCACTGTCTGTATTTAGTGCAAACTGGATTCCTTCCCTCGGGTTAATACCCTCGGGTTGTAGGATTGTTCTAAGGTTGTTCGGATTGAACTAGGTATAACTTACCTACTGTGTGGCGCTGAGGCCGGTGTAGGTCCTCTGGTTTTGGTTTTAAAGAAAAACTGAAGTTTGAGAGAAACTTTGAGTTTAAAAAAGGTTTGAAATAAACATGAGTTTGGAAGACAATTTGGGTGTGAAAATGGTTTGGAGTAAATTGGAGTTTAGAAGAAAGAGTTAGATTTAAGAGAAAATTTCTTTATGGTATTTAAAATGTCTTCTCGCCCTGATTGAGTCTAGTTTCTCGCTGATTGGTATATTCTTAAATACAAGGGTTAGACTGTTAAGCCCTTCCAAGGTTTTAGCATTCAAGTTCTGAGGATCCGTGATCCCGTAATCTCTTCGTTCACCGTCATGGTACTCTACTAAGTACTTCACCGTCGTTAAAATCTTCCCGAATAGCCCTGTTATAGCAGCAATTGCCATGGCAAGGGCGCCATGCAGGCTGGCTATCGGTTCAACATGTACTGGTTGCGGTACTACTTTTATCGTTACCGTATTTGGTAGCCTTGTTGGCTCTTCCCTTGATCTTACAGTCTTTATAATAAATCATCTGAGCGACTCTCATTGGTCTTGACATGGTAGTCGTTAACTAGGGTGACTCTCCATTCACTTAACTCTGTGTTCTTCCTTAATGTTCGTCCCCACGCATTTACCATGGTTACCAAGATGTGACCCTTGTTTGGGTGCTACGTTGTAGTCCTATTGAAGTATGTTTCATAAATACTCCCATAGTTGTCTAAACTATGATAATCGGGTATTACAGCCTCTTTGGCGTTGTAGGTTTGGAGTTATCCAACCTTGACTATTTCCTTAGTCGGTTAGTATACCGTTGGCGGTATTATCTAACAGTGTTGGTACATGTGTCTCGGGTCTCATTACTTCACCTTTCTGCTTTGTTGCACGGCTAGTACGTTACTTCTTGATGGTCAGTCATGTTTCTCTCGACTGCTAAGCATGTCGACCCATGCTGCCGGAAATTTCATTCTCCTATGCATAGGATTCTTCTATTCTCCGCTATTAAGTACGGTTAATGTCGTTCAGACGGGAACCGTCTCCAGGATTTCCCGTTCTCAGGATTTATCGTACAACCGGTTCCCCGTTCTTACAGAAATATTTGATAACGGCCAGATCGGATTTTCCCGAGTAAGAGAGGACTGTCATCTCTCTGGCGTTCTTCCCTGAGTTATAAAATGGGGGATGTAGAGGGCGGGTATGGATATTGCAGGTATCCCGTATACACGGGGAATGCCTAACTAGCGTTTCTCTCACGCTATCACTCAACCCTTAGCCCAAAGTCTTAAACTCCTAACTCGGTACTTCCTAAGCTCGATATTTCCAGTCATCAGAGCGATACTTTGCTCTTACCACTTTTTGTAGCACCCCAACTACAAACACAATACTTAACAAACGAATGTAGTGGAATTACAACTCAACACTTAACTTAATCCATGGGTGCTACACGCCGTTAGCCACCCACGTGGCTAACAAGGCTAATACATACATAGTGTACCGGTCTGATGGACAGGACTCCTGAGCATTAAACATTACAATTCCACTTCATAACTAATCCGAGTCAATTACACTTACATTACAACTGTACCGAGTCTAATACATTCCATTACTGATAACAGTTTTGGTCTTAACATACTTACAAATACATAAACAATTGAAATATGTACCCATGCATAACAAGCCACCTCGTCCTACTCTCGAACGGCTACCAGCTACATTGTACCTTAAATGAAATGGGTGGCCTCAAAGGGGCTCAGCACCTTTGCTGGTATGGTAATCGTGCAGCCCGCATACTACCGGGCCACGCACAACTATTTGTTGTCTGGGCATGCGGTTGATTATATTTAAAACATGCATGAAAAACTATAAACACACATCATGATTATATTTAAAACGTATCCAATCAATAGGGTACAAACAATAAGGTTTACACATCCACACTTGTTAGATCACATTATTGTGTTCCTTGACCCTTGAGGGTTTCTACCTTAATGGAGCTAATTTCTTATTAGACGGCACTTACCCATTTAATCGGGTTACAACCAAGCACTTCTTATATTAACCTGGGGTTGATTTCGGAGAATAACGTGCACAACATAACCACACACATCACGTTATAACATATACACAACATATTGCCGTTCTTCTTAGAGAACATACACTATACTTAGGATGTGTAGGATAAAATATAGATCCGAACACACCGTACACAGTTAATTACTTAGATGTGTCAGCCATAATATAGGCCCGATCACACCATACACAATTAATTTACTTAGATGTGTCGGTCCTAATATAGACCCGAACACACCATACACATATCCCCCTAGCCCCGAACAATAATCAAGGTAGGAGAGCCAGCTATTGGCTCGTGGGAGATTGAATTCCAAGGAGGAAAACAACCGAACAGAGAGGGAGTTGAATCAGTTGTAGATATCAACTCCCAAACACACGCGTGCGACCGGGACTCCCGGATTCCTCACCCCCAAGTTATAAACTAGTTAGAAGCTCCCTCCATGGGGCTTATCACAACAGGTTACATTATAATTAGTCAAGTTTTGGTTAGACACAAGGGGAGGTAAGATACCATCCGACATACATGAATACAACAACAACCGTTAAATAACGACATACTCGAAAGGGGCAACACACATCACACACAACCACATTATACAACTAATGCACGGATAGCCGTAGTTAGAACGTTCCCGTAGGTTGGGACGTTTAAATCCGAATACCGATCTCTTTTGTGATCCTAGAGTCGGTTAGCTACGGTTTAACACATATTCGAGGTTAAATGGTATCGGAACTAAATACGCCACATAATTGAATTACTGTAAACTCATTTCATGCTTTATCTTGCAAGGTGGCAAATACACAGAAAATCAAGTTGGCATACAAGCCGGTGTAACCCGGTAGAACACATGTTGCAAGAAAGCCATACCTTACACCATCCCCAATCAATTCCCCATCATTACAACACTTAAAAACACATTATGGAGAATTTTTAGACTGGTCTGGGTTTGTGTCCGGGGTTACAAACCCGGACCAATCCTAGAATTTACATTCTGCCAAGAAAATGCATTGGTCCAGGTATGTGTACTTAGATGTAAACCCGGACCACATGCTGGAATTACATTCTGGCTAGTTTTTGAGGTGGTCCGGGTTTGTGTACTTGTTTACAAACCCGGACCATGTCTCTAGGTGCTTAAATTGACAGTTTTTGAGCAGTTTTCAACCCCTAATTCATACCTAATCATTCCCTAATCTTTTCACATGTTTTCTAAATGTTTTAAACACCTTAAAAACACTCAAAACCTCCTTAGATCATTGTCCAAACTTTGACTCAATTCTTGTGTAATTTGACAATTTCAATCCCTTATTTTCATCCTCTGCACACTTGCACATCAGTGCACTCCCAAACCATTCCCATGACAGCTCTTAACCTTCTCCTCACCACTTGACCATACCACATTCATTCCTAGTCTTTTTCACTTCTAATACCCAAGTTCTTTCATTGTTTCACAAGATACACACTCAAGTTCATTTCTAGCAAAACCAAAACTCTCAAACATCATCCTTGCTACAGATTTTTACCATAACTTCGTTACTAACCTAACTTATCCAAATTCATCATCTTCATCACCTAATCCCAAAAACATTTACAAATCAACTAACCAAACCCTTAGTGGGTTCTAACAGCACACACAATTTATCAATCACAACAACAATACACAATCTCACATAACTTGGCTTCAAAGCCCTTAACTCAAGCATTACCTCCCAATGCATAAAACATAACTAACAATTTCCTCTCAACTCAATCACACACTTTTCCAACACAGATTTTTGGTTCATTCAATTAATTACTCAACCCACAAATTTTAAAAGCATAGGATAGAACTAAGGTAGATTATTTACCTTGATTCTCCAAGTTATTTTCTTTTTTTTCTCCTCTTCTCTTCCTCATGTCAATTTCGGCCAAGGGGGCAATGCACCCTTACTAACCACTCGCCAATATTCAAATGGGGACCATAAGTACTAATCATCACACTTAAACACATAAACTAATTTTATATATAAGAGGATGGTGCTTAGAGCACTAAATTTAGGGTATTACCTTGTAACCCTAGAATTGATTTTTTGTCAATTATCAAGGCAAGGCTCCAGCCCCATTTTGGAGATGAAATATGCTGGAACAAGAGGCAACAATGGGGGTTTAAAAATCTGGAAAATCGGCCATGAAAGGAAATGAAGAAAAAATGAGTTTTTCTTTGAACCTTTTACCTTAGATGAAAGAGGGGATGAACTAGCTCAAGAAAATGAGCCTTTCTTCTCAAATGGTGCTCTAGCCATGGTGGTCAACTTCATCATTTTGGGATTTTGAAAAGAGAGGAAGGTAGATCTTGATGAGGGGAATTCAAATATGTGATTTGTTTTGCATTTGGAGCTTTGTAGGAGCTTGGGCAAGTAAAATAAAATGGAGGAGGGAGAGTAGCCATGGAAGCTTGCAAAAATCACCAGAAAAGGAAGAAGAAAGAGGGAGGAGCCGGCTGAGAGAGAAGGGCAACGTGAGAGAGGGGGAAATGAGAGTGAGAGGAGAGAGAATCCCCCTTTTTACTTTTATGCCTTTTTACTTTTTGCTTTTGTTTTGTAACTAATAGAGATACCAGTGTGAGAGGGGGAGAAAAACGTGACTACATGCTGGAGGGGCCAGATTTTTATTTTACAAGGAAGGGGGTATCTGCTATTATTACAGATAACGCCCCATAAGTTCCCGTTTTTATACTATTCACTATTTCGGGCCCGTTTTCTGGACTTTTCTCGTTTTTTAATGGTTCTTGAGCTCCCATTAATGTTTAATTATATTTATATGATCAACTATAATTTTTACGGGGTCATTTAACTGTTTAAAGTCACGTTTTTAGGTTTTCTCGAAAAACACGCTTTAAGACTCCGTTAACGTTTTAACGCATTATTTGGATCCGTTTTCTTCGGAAATTTTTCCCACATGTCCTTAATGTGTAATTAGGGTATAAAAATATAATTATAACCCTATTTAAGGTTATATACCTCCTAAGATAATTAAATACGCGTTTTATGCATTTTGTGACTTTCACGCGTTTTCCTTTATCTTTTGGGTTCTCTTTCTTCACCAATGTTCTTAAGGACTTAATTAGCCTTAGAAAATCATAATTACATGATTAATTAACACATAAAGTTTTGGGGTATTTCAGTCATCAAATGATAATTCAAAGTCATCGAGAAATAATCAAGTGACTGGCCCTAATTTAGGGAGTCATACCTGCAGTAATCCTTCCCCTTACTCACCTCCTTCTCCTAAGCGTCAACAGTCATTGAGCACTTTTCAGTTTGGAAAGCAGAAAAACACCAATTATTACCATTATCAGTCGTTACCCTAAGTAAACAACATCAACTTGTTGGTGGAGGATTTCAGCTTGTTAATACTGAAGGTTAAATGGAATTGCGATTCAGTCAAGATCAATGTACAGTATAATTCAGTCAGAGATAAGCTTTTAGAAGACGGTTCTGATCACGAATTCATGGAGTTTGAGACCACCATGTATTCTTCTAGGGTTAGTCATCTGTTCTTTATTTTTATCTTTTTCATCATATGAGTTCTTTTGTGTTGCATGTTATAAAGAGATTTCAGGATCTTCATCAAATGCTGCATGTCGTGTTTGGTCCAATCGAAATTACTTGTTGTCATCTTGAGGATTTTTTTTACATATTTGACAACTGTGAGGGACATAAAGATGGGCTTTGGTGGACATATAAGCGAGTATATGTGGTTTTGACCACTTCTATCCAATAATTTCATGATTAATTTTTATGATGTTATACCTGTGTTGGCTGGCTTAAGCTGGGTACATCACGTGCAATCTTTGATGACAGGTTTACAAGTGGGGTCTCGTGTGAATGAATTTATATCGGTTTGAGCCATATTCCTATATGCATCTTCTGATCTGCCCATATACCAGGAGAGTTTAAAGAAGAACGAAGGATGATTTGGGAGATGGGACGTATTGGAGGGTGTTTCTGTCATAAGGACAAATAAAGACAATTTTAGTTAAATGCCCCTACCGAACGGTTGTTGATAAAGCTACCCATATTTTCATTTTTATAAAGGCAGCTTTAAAAGTGCCTTAAAGTTAAAGGCTGCTGCCGAACGATACCCTAGTAATTTTCCAACGTATCTAATTTGTTCTGTGCTAATGGTTATTTTTTACAAGAAATCAAATCCCTATAAGGCTGTGTTTGATAACTGCTTTTGTCGCTTTTTGCAATGGTCAATGGGCTATTGACCGCGGCCTAAAGTCGAATACATGTGCACTGCAACCCATTTCTGGCATTTATGGTAAATGTTCGTTTGCCGCGTTTGGGGAGCTACTGGCTCAAGCCCAAAATTTTTTGGATCATTTGAGTTGACTATTGTCCATTTTACCCTAAACTGTTCAGTATAATTACGCACTAACTGTGAGCCTCGAGTTTAAACCCTATCCTATGTGGATTAAGTTGATTGGGATCTAGTCGGGTTTTAGGTCCACTTATAACCTAAGATTAATAACTATGTCATATAACAAAAATTATTAAAACCTAAGCTAGCTCACTGGAACCTATTATGAGTCGCCACCTAATTTTAACCTAGATCAAATTAGGAAAGGAGAGTTCGGGTTCGGGGGCTTGATATTCGACTTAATTGGGGTTCAAATTACTTTCATTACCCTCAAGAGTCGTTTTTACTCTACTTAGTTTATTTAAGGCTTATTAAGAGTCGTTTTAACCTAAGTGCGCAAGCTTCTGTTTTTTTATGTTTTTTTAGCGTTTTTTGACAGAAAATTAAAGTGAAATTGAAAGCTACCTAAACTAGGGTTTCGGAGGCAGAATTAGGTCAAATTTTGCTTACGTCCGTAGCCACGGACCAAGAGTCCGAGACCACGGACCCCGGTTAACCTAAATATGCAGAAAAGTCGAAATTGAGGGAAAACAAAAATTTGCAAAGTCCGGGGCCACGGACAGGCTGTCCGTGGGCCCGGACATCGTTAGAAAAACCTAAGTTTTGAATTTTTAAAATCCCGCCGCCGTCCGTGGGTGTCCGTGGTCTCGGACAACGCGTCCGAGGTCCCGGACCATAGGTCCGAGGTCACGGACCACCCACGGACAGGGGTTTTCAGAAGGTTCCCGAGGGTGTTTTGAGCTCAAATTTTATGGGTGTGTAGCCTGAAAGATTTACAAGTCGTTAGTGATTGAAGGTTTTCAATTTGAACTCGAATTAAGCACGAAACTTTGTAAACAAGTTATTGGACAGAAGCTTAAACAAACGTCAATACAGAAGCGTAAACAGGTTGGTTTGAACCCAAACTTTGACAGAGAGTTAACAAGGTCGTGGGGAATCAGAAAAGTGGGATTGCAACCTGTTTTACCTTCGAATTCAAGATGATTCTTCACGTTGGGATTCTTCGGAGGCTCCGATGATGCCGGTTCCGGATTGAATTCGACCCGGGCTTCTGGTTGTTGATTGTTGATGATGTTCTTCACGTTTTGGAGGTGGTTTGGTTGATGTTTGATGATTGTTGATGTGTTAGGAGTTGAAAAGTGTGTTTAGGTGGTGATTTCGAGAGATTTTTGATGTGATTTTGGTGCTTGGATGTGTAAAAACGTGAGGAGAATGAGACGGCTAGGTTTTCTGGTTGCTTAGGGTTCTTGAGGTTCTCCTTTGATCATGGGATAAGGTTCCTTATATAGACCTCTTTAAAGATAGAAAAATCCGGTAAAAACCGAGATTTACCGACGTTTTAGCTCAAGGGCTTCCAAAAGGAATTTGATTATGAAATTTCACACATGGGTAAAGGATGATATTCTGATTTTTCTAAAGTGAAATCGAATTTTTTGGATATTGGAATATTTTTAAATCAATTTCTCGTCAGATTCAATCAGAAATTGCTAGAAAATTATTGGAAATTTCGAAATCAAAATTCAACGCCATTATGCTTAAAATGTCTCCTCATCTTGGGTAAAAATTTCAAAGCATTTTGAATTGATTTGACCCTTATTTGGAGGAGAGAGAAGTCTGTAGGGGGCTTAGGAGCCTTGAAAAATTACGAAAATGGCCCTGGAGATGACTAAGCTGTCCCTAGCACTTTGAAATGTGCCGATCGATCTGGGAACCCTCACTACTAGCCCATTAGAAGAGACTCACCTCCGGGGGGTTGAAATTTTGGGTATAACAGATTGCCCCCCGTCAACTAGACTTTGTAATGGAAATGAAAAGGCTGTTGATGCTTGAGTGATACCCCAAAATTTTGGATCTTAAGACCCCTCGTGCAATTGAAAACCAACAAGTTGTCGAGCTGTTCTTAAGGCGCTGACTACCTATGAGTAAAGTGGAAGGATGTCACGATTCTAAGCGTCGGCCACCTAAAGGTAAAAAATGAAATAATGTCAGATATCTAAGGCGCCGACTACCTATAACGAATGAGATGATGTCAAGCTATTCTAAGGCGTTGACTACCTAAAATGAAATGAAGTATGCCGAACATTCTAAGGGGTCGGGAACCTGTAATGCAAATGTAGATGTCATGCAGAAAAAAGATGATATGATGATGATATGCTAACGATGCTGATGATGTTGATGCTGATGATGCTCGGATGCTTCTGGGGACCGAAACCCGTTCCAATGCTCCTGGTTGGTATACTATGGGGACTTATTGCCTCTGCCCACCAACTGGGGTGCTGGGATAACTTCTAGATTACCAAGGGGACTTATTGCCACTGCCCACTAGTTGCTTCTCCCAAGAAGTTGACATAAAGATGGGGACTTATTGCCTCTGCCCCGCCAACTTAGATCACGCTCTATCTCGCACTGAAGATGATACTAGGTCTCGTACTGGTCTCGCACTGGATGATGATGCTCGGTCTCGCACTGATGAAATGATGGGTCTCGCACTGATAAAGATGATGGGTCTCGCACTGATGAAGATGTGGTCTCGCACTGAAGAAAATGATGGGCCTCGCACTGATGAAGATGGTGGTCTCGCACTGAAGAAAATGATGGGCCTCGCACTGATGAAGATGGTGGTCTCGCACTGAAGTCTCGTACTGAATGGATGAAGGAAAAGCTGGCTCTCACACTGATTCTAGGTCTCGTACTGAATGAAGATGCTAGGTCTCGTACTGAAAGAGGAATCTGCAGGGCCTTGCGCCGATTTTAGGTCTCGAACTAAAAATGAGTTAGGAAGATAATGGTCTCGTGCAAATGATGAAAACTGATTATTGGAGTGCCAAACATGGCAATGATGATAAGATGTATGCAATCAAAATACATGAAAGATACTCGTTCAAAACAGGAAACTGTTGGAAAAGGTGGCAATGTTGAGGTGTTGTGCAAAAGTTGTAAAATGCAACTAAAGTGTTTGTTGGAAGCTAGCCCAAAACAAGGAACTATTGAAAAATGTGCTAAACATGGCAATGCTTAAGAAAAACTCTGCTGAAAAAGGAAAGTGAAATAATCATTTCCTGACTAAAAATTTCAAATCTGCAATTTGTTTCTTAGAAAATGAACATGCCGTTGGTGGAAGTGTGTGGTGTTTGTTGTGGTGCTTGTGATAGACCTGGGACTGCGTTGTGATTTTGGATGGTGGTCAGGGTTATGACGGGTTTGATGTTTTTGTGGAGGTAAGGCTAATGACGGGCTTGAGAGTGTGTGTGTGGTGGTAGGGGCTTATGTGTGCCTGTGTAGTGGAGGTGTGGAGGTAAGGGCTTATGTGGGCCTGTGTAGTGGAGGTGTGGTGGTAAGGGCTTATGCCTGTGGTGGGATGGTGGTGCTCAAGCTTTAGGTTTCAATTGGTGTTGTCATGGCAATTGTTGGAACCAACAATTGCCCCCAGTATTTTTCCTTAGGACAATCTGAGCTAGAGTTCATGGCAATTGATCGGAACGATCAATTGCCCCCAGTATTTTCTTTGATTAAACATGCGAACAAGTCTCACCCTCACAGGGTCGAGGTTTATGCTTTGATGTGGTGCTCCCTAACCTACACTCGATGTGGTCGGTGTTTGCACTCATTTCTCGCTCATGGTCATAACTTCTAAACCATTGAATTCGATATTTGATGGATTTACGCATTTGATCTGTTACTTTCACGTGATTGGACACACAACTATCAAGTCGGAAGTCTTTAAAGCTTATAACGTGGCCATAGGGTGTGATGAAAGACGACGGGATCATGGAGGGATATTTGAGGTATGTGGAGCTAAAATGGGTGACCAAAGCTGCAACTTGCGTCCTCTCTCAGATTCATCTTCCTTGTCTTGAAGTCGTCTAACTGCTTCATGTTGACGTTGTTTTTGAGCTTCTGGACCTGGACTTTTGGAGTTGTCCTTTACACCATTTCTCTTTTTTTGTCATTTGGACTTCTTCGAGGCACTTCGGGTTCGCCTTTTTGTTTTATCCTTTCTTGACTTTGCCTTTGGGGTTCTTGTGTTTCCCGGTTTTGGGCTTCGAGAGCTGTTTTGACGTGAGCTCTTTTGATCCTGTGTCACTTTGGGACCATTTACGGATCACTTCGTCATGCTGATAGCGGCATTGCTTCTTCGGACTGATGATAATGTTATCCGAGAGTCGGGCTCCTTGCTTCCTTTGGTCACCGGGTCGGACATTCATCATTGGCTGGGTTATTTTGTGGGGCTCATATATTGAAAAGGGATATAAAAGGCTCAACGGGGGTGCCTAGGGTTTAATGTCAGGGTTTACAAGCTTTTGGCTATGTGGTGCTGTACCTAGGTGCTTCGTCATTCCTGATAGTTGTATCCGTTCTTTGTTACTTTTCACAGGTCTAAGCGTAAATTTACAAATTATCTCCTTCGGTCGGAGTTATACCGTTTGCCTCACCTTTGAATGTGGACTCACCGGAGTCGTGTAAAAATGACACGCTCGTTCACTCATGGTTTTTCCACTCAAGACACTCTCGTGAATTTCACTCAGAGACTAGTTCGCAAACGAAAGATTAAAGATGACGATTGAACTAGATTGCCCCCAGTATTGACCTGGGGTTTATGACAACACTTAAACAGATGTGGATTTTGGAATGCTTTGTGGGTTGTTTGGATATTATAGGGTGAGTTGTGGTGTTTGGTTAGGCATGTTCAAATTTTTAGAAACAAGAGACAAGCCGTTCCATTGCATAGTCAGAAAATGATTGCTTCGCGATCCTTTTCCTTAAAAAACTATTTTGTTTTCCTTCTTTTTTCGATGAATGAAAAATGGTTAGTACAGGAGTTGTGAAAATGGAACTATGATTTTATTTATGAATCATGAAAGAAACGTAAAGATTACAATCAGAGGTGACTGAAAACTAACTAATAAGCTACTAGGAAAATTTGAAGATGCAAGAAAACGATCTGCACACTTAGAAAAATTGGACTCCTTGCTCGAGGAGGTCTTGAATCTTGTGCTTCAATGCTCGGCAATTGTCAGCAGAATGGCCAGGCAACTGATGGTAGTGGCAGAATTGATTAAGATGCCTCCCCAAATGAGTGGTTCCTGGCCGAGGGGCCAGGGGCTGTAGCAGGTTTCTCTTCTGAAGCTCTTCAAACGCCTGACTTGGTGCTCGGCCAATGTTGGTGAATTCCCTTTGCGATGAGTCTCGGCGTGGTAAGGGTATTGTCCTAAGGTTTTGATGCGGAGATCTAGGTCGTTGAACCATATTCACTTCTGGGAAACTGCTTTGAGCGCAAGCTACTGTCTGAAGATAAGCCTTTTCTGGTCCTGGCTTAGATAATTTGGAGCCACTGCCGGAGTTTCTTGAGCACTCGAGCTCCAAACCTTCCTTATGAATCCTTTCCTCTAGAATACCGACTTGTCCCATCAACATGTCCAAACTCGGAAAGTACATAAATTTTAGCTCATGGTTGTGTTGTTTTCGCATGTTCTCAATTATCATGCGGATTTGCTCCTGCTCGTCCATTCTGGTAGGCATGGCTGCAGCCTTTCTCCTCCAACGCTTGATGAAGTCAGACATGGACTCACCGTCTTTCTGTCGAGTTCCTGCCAGATCGATTCTGGTGACCTCGAGGTTCTTAGCATACTCGAAATGATTTAGGAAAGCCTCGCAAACCTCCTCGTAGGTTTTGGTATTCATCTTCTGAGTGAGATACCAACGCTGAGGAGTCTCGTCTAGATAGCGTGCGAAAACTTTGGCTTTTTGCATATCGTTGAGCCCCAAGATGGACATTTCTCGGTCGAACATAGCCAAGTGAATCTGTGGATCCGAGGAACCCTTGTACAAAGCGAGTGCAGGCAGCTTCAGCTTTAGGGGAAGAGCAACTTCGGGATACGACGCCGTGGAGAAATAATCGAAGCCAGCTGGTTTGTTGGTTTTCTCTATGCGCTCAATCCTTTTCAAAACCCTTTTGACCTCTGCAGCTAGCTGGTTGTCAGGAACATCCTTCCCCATACGTGTTTGAGGATCTTGGGCCCTAACAGAGTCAATCTCGATGTAATTACGATTAAGATTTTCATCCACAAGCTTTTCCAGAGTGTGCTGGTTTGTCTCCTGGAGATTAGCCTTACTCCTCAGTTCCTCGACAATGGACTCCAAGACCTTGTACCCTTGCAGCACAGCGGCCAACTGGGCCTCGGTGTTGATCGGTTTCCTCCTTCTGCCATATCTGGATTCGGGCTTGCCTGTTTCCAAGAAGTCCATTATTAGCTAACAAGAGGAAGTGGGTTGAAAGACACTAAGGTGATAATGACACTTCACAAGGTAGATCGAAACAGGCTTAGGCTGAAAGCAAGTGGGCCAAGATACCCAGGAAATGAGGTGCTTGGGCTGAAGTATCTCTCAGGCTATGAACTGGAATTTGGACTGAAATGTAAACAGATGGCTTTGATTGGGCCTGAGAGGTGACACCTAGATCTAGGGTTTGGGGCTAGGGCCCGGATAAGAAGTCTACCTAGTCTAGAATGAGCCCTTGGGCCGGAATGTGTTTGGGCCTGGAGTAAAGCACATGGGCTGGAATGGTCCCTAAATCACAAATGGGCCCAACTTTCTTTGGGCCAGAGAAGATGGTTGCTAAGCAGAAAAAGATTTTGCTTTCGGGACTTGTGAGTTATTTCGAGTTCAGATGGATTTCCTTTTTATGGGCCTAGAACTAATTGGATAATTCAAAATGGGCCAGAAGAGAAATCACCTAAGTCTAAGCTTTTGGGCCGAAGCCCGAACGACTCACATGTTAAACCAAACAGGGCCTCTGGGCCGCAAACAAATAGAGCTGCCAATTCGTTTTGGGCTAGGTTGATGTAGGAGAAGTTCCTATCAATCTCTAGGCTGGGTAGTGGGCCGATCATACAAGCAAACAAGGCCCACACAAATTCAACATGTCCTCACTAGACGTTTAAGTCAAACCGGGTATGGATCGATCCGGAGAGGTGCTTGGGGCGCGGGCCCAGGTCACCACAAAGGAATAGGGCTTGTACGCTATTCTCTTTGGGCTTCCCCACTCTTTTCACATCACCTGAAGGTGTGCGTCTACGGTCGGGTCTTTGACTGACCAAACAAAGGGCTAGGTAAGGGCACTGCCAGGAAGACGCTTGGGGCTAAAGCCCAGGTATTAAGGGGGTGTGGTTAGACGACACCCTCCTCTTTTCCCCCGCTTATTCACATCACCTAAAAGGTGTGAGTCCCTGACAGGGGACCCTCAAATGGGTCCCGGGGTGAAATTGGTTTGTGTGGACCCTCGCTCTCATATGATGCCAAGGTGCAGAAAATTAAAGTGCGCACGAAGGTAAACAAACAGAGTAATAAAGCCATAAATAAACATTTTCGAGTTAAGCCCTCTTTCTTAAAATTAAACAAGTTAAAATTAAGAAGTTTGTCCCCAGCAGAGTCGCCAGTCTGTGAGCCTCGATTTTAAACCCTATCCTATGTGGATTAAGTTGATTGGGATCTAGTCGGGTTTTAGGTCCACTTATAACCTAAGATTAATAACTATGTCATATAACAAAATTATTAAAACCTAAGCTAGCTCACTGGAACCTATTATGAGTCGCCACCTAATTTTAACCTAGATCAAATTAGGAAAGGAGAGTTCGGGTTCGGGGGCTTGATATTCGACTTAATTAGGGTTCAATTACTTTCATTACCCTCAAGAGTCGTTTTTCCTCTACTTAGTTTATTACGGCTTATTACGAGTCGTTTTAACCTAAGTGCGCAAGCTTCTGTTTTTTTGTTTTTTAGCGTTTTTTGACAGAAAATTAAAGTGAAATTGAAAGCTACCTAAACTAGGGTTTCGGAGGCAGAATTAGGTCAAATTTTGCTTACGTCCGTAGCCACGGACCAAGAGTCCGAGACCACGGACCCCAGTTAACCTAAATATGCAGAAAAGTCGAAATTGAAGGAAAACAAAAATTTGCAAAGTCCGGGGCCACGGACAGGCTGTCCGTGGGCCCGGACATCGTTAGAAAAACCTAAGTTTTGAATTTTTAAAATCCCGCCGCCGTCCGTGGGTGTCCGTGGTCTCGGACAACGCGTCCGAGGTCCCGGACCATAGGTCCGAGGTCACGGACCACCCACGGACAGGGGTTTTCAGAAGGTTCCCGAGGGTGTTTTGAGCTCAAATTTTATGGGTGTGTAGCCTGAAAGATTTACAAGTCGTTAGTGATTGAAGGTTTTCAATTTGAACTCGAATTAAGCACGAAACTTTGTAAACAAGTTATTGGACAGAAGCTTAAACAAACGTCAATACAGAAGCGTAAACAGGTTGGTTTGAACCCAAACTTTGACAGAGAGTTAACAAGGTCGTGGGGAATCAGAAAAGTGGGATTGTAACCTGTTTTACCTTCGAATTCAAGATGATTCTTCACGTTGGGATTCTTCGGAGGCTCCGATGATGCCGGTTCCGGATTGAATTCGACCCGGGCTTCTGGTTGTTGATTGTTGATGATGTTCTTCACGTTTTGGAGGTGGTTTGGTTGATGTTTGATGATGTTGATGTGTTAGGAGTTGAAAAGTGTGTTTAGGTGGTGATTTCGAGAGATTTTTGATGTGATTTTGGTGCTTGGATGTGTAAAAACGTGAGGAGAATGAGACGGCTAGGTTTTCTGGTTGCTTAGGGTTCTTGAGGTTCTTCTTTGATCATGGGATAAGGTTCCTTATATAGACCTCTTTAAAGATAGAAAAATCCGGTAAAAACCGAGATTTACCGACGTTTTAGCTCAAGGGCTTCCAAAAGGAATTTGATTATGAAATTTCACACATGGGTAAAGGATGATATTTCTGATTTTTCTAAAGTGGAATCGAATTTTTTGGATATTGGAATATTTTTAAATTCAATTTCTCGTCAGATTCAATCAGAAATTGCTAGAAAATTATTGGAAATTCGAAAAATCAAAATTCCAACGCCATTATGCTTAAAATGTCATCCTCTATCTTGGGTAAAAATTTCAAAGCATTTTGAATTGATTTGACCCTTATTTGGAGGAGAGAGAAAGCCTGTAGGGGGCTTAGGAGCCTTGAAAAATTACGAAAATGGCCCTGGAGATGACTAAGCTGTCCCTAGCACTCTGAAATGTGCCGATCGATCTGGGAACCCTCACTACTAGCCTATTAGAAGAGACTCACCTCCGGGGGGTTGAAATTTTGGGTATAACACTAACGTCATATACAAACGTTGTCCTTACTGCTTGGCACACGGAGAAAAAAAATCAATGCTCCCAAACAACCACGCATGCTTTGTCAACCACTGAGATTTGCCACATACCAACCACATTTAATTCATGAATCAATACATGAACCAACACCCACATTACTGCATCTTCTCGATTGTTTGTTAAATACCACCTTCATCGTCTATAGTTTCACAACTGATAGTGGTCGCAAGGTAATATGAGCTCAACAATACACTGTAATTTTTTATTAGGGTTTTCTTTTCCTCAATCCATATTTGGTTTGTGCTAACAATAATTTGTTTTTTTATAGGTTGGCTGCTCAACCCGTGGGCAAACCTATTTCGGTAAGGATTCTTATATTGTCTGTCTTAAGTAAAGAATATTTTGTTTGTCCCCACACATCCCTAATCCATGTCTTTCGCTTCACTTCAGGTATTCAGTTAGCAGGGTGGTCCCAACTCACGTGTGTTATGGTACTTACTAATATCCTGTACAAATAGTCATACAATTGCCTCGGTTTGCTGTTTATATCCATCAATGCCAGTTATTGGTGAATTTGTATCTTGTGCGTAGTCAAAGATTTTAGGTTTGAATGTAGTGGTTTTTTATGTCAAATCTTTATTTGTGTGCTCCCGAGTCATTACAGCTTGGTAATTTATTTTACACTTTGTTTGTTCTTTCTCCTTTACAGCTTAGAACATGAGCGGTGGAAAAGACAGAGATAAAGGGAAAGGTAAACTTGTAGATGCAGATAGTGGAAAACAGAGAAAACAAAAGCATGAGTGGACAGAAGATGAAGTTGAATTGTTAATTACTTTACTTTATCAAGAGGCTCAGATACAACTAAGTAGAGGGGGTAATCTTTCTGGTTTTAAACATAACTGGAGGCCTATTACTGATAGAACTTGACAATATGAAACTTCTTTATTGACTTATGTGAAACGAGACACAATTGAGTCTCGTATGTAAATAGGGAGGAGTTCTCTGAGTGTATTATCACAGAGAACAGAATTGGTAAGTAACAACTGTGTAACTAGACCTATATATACGCGTGTAATATAACCGGTATAATAGAGGAAGAAATTACATGAATAACCTAATACACACTAGGAAAATACACGGTATATACCTAAGTACACTCTACTAACCCCCCCCCCCCCCCTCAAAGAGTACACCTTCGTCGTGGCAAGGAGGAATGTTGGAGGGTGCTCTTTGTTGCAAGAAAGGAGTGGGACGTCGGGTCCGCATGTACCTGCATAAGAACAATAAAAAACAGAGAAGCTATCCATTTTCATGTTGTTGTAAACCCAGTGTGTGAAAAGAGTTATGATACTGTTTACCTATGAGTGGTTTGGTGATCAAATCGGCCAACTGATGTGTGTAAGGACATATTGTACCTGAATGAGGCCTGCTTGCAGTTTTTCACGCACGAAGTGACAATCGAGCTCGATGTGCTTCGTGCGTTCATGTGACACTGGATTTCTAGCAATATGTATGGCTGCTAGGTTGTCACATTTAAGAGGAATGGGTGTGATGTCTGCTATGCCAATTTCATGCAGCAATCTACTCAACCAACTTAGTTCTCCCGTGACTTGTCGTATGGCTTTGTACTCCGCTTCAGCAGAAGATAAAGCAACTGTTGTTTGTTTCTTTGACTTCCAACTTAACGGGGAGCCACCTAAGAGGATATAATATCCAGAGATGGATTTTCGTGTGATTGGGCATGAGGCCCAATCCGAATCACAATAGGCCTCTAGTTTGTAGTTTAGTTCCTTGTTGAAGAGCAAGCCGAAGCCTGAGGTTCCTTTTATATAAGAGAGAGTATGATAAGCGGCCTTTAGATGTTCTGAGGTGGGAGCTTGAAGGAATTGACTGAGAAACTGGACGGCATAGCATATGTCTGGCCGAGTGTTGGTGAGGAAGTTTAGTTTGCCCACAAGGCACCTGTATTTGGTAGGGTTTTCTAACTTGGAGCCACTATCTTTGTATAATTTGATGTTAACTGGTAGAGGTGAGACTGATGGTTTAAGGTCTTGGGCATCAAAGTCATAAATGGTTTGATTAATGTATCTTTGTTGTGACATAATGATGCCATTGTGGGTCTCCAAAAACTCCATACCGAGAAAGAAATTCAATCTGCCAAGGTCCTTTATTTTAAATTCCTTGTCGAGTTGTTTAAGGAACTTCACTTCCTTAATGTCATTGCCTACTACTAGGATGTCATCCACATAGACTCCCAAAAGGGTGATGCTATTTTTCCTTCTCTTGATAAACAATGAGTAATCATTGTGGGAGTGGTGGAAACCTAGAGCTTGGAAGAAGTTGGCAAGTCTCTCGTACCATTGGCGGGAGGCTTGCTTTAGTCCGTAAAGGGACTTATGTAATTTGCACACCTTGTTTTCTCCAGCAACCGTTAAACCTTCTGGTATGTTCATATAGACGTCTTCATGCAGATCTCCATGAAGAAAGGCGTTATTTACGTCTAGCTGGTCCAAGATCCACTCGTTTTTTATAGCCATGATTATTAGGGCTCGAACTGTGGTAAGTTTTACTACGGGATAAAAGGTTTCTTCGTAGTCGAGGCCATGCTTTTGGGTGAAGCCCGTCACGACTAGTCTGGCTTTATATCTCTCTATGCTCCCATCAGCCTTGAGCTTTATCTTATATACCCACTTACAACTGATAGGTCGCTTACCTTTGGGAAGGTCCACAATTGACCAGGTTTCATTGTGTTTCAAGGCATTGAACTCTTCAGCCATGGCCTTGACCCATTTGGGGTCCTTGCTGGCTATCTTGTAGCTTGTGGGTTCCTTGAATTCATGAAGGTGGGCTAAGAGTTTGTTTGTGTTTTGATGGAGGGAACAGGAGAGGATGGTGTTATTGGGTATATGGTCAGTGAGGGTATTCAAAGGGGATTGTTGATGGAGATGATGGCCTGAGTCCCTAAGTCTCTCCTCAAGGATGACAGAAAAGAGGTCTGCATCTTTCATGCTGGAAGAAACGATGTAGTCATTATACTTGGAGGGAAGTTTATGGACACGAGTGGATCTCCTAAGGTCTGAGGGTTGTGTGGAGATATTGTCTGTGTTGGTGAAGTGATCTATATTGGAGGTGGTGGAACTGCTTGGTTCCAAAGTAGTACTGTGGGGATGTTGCCCTTCTCTTACCTCAGAAAACTGAGACGTGCAAGGGTCATCCTCCATTAGATTCTGAGGAGGAGGTAAGAAGATGTCCTTGTTATGCTCATCTTTGCCTAGGGCGGTCCAATTGTTATCTTTTAGAGGAAAGATGTCTTCGAAGAAGACTAAATCACGGGTCACTTTCAGCTCTTTTCCTTCAAGAGTGAGAACCTTGTGGCCTTTTGTGTTTTTGGAATTCCCAACATAAATGCAGGTGGAGGATCTGGGGTCCAACTTTCCTTTGTTAGGATCAATGTTAGTCATGTAACAAAGGCATCCAAAACTTCTGATTTCATTGTAATTAGCTTTGGTTCCATATAATTTTTCGAATGGAGTCAAGTTTTGTATAGCTTTGCTAGGCATCCTATTGATTAGGTATGCAGCATGTTCCACGCAAAGGCCCCAGAAATGGTCATCTAGGCCTGATTGAAAAAGAAGGGCTATCGTAGTTTCCATTAGATTGCCTTGTTTTCTCTCCACCACTCCGTTTTGCTGGGGTGTGTGAGGACAACTCGTCTGGTGTATGATTCCGTTTTGAGCATAGTATTAAGCCCCTTCATGGGATTTCCCTAATTCCCGGGCATTGTCGCTTCGTATAATTTTAATGTGTCTATTCATTTGTTTTTCAATCAGGTTAACAAAGTTTTTGATGTGTTGCATGGCTTCTGATTTGAGTTTAAGAAGAGTAACCCAAGTCCCTCTAGTGTAGGCGTCAACTAAAGTTAAAAAAATATTTATGCCCATCTAATGTTTGTGTCCTCACCGGACCACAAACATCTACATGAACCAAATCAAAGGGTTGAGTGGTTCTGATTTCTGACAAAGGAAACTTGTGACGTTTTGCCTTTGCTTGGAAACATATTGTACATGGGAGAATGTTACTCTCTAACTGTTTAGGAACATGAATGTTGATAGTTTTACTCATTCTTTTCAAGGACATATGGCCCAATCTATTGTGCCATAGAATCAAATCATGCATATTATTCATTTTGCACGGTTTTACACAACTATTTGTAAAAGCAGTAGACACATGGTTCTTGTTCAAAATGAAAGCATACATAGAGTTCACATCAACTATATACAAGCCACCAATTTGTCTTCCTATCTGTTGAGCAGTATTGCTCTTACAACCCTACAATATACAAGTTTTGTTGTGGAAAGTGACAGACACATTAAGATCCTCTATTAATCTAGATACAGAAATTATGTTGAACATAAAGGAGGGAACAAACATAATTTTCTTCAGGCATATATTATCATGAAGGGAAAAATGTGCAATGCAATCAATGTATTTCTTGTTCCCATCAGGTAGAGTAATATCCTTTTCTGTTTCAAGTTTTTCAAAACCAGAGAGTAAAGTTTTATTGCCACAAACATGTTCTGTAGCGCTAGAGTCCAAAATCCACAGATGTCTCAGTTCATGTATCACAGAATTAGCATTTGAAACTAAATACGGAAACGAAGAGAGAGTATTAACGATACCTGAGAAATCACCGAAATCTGCTGTTTTGGCAGTCGCAGTGGAGTTCTTCTGGATCTGAAGGTACGCGACTAGCTGTTCTAGCTGTTGTGGGCTGAATCCTTGGACTAGGGATTGCTGGACTGGATCGTCGCGCTTCGAACCAGGTTTAGCTTGATCGGAGAGTATTGACCCGATTCTAGTTTCCTTCTGTCTCTTTGTGTCATCGGTTGGAAAACCGATTATCCACCAACAGTCACTTCGAGAGTGACCTAATTTCCCACAGTTCGTACACTTTGAGGGATCCTTCTTGACTCCGGCGATGCTTCTTGTTTGGTTTCTCTTGTTCGAATTCTTGTAGTTTGCAGTAGGATTAGGAGAAAGATTAGTCGTTCTTGGTCGATTGAAGTTGGAATTTCCAAAATTGGAATTTCCGCCCCCTTTTGAGATTAGGGCAACTGATTGCTCCACATCATCCCGCGAATCTGTGTTCTCTCTCGTTTCTTCCTCTTGTATAATGAGTGCGAAAATCTCCTCCAAAGTAGGTAGTTCACTCATAGCTAAGATCTGCCCACGTAATTGAGCGTAGGATCGGTTGAGCCCCATTAGAAGATGGATAGTCTCTTCCTCTGCTCTATGCTTCATTTGATTGTCTTTGGATTTGCAGGAAGAACTGCAACTGCACTGATCAACCAGTCTCGCGATCTCGTATTGGGCCCATATCTCTCTTGACTTCATGAAGTAGTCGGTAATCGATTCGTTGTCTCCCTGCTTCAAATTCACGATCTGAGTCTTGATGTTGTGGAGAGTGACGAAATTTCTTTTCTCGAACCGTTTACAAAGCCAATCCCAAATCTGCTTCGGGTTGCTTGTAAACATTACACTGCGTGCTATGTTGGGTGCGAGGGATGAGATAAGCCAGGTTACCACCAACGAATTCGCTCGTTTCCAAGCGGTTGTACGAAACGTATCTTGATTTTCTGGTTGAGAAATGCTCCCATCTATGAAACCGATTTTGTTTTTTGCCGTTAGAGCTTCTTGCATCGTCCATTTCCATGCTAGGAAGCCCTCACCGGAAAATTTGGGAGCTAAGGGTTGACCGGTTTGATTTGTAGAGGTGACATAAAGGGGGTCGCTTGGGTCGATGGTGTTGCTGTTCTTTGCGGTGTTGTTTTTTGGTTCGGTCATGTTTCTTGGCTAGAAGATCGAAACATGCTCTGGTACCATGACAGAACTTGACAATATGAAACTTCTTTATTGACTTATGTGAAACGAGACACAATTGAGTCTCGTATGTAAACAGGGAGTTCTCTGAGTGTATTATCACAGAGAACAGAATTGGTAAGTAACAACTGTGTAACTAGACCTATATATACGCGTGTAATATAACCGGTAGAATAGAGGAAGAAATTACATGAATAACCTAATACACACTAGTAAAATACACGGTATATACCTAAGTACACTCTACTAACAATTACACAAAAGTTCAATGAGCGTAGGGTTGGTTTGGAGCCATTGGAAAGAAGTTGTTATAAGAATAAAGGAGATTGGATGAAAGGTAACTAGTGTAGATGGAAGAATCTCACCAATAGAAGATCTGGTCTTGGTTGGGACAAGGACAATAAAATGGTTACCTACCCACCTGAATGGATAGCACAAATGTGTAAGGTAAGTTGCTGGCAGCCAAACTAAAATTTTTTATTACCTAACCATCCATTTATCTTAGAGTGTTATACATGTTTTGTTCATAATTGTAATCATTTTGTGGTGCAGGAGGATGATTGTATAGCTAAACTAGTGAATTTTAAGTGGCAATACCTGACTGATGCAATGGAGTTGATTTGGGGGCAAACATATGCTACGGGTGATCTCAGAATCACTCCTGGTGGAGATCCACCACTAGAAGTGGTTGAAAAAAATAAAGAAAGTCAGGATGGTAGTGGTGGTATACTAAATGGGGGTGGGGGTTATATTCCTGTTGTCAGTCTTGGTTATTCTAAGGGTTCCATGTTTGCTTCTTCCATGGACATATCCACTGGTGTTAGTTTGATTCGTAGCAGAGTTTTACCCCAACTCCATCTGAATTCGTGCCAAATCAGGGTCTAGTGTTTGACCTTACAACTACCGATGTTGTAGCTAACTACAATTCAGCCTTTCATGGTAGTAGCTTTGGGGTTTTAGGTGGTGAGAGCAGTGTTGGTTATATGCCTCTTGTAACCAACAATATAAGTGATACCATACCTTCACCTACCCATGCATTTAGTTACCAACCATATACGATTTTTACTCCTGATATGCACCGTCTTGCTAGTAGCTCTTAGAAGCCTCCTTAGTGGGATGAACTAATGATGACAACAAGTTGTGGTAAACCTCATGGTGTTAAGAGGGATAAGCTTCAGTTGAAGAAAACAAGCAACATTGGGAAAAAAAATCGAGTGACACTAAAGAGAAAGGTAAAGGGAAAACAGAGGTTGAAGAACTTAGAGAGTTTAGGGGTGAAATTAATGGGGAGTTACAAAATTGTACAGGTACGATTAGTGGTTTGCAAGTACAAGCTCAAGTGACTGACGATGTTATTTCTATTCTTGAAGCAGCAACTAGGATAAGGGCTTTGACTAGGAATCAGATAACACATGCAACTACTATCATAGCTGATCATGCTCAACGTGCTTGTCTAATGACATTATATGATGAGGATGAGATTGCAAAGTGGGTTCCCCATCTATATTTTTCTGTCTATGGAGATAAAAAGTATGAAAACTAATCTTGATGACCTAGATTAGTTAACACATATAGGTTTATCTCTTGGTTATAGCTTCAGTTATGCAAGTTTTTGGAAACATACTCTTTTTGGTGGGTGTTTGATGCAACTGTATCTTTTTTGGGTACCTTAAGTTGGTTCAGTAGTAGACGTGGCATATAACGTCGTGTAGAAAGTGTAGTTTAACTTTGGCGACCAATTATTGTAGTTGACTATTTTACAGTATGTCTTTGTACGATATGTAGGGGGTGTTTATTATGGTAACATGTGCTGAACTACAACATGCCATAAATTAGTATTTGATGTTATCTTGGCTTATCTAAACTTTTGATCACTATTGTTCACTATAACTGAAACAACAGTATTCCTATGTTTTATGGGTTTGTTAGATTTATACGGTACTACACATACAAAAGTAACTCTATGTTTTATTAGGTTGCAAGAAATGGAACCCAACACCCATATTGCATACATTCTAAAGAAACATTTTTTACAAAATAGAAGGGACTACATAAAATTCTTGATCCTTCGGGCTGCTAAGATTTATCAAGCTAAGGTCTTATTGTTGCTTACAACAAATAGAAGTGAACATATAGTGGCACATGCTGTTAAGGATGGCACACCCAAACGGATGCGACACTCATGCGATTTCTACAAACGACATGGATTTATAGATGAAGCATCGTTGATATACAGGGAACTCAAAATGACATACAATTTGTCTGTTGCAAATCATATACAAGACATTTTGTATGGGAGTGACAAACCAAACTATGAGGAGATGGCAAAGAGAGAAGAGAGGATGACTGGAAGTATGGCGGTTGATAGGCTTAAGAAAATAAAGCAATTGTCTAATGTTGAGTTTAGATATGGTGCATGTATGATACAGGATTATAGTATGAGAGATTTGTTTGAATGCTCCACTGATGATGAGTTTGTGGACATCATTAGGATGATAATTGCTAGGTGTAGACCAAATGCGTGAGAGAGTTGTAAAATTATTGTACGACTTAGATGAGTTTATGTACTATCTTATGAGTGTTTGTACAACATTGATTTATACCTTTTAGTGGTGCTACCTAATACAATTTTGTTGTATGTTCATTCAGATAATGGATTTTATAAACATAACACAAGCAGTTTGTGAGCCTAGATTTTTGAACTCTATCCTATGTTGATTCGAATTGATTAGGATCTGGTCGGATTCTAGGTCCACTTATAACCTAAGCTTAATAACTATGTCATAAAATATTAATTATTAAAACCTAAGTTAGCTCACTGGAACCTAATTAGAGTCGCCACCTAATTTTAACCTAGATTAAATTAGGAAAGGTAGAGTGAAACTAGCGGATGCCCCTAGATACGTCCTCGACCAGTCATAGACATGTCTTTTATGCTGTTTGGAACTATTTGATAATTTGGAAGAGACGGGATAAACTCAAATTGGAAACCTTATTTGATTGATAATTTACACACAAAAATTCACTCAATCTCCCTTGCCCTACCCACGGACTCCGGGACAGTTTAAGACTTTATCCCTAAGTCCTCTACCCTTTCCTAACATTCAGCCTACAGTTCCCCAACCTTTCCCCAACTGGTCAGTCTATCAGTTACACCAAGTATTAACTTTTCAGCCCAGTCCTACCCAGCTCGCCAACTTCCTAGTATTACACATACTTAGTCTGACTTATCTTTGCTCTGAGTCTCTCTCCTTTTTTGTTTGTGTGCCCACTTATGACGGAAGTTTATGCACCATATTTATACACATAAGACTTGTAATAGATGACCTATAACTTCCTACACTCTAGGGGTCGTTTGCCTCTTCATTCTTAGTAGAGTAGCCAAGTCCAAGGGTAGGCTGAGCCTCAACTTGACCTGGAGTTGTCACGACATGTGTCACCTTATGCCTGGACATGTTGGCAGCAAATACTCAAGTGGTCGGTCACCACTAGCACTCTCCACTTGCTTGATCTTGTCTGGGTCATTAATGCTCATAAATGCTCTCTTTCATACTTCGTTTTGGCTACGTGATAGTGTGCATTAATAGCCCTTGACTTATCTTGTTATCTTGCACATTAATGAGTAATGCTTTTTGTCGTGAGCTAGTTGCTTGTGTAGATGCCTGAATCTACATGATTTTGTCAAACCAAATGATGTATTTTTCCTTGTATTATTTCTGATGCATGAGAGATGTGATCGTGTGGTACTTGACTTCTTGTGTGTACTAGAAGTTCTAATGGAGCTGTGATGACAAGTGCCCGACTAGTTGGGCACAAGTCATGAATGGAGCTTGCTTGCAACCTTACGTGCTATGCCACTCCTCTGCCTGTTTATCTGTGTCTCAAAGCTTAACAAACATATTAGATAAACAACATAGGTTTGCTATCATCAAAACTAAAGGATCTTGACTTAACAATTCCCCCCTTTTTGATGATGGCAACCAATACGAAATCATATGTACTTGACAACTTAAATTTTTAGAGATATTCCCCCAAAGAGGGATTTCCCCTTGAGTTTGTTAAGAGATGGAAAATAATAAACTTGTACCATATCACAAAGTATCACAAAGTAAAGAGATTTTCATTAAGATCATGTTTGATACAAGGGATCTGATGGACATTTGTCACAAGTACATATATTTCTCTTTCTTTCCCCCTTTACCATACAGCAAAAATAGGAAGCAACTACACGATTGAAAGTATTGAAAAGACCATAACATTTCATAGATTATAAACTACAAAGTTGAAAGAGAAAATCTAGGAGGTTTTGCGCTTGGATGTGACAGAGGAGGAACTTTCCGTGTCACAGCTGTCTCCTTTAGAGTAACTGTGAAAGGATGAGTCTATGGACATGATTGAAGTCGTAGAGTCACTTGTGACTGATTGGCTAGTACTGACAATAGTGGACCAGGCGAATGATATGTCTAAATGGGTTTGGAGTGGTGATGGAGGGGTTTGTTTTCTAGATTTCATGAGTTTTCTTATGTAGGAGAAAATGTTATGTTCATTCGAATTTGATGAGCTGCAATTGATTGGATTCATGACTAAGGAAAGGATTGTTGAGTAATGAAGGAGATTGAAAGACTAATTGTATAACTTTTATAGATGGGTGAGCGATAGTTCACTGTTCGGTCGTGAGGGATGCATTGAATGTGGTTTGTTACGTTCTAGGGAATGAACTTATATGGTATTTTCTAAGTATTCATGAATGGCACTGATAGCTATGTCTCTGATCAGGTAGTAGTGTTATAATCAAGAAAGACGCAGTCAATGCAATAAATTCATTCGCATTCAAGATTGTCATTCAAGAGGTAATGTAGAGGTCTGCTTAAGTTGTATCAAAGTTTTGACCATTATAAAACAGACAGTTAATGGAAAAAAAGAAATGGAAAGAAGAAAAGTATAACTTAAAACTAAATCTTCTCACAACTTCACTTATGTCTCTAAGAGACTTAGAACTCTCAGGCTATAGATGTTGATCTAGAAAGTCTATTGCTCCTTGAACCATGTGATGAACACTTGGTTTTGTGGAGACAGCCTGCACAGCCGTAAGAGTGACTCTTACACGCTGAAGAATATCTCGAGTTCAAGTATCCAGACTGGTCCCCAACCTGTTGTCGACCGGTGAAAGACTTTGCTTTCTCTTGTTAGTAGACATCTTGATGATTGGACGAGTCTCTGAGCGCGAGCCCTCGCTTCTAGTTGACTTTGGTAGGACACTGAGCTTCTCCCCTTGAGTTTTTATCCCCATTTTGGATAGCATCTCTGAGCAGATGCTGTCCTGAGCGGTCTGCAAGCACTCATGGAATCGGTTGGTGTCAACTCTAAATTGCTCTAGTGCCATGGTGACCACTCCCACGTGTACTAGCCCTTGGTTGACGTGTCTACACTCATCAAGGGTGAGTAGAATCATGGCTGGAAGGTCTATTTTCTCCTTCATCCTTAGGCCGTACATGATCCTCACATCTCTGGCATTGACGATGTGAGTTTGTTGATTTCTTGGGGTGATGTTGTGGGTTGGAAGGTTGTGTAGGATTTAGTTAGGAATGGACATCTGCACTGTGGGGAAGTTTTTCATCGTTGCCCCTTGGTTAAACATATGTGTCATCATGCCTCCTTTATGTCCCAAATCATTCCAAGTTGTATCCTTGGGAACTACCAATCCTTCAGGCTCTAGATTGAAGGTCTTATCGATCTAAGACTTTGTGATGTTGATTTGGATTCTTTGAACTTCTGAAATGATGTAATCCTCATTGTCATCACTCTAGAGAGGGCCTAAGTGTCTCATGTGTTCCTTGAGCAGCTATGCATAGCAGGCGATAGGCTTTTGGAAGAAGTCAATCCAACCCTGAAACTTAAGCAGCTCTATGATTTCCTCGAGACCCATTTTCTCCATCCATTCAAGATCCAATGTCTTTGGTAAGACGGGATAGGGCTTGTCATCAATATTTGCAGCCTTGATGAGAGTTGGCTCTAGCTCCCTTAATCTCTTCAATCTCTTAAGCGATTCTTGCGACTGAGGTTTTACAGTCGCTTTCTTTGACTTAAAGAGCTCCTCGAGCATTTGAGTGAGTGGTGTTAGAGCTATTTGTTGCTTTCCTTTTGCTTTCCTCAGATGCTCACGCTCCTCGAGTGTTGGTATGACTGGTGAGGGTGACTTCGTATCACGACTTTCTTCCCGACTAGATCGGTGAGGTGTTGGTGACCGTTCAAAGACTGGTAGTGCAGCTTGAACAGATGATGCTCTCTTTTCCCTGGAGTTTGGTGATGTCAGCTCCTCCGTTTGAGCTTCCTCTCGTATTGTGCTTTCTTTTGGTGACTTTTCATCACTTTGCACTTCCTCTTCTTCTATCTCGTGAGTGACATTCCTGATGATGTCTGCTAATGAGAATTTAGTAGGGAAGATTATATACAAAAATGAATAAAAGAATCCTACAACTCTAATACGGGTAGCAAAAATCCCGGTCAGAATATAGTGTAAGTAAATTACGACCAAGAGTATTAAACCCAAGGGACTTAGTAGAAATTTAGTCATAATCCTCGGTAATAGCCTATTCTAAACAAGGGGGGAAATGAGTAATAATTCTAAACTAGAAATAACATAACTAATAATCTAACTAAATGGTATTTACAATGAACTATCCTTGATTCGGGATAATAATCAATCTCATAACAAGTATGATCCCCAAGTCAAATTAGCAAGTTTCGAATTAACCAACTTTTGAACACGCCGGATGTAATGTCAGACATAAGATGCACGGCACATTCGAGAACTTTGAATGTGCCGGACACCAAACAACCGGCATTGCATCTGGCAATGTCAATATTGCTTTCCATGTTTCTGGGTCGAAACAAACACTCTCAATCCATAATCGGATCCAGCAAATCTAATGCCAAAAGCGAACAGGAAAGAGGAGAATAAAATAGGTTAATCCCAAATCTTAATTTTCATCTCCTAATTTATAGAAGACAAAGGGAAAGATCACTTAGACTCGTCAACCCATTCTTTGAGAATTTTGATGTAAAAGAGAACAATTAGCGAACTTAATCCTCTTGGCACTGAGACCGAAATCTAAGCTGGAAACTTATAACTTTATTAATGACCATAATCGTATTACAAGGAGAAACATTCCTAACCAATGATGACAAGGAATTCTACTCCACCATCCACTCAGATTAAAAGAAAGAATACAAAGGAGATAAGGGAATTGGTCATAGCCTTAACCCACCATGGATTTCCTTCTCTTCGCGTGGAAAGTTGCGCAGAACTTTCTTGGACACCAACACATGGAAATGGATGCGGATTTGGAGAATGGATGGAGTATGGGGATGTAATGGATTGTGTAAAAATGTGGAGAATGTCGCCCTATTAATAGACTTCCATTTTCCTTGTGTGCTGGGTGGAATGCCGGGTCAATATCATCCGGAACCTAATAAACACGTGCTCAACTGTAACGATCAAAACCGCCAAATCTGAGCGAAAAGGTACTTGTGTCGGACAAGGGAAATCCGGCACCATACCCGGCAGAGGTTGGATTGGTAACGGTCATTAACTGCCAACGTCTGGTCAACCGTGGTGACTTTTGCTTATGCCGGATAGGATGTACCCGACACTGCATCCGGCTTGATGTCTGTCTTTCTCCATTTATACCGTGAATCATACTTCTGGCATCATGCCCGGCGTCACTTGATCAGAATTTATTCCTTGCATGAAAATATATAAAACATAAGTCTAAACATAAATAATAAACTTCATATATGATATAACATAAATATTAGCTATTATAACATTATTCTGACTATTATTGCTCTAATTCTAGTTCATAATATATGATAAGTCTGAGGCTTATCAAGGCCCTACACTTACCTTTTGCTAGTTCTCGAGTAAAACTAAATCAGGAAAGACTAACTGGTAATGCACAAAACAGATAACCGTAACAATGACAGCTAGATAAATCAATTCCAACTACCTGACTCTGATTCACAAGCATCACTTAATCATCCTTATTCGATCAAAAACATACTAATGGGTATAAAACAAAATAAAGAATTTCAAAACTGATCAAAAACTTTTGGGCTATTTTGCATAAGGGATTCTGTAGTCTCTCCTTTTTCCGGTTTCCTTATTCAGCCCTATTTTTCAAGAGTTTCTGAATATGGCCAAGACCCTAATAAATGGATTTCATGATTCAACCCTATTTTTCAAGGGTTTCTGAACATGACCATGAATTTTTTTATTTAGAACGGGGAATTTAAGAGAAAAATAAAAGGAAAAACTCTCGGTTGTTGCTTTTATAGAATATAATGCTTCTTTTTTTCTTTTTCTTTTCCTTTTTCTGTAAGAAGATTTTTTTTTCAACAAAACCTTATTTAAGATTTTCACCCAACAGACTTTTCACCATTTCGAAAAGAAAGTAAAACATATTACCCAGAAGTAAATCAGAGATAAAAATAGGAGTAAGATCATCTACTCATGTTAATAAGAGAATCATGAAGTTAAAATAGGAATCTAAAAGTCATTAGAAAGCTTACCTCTTAAGAGAACAACCATTTATTCTTCCCTAATCTCATTTGATAAAGGACATGCAAAAAGCTTAGTAGAAAATCAATAAGCTTCAAGACTAGATATATTTTTTTAAAGGGGGACCCCTGCCCTACACTTGGCAGGAACACTATCCCAAGTGTTTAAAGAAAATAAATAAAATATGTGAAGAAGGAATTTTGAAAGAAAATAGCATATTAAAAGGAATAGAATAAATACTCCCCTTATAATGGAGGAACCAGGGTATTGCCTACACTTGTGATGAGCCAAGGAATCAGAATTATCACAGCATTTAGCCAACTAAAAATAAAGGCAACTGAAACCAACACAACCAAAAAGGACAAAGCTTCCATAAGATAAAGAGAAATTTAGATAATGATCCATTAGTCATACATGCAAAATAAAAAGAAAAAGAAAACTAAAATGAAATAACAAGAAATGAAAGGAAAAAAAATAGAGAAAGAGAGAAAGAACTAGTGAACTGCTGCTGGTGTGGAGGAGGGTGGCGGTGGAAAATCTGATGAAGAGTCAGGAGAAGCCTCTGGAGAATCGGAGAGGATAGAAGAGCTAGGGGTAGGGAGCCCCTACTTCTTCGCCTCCCATCGCGCCTTCCTCTTCTTCTTGTCTCGACGAAGGAGGCTCTTAACCAAAGCATCCATAGAACACGACACCGTCTTCTTCATCTCCTTTCTGGCCTTCTTTCTGTCAGTTGCCATGGTCTTGTTCATCTGATCGAAAGCCAGCAAGATACGGTCTTCACCCCGCCTGTCCTGCTCATCCAGGCGCTGAGTAAGGCGCTCCTCAAAGGCCTCCAATCTCTGCCCAACCTCTAACTGATGCTGCACAACAAAGTCTACTCAGGTAGTCAACTCAGTGCGCAAACCCTCATAACTCTGCCTAAAAGTATCAAAATCACCCCACATGGCCTGGTGAGCTGCCTGGAAAGACTCCATAGAGTGGCGTTGCTGCTGGAGCTCCTAACTGAAGTGATCAAGCTCTACAGCCACTCTAGAATCTCCATCTGAAGTAGAGGCCTGGGGCGGACTGGTGGAAATCGGAGGTGGTGGAGGCAGTAAGAGCTGAGTACCCTCTCCCTGATAGCTGGGGTAGTCCTGTGTAGTAGGGGTCCTAGACCTCTGATCGGGGGGACATATAGGAACTCCCTGGAAGGTGACTCTCTGAACCACCAGCGTCGCAAGAGAGCACGGTCAATAGGGGCAGACTCAGGATGGAAGTGTAGACCTCTAGGAATCTGAGTCTCCCCTAGTGTCTGAATGATGTGCTGGTGGATGAGCATAGGAAAGATGGGGCGCTGCCCCTCTCGGTACATGATGGCGTGAACCAACTGTGTAAACATCAATCTCTGGACTGGGAACCGTGACACAAATGCTCCCTGAGTTGGCCCGAGGAGATACTGAAGCAATGCGCAGTCCATATCATTCAGCTCGTCATGCTTGCAAGGCCGAATGTTATAGAGGATAACCTCCATGGCCACGCGTAACCGGAGGTCGGTGATGAAAGTAAGGGGGATCACATGTCACTCTCAAGTGTGGGCTCTGTCCATATAACGGACACGTGATCCGAACCGAGAGAGGATAGCGCTCTAGGACTCTGCTAGGGTCTGCCTGTTGAATGACCGCTATCGTCGATCGTAGTCGATACCTAGAGTCTGGGTGATGCTCTCTGCAGTAATGATGATGCAGCGTGTCAAGACGAAGGAACAGAGCTGAACTCCTAAAGCCTGGGGTGGCCCACAGTACTCGGCATTGGCGTAAAACTCATGCACCAATCCTGGGTAAAAATGTCCATGGCCGATGTCTAGTAGCCCCATCCAGCCTTGTCGCAAAAAGAGCTCAGAAATCCCGGAGAGCTGGCAGACCTCTGGATGTACTCGTCTCTCCCGAACCCACTTACCTTTCATCTTGGACTGATGAAAGTACTGAGCAACAGAAGGATTAACGAAACCTTCCTCATCAAATTGGGGCACGTTAGGAATGCGGGAAGGTAGAGGGAGGGGCGTACCAAAATCATCATGCTCTAGTGTTGAAGAGGTGGATCCAGGTCCACTCTGAGTCTCTGGGATGCCCTCTTCTTCCTCTTGCCAGCCTTTGTCTTCTTGGCTGGTCTCTAGTGACTGGTGTAGGCCGCCTTTTTCCCCGCCCGTCGAGTGGATCTGGGTGGGGGCTGGACCTCAGGCTCAGCTTGGTCCTCTTCAGGACCTTCCTCTAGATGATTGAGTAACTCCTCTTCATCAGTGTCATAATACACTGAGTTCGGGGGAGCTCTGACATTATCACCAACCATCTGATTGAAGGAAAAGAAATAGCATATCCCACATATATATTACTATCATTGTTAGCGCATGAAAGTTCCAGGTTATGCCACGAGGGGACGATCATCATAACATGTTCATAATCTCACCCAATTATACCGCAAATTATGAAATTAACTCAGCAAGAACATGGAAGAGATAATAGCAAACAGATTAAGCAGAAAATGGACAAAAATAGTTAGAAATACATGGTGCCGGGTACGATGCCGGACAAAGGCAACCTGGCGTATTCAAACATCACAGTGCCGGGCAGGATGCCGGATAGAAGTTACCCGGCTCATTCAATTCTATATCGTGCCGGGTGTGTGATACCCAGCACATTCATCCGGTACATTCAACATTTCAACCCAGAAACCTAGTTCAAACCAGAGAAAGCCAGCAACATAGATTTCTCCCGGAAGCACATAAAATACTTCGCAAATGCTCAAATCAGAGACCTAGTATCCTAAATACGTCTCTCAACAACAAAAATCGCATATACCAAATACTTTTACTGAAATCTGAAACTAAAATAATGTAAACTAGCGTAAGAAAAGGGAAAGAAAATGAAACGTGGTTTGCGATTAAAACAAAGACACACACGGGCTGATTACTGAACTGAAAGTGAGGGTTGGTTGTGGTGTCGGGAGGCGCGAAGGCTCTGCTTGTTGTGTTGTGGTTTGAGAGTGGTAGGGTAAAAGAAGTGAAAGCGATAAAATGTACCCGGTAATTTTTTCAAATTTTCCAAGGTGTCGTGTTTCATGCCGGATGAATTCCATCCGGCACATGTAGTTCTATCTTGCCGGGTTGAGTGTCGGGTGTTTCGTACCCGGCACGTTGAGTTTAAGATAGGCCGGATATATCCTACCCAGCTGTAGATACGGCACATTGTAATTTTCTTACCTCGCACCTGCAGCAGTTTAATTACAACTAGGAAAAAAATAACGGTAAAATTACATAACAAGTCTCGGCGTCAGACTTCCTCCAAACATGTCGGGTTATTATTATGTACGCCATATACATAACTGAATTTAAAAATGAGAATAAATGAATCAATGAATAAAAGGTAGAAACTTTAATGAAAAGAATGAATCAAAACAAGTCAATGAATAAATTATGTACAAAATAATTAGAAGACTAAAGAGTACAGAATAAAAGAATGAATTACATATAAATTTAACACTTCACGGAAATAAATAAAAGGAAAATAAGTTTGAACGTGCCGGGCAGCATGCCGGAGATATTATGCCCGGCTTTGGACTTCCTCCTGGTGTGCCAGATGTTTTGTACCCGGCATTACGCACGGCACATTCAACTAAATAAAATAAAAAAGGAATGAATTGATTCAAAGAATAAAGAATAGAGAATAGGGTGATTGCCAATTTTAGGACTTGGACTAATTCCAAGTCCCCAGCAACGGCGCCATTTTGCTAACGAGAATTTTGTAGGGAAGATTATATACAAAAATGAATAAAGAATAAAAGAATCCTACAACTCTAATATAGGTAGCAAAAATCCTGGTCGGAATATAGTGTAAGTAAATTACGACCAAGAGTATCGAACCCAAGGGACTTAATAGAAAATTAGTCCTAATCCTCGGTAATAGCCTATTCTAAACAAGGGGACAAAATGAGTAATAATTCTAAACTAGAAAGAGCCTTACTAATAATCTAACTAAATGGTATTTACAATGAATTATCCTTGATTTGGGATAATAATCAATCTAATAACAAGTATGATCACCAAGTCAAATTAGCAAGTTTCGAATTAACCAACTTTTGAACACCCTGGATGTAATGCCGGACATAAGATGCACGGCACATTCAAGAACTTTGAATGTGTCGGACACCAGACAACCGGCATTGCATCCGGTAATGTCAAAATGTCAATATTGCTTTCCATGTTTCTGGGTCGAAACAAACACTCTCAATCCATTATCGGATCCAGCAAATCTAATGCCAAAAACGAACAGGAAAGAGGAAAATAAAATATGTTAATTCCAAATCTTAATTTTCATCTCCTAATTTATAGAAGACAAAGGTAAAGATCACTTAGGCTCCTCAACCCATTCTTTGAGAATTTTGAAGTAAAAGAGAATAAGTAGCGAACTTAATCCTCTTGGCACTGAGACCGAAATTTAAGTTGGAAACTTATAACTTCATTAATGACCATAATTGTATTACAAGGAGAATCATTCCTAACCAAAGATTACAAGGAATTCTACTCCACCATCCATGCAGATTAAAAGAAAGAAAACAAATGAGATAAGGGAATTGGTCGTAGCCTTAACCTGCCATGGATTTCCTTCCCTTCCCGTGGAAAGTTGAGCAGAACTTCCTTGGACACCAAAACTTGGAAATGGATGCGGATTTGGAGAATGGATGGAGTGTGGGGATGTGTTGGAGTGTGTAAAATGTGGAGAATGTCACCCTATTTATAGACTTCCATTTTCCTTATGTGTCGGGTGGAATGTCGGGTCAATATCATCCGGCACCTAATAAACATTGGCTCAATTGTAACGGTCGAAACCGCCAAATCTGAGCGAAAAGATACTTATGCCAGACAAGGATATCCGGCACCATACCCGGTAGAGGTTGGATTGGTAACGGTCATTAACTGCCAACGTCTGGTCAACCGTGGTGACTTTTGCTTGTGTCGGATAGGATGTACTCGGCACTGCATCCAGCTTGACGTCTATATTTCTCCATTTATGTCGTGAATCATACTTCCGGCATCATGCACGGCGTCACTTGATCAGAATTCATTCCTTGTATGAAAATATATAAAACATAAGACTGAACATAAATAATAAACTTTATATATGATATAACATAAATATTAGCTATTATAACCTTATTCTGACTATTATTACTCTAATTCAAGTTCATAATATATGATAAGTCTGAGGCTTATCAATGTCGGTTAGAGTGGCTTCCTCATCATCGGTGAAGTAAAGCCGGCGAGTTGCTGGCCCCGGGGTGGATTGAGTTTGCGTTGGTGGTTCTTGTTTGTTTTGCAGACATTTGAAGGCGCGAGTTGCGCGGTTGATGGGTGACCCTTTTTCCTTTTGAGATTTTTGGTTTCTTGGATTTTGATAGTTTTGTGGCGGTTTTTGAGGTGTCGAGGGATGAAGCGGAAGTGATCATGACTGTAGTTTCTATGGGAGTTGAGGTAGGAAGAATTGTAGGTCTTAGGTGTCCTTTCTGGATGAGATTGTATAGGCGAAGGAAGTGGAAGCATAAGTAGGTTACCTCTTCTAGTTTTATTTCTCCTTCTTCTGAAACACGAAATTTTAAGTTGTTTTCTTCTTTGACTTGCATCTTGTTAATGCTTGCACCCTTTTGAGAGGTGACAGATGTGGTCATCGGGCTATCGGTGATCAGCTCTGGGTTCGATTATGGAAGGATGGCTTTTGAGATCTTAGAGCGAAGAGCAGACTTGGGTGTGATTTCTTTAGGAGCGGAGCTTGCTTGAGTTTAATACTTTTCGATTGAGAATTCATAGCGAGGCTATGAGGTGAGAATTTTGCGCACGAAGCTCATTAGAGTGTTTGTAAGAGAGAAAAAAGTTGATTGTATGCTTTAGAGAGATTGAGGGCAGTAGTGTGACAAGAATGGAACTCTCATCGCCCTTTTATAGACATCGAGTAACGGTGGGTGACCGTTCCCCGTCTGCTCGCTGACAGGTTGTAACGGTACTATTCACAATGGGCATCGGTCGTGATTGTCAGTCATCGATCCGTTGTGCTTTTACCCGATTCTATCTGTTACCCCCTTTATATTCTATTCTCTCTTTTGTGAAATGGATAACATATCTGTTTCAAGTATCTGTTTTGACAAACCATATGTGCACTGATTATTACAATGACCATTGAACAACATCCTTGCAGTGTTGCTGACCGGTTGATGACTGGTCGTAAGAGTTGAAAGACGGCCTAATCGTGATTAATGATCATCATTCCAAGATCATGAATAATCTCACTAGTAGAAAAAACATTTTAAATGACGCACTTTAAACCACGGTTATACTCGTAACCGTCATTTAAAAACTTTATACCACGGTTATGATCATAACCGTCACAAAAAGTGTCGGCGGGAGATTTTATACCACGGTTCAACGCAGAACCGTCGTATATAGCTTTACGTGTTTTATTATATACCACGGTTCTGAAGGAACCGTCATATATAGTTTGACGCGTTTTATTATATACCATGGTTATAGGTCGAACCGTCATATATACTTTGACCCCTTGCATTATAATCCACGGTTGTATGACAACCGTCGTTTTTAGTCATGGTAAAAAAACTTTAAATGACGGTTTCTTGGTAGAACCGTGGTATATAGTCTAAGCGGGAATTCAAATTTTCCGCGAAAATTAACACGGCTCTTTCTCCTTCTCCTATTAGATATATTGCTCTCACTGTCGAACAAATCGAACATGCTCTCAACTCTTCTTCTCTTCAACTTCGCATTTTTTTTTTTTGCAACCCACCGGCGAACATGGAACAAATGCTCCTCTTCTTCATGCTCTGTGCCTCTTCTTCTTCAACTTTGCAACCCACCGGCGAACTGGAAAACAAGGAACACATGCGCCTCTTCTTCATGCTCTGCGCCTCTTCTTGACGGTAATTTTTGCGAACAAGTAACAAATGCTTTGTGCCTCTTCTTCACGGTAATATTTGTGAACAAGGAACACATGCTCTTCTTCATCTTCATTGTAATTTTTTCAACCCTAACCGGCAAATAGACGGTAATTTTGTAGCCCACCGACGAACACGGTAATTTTGTAACCCACCGACGAACAAGGAATACAACATTCACTCATTTATTTTGCAACCCGAATTCGCATACAAGGAACATACATGTTCTGCATTCTGCAGTGTTTGAGCTCTGTTGAATTAGTTGAAGACGGCGCTAAAATCGCCGGCGATTTTTCAAAAAAAAAACTATAAACCACGGTTTTACGAATAACCGTGGTTTATTAGTTCATTTTATAAATTAAATACCACGGTTCTACACAATAACCGTCATTAATACTCACTTTATACCACGGTTCGGGCTTTTAACCGTGGTATAAAGTCAATGATCTCACGGGAAAAAGGGGTCTTAAACGACGGTCCAAAGGAACCGTGGTATAAACTCCCTTTTAAACGACGGTTTTTGAACCGTGGTATATAGGTTTTAGCTATATGCGACGCCAGTATAAACCACGGTTTCTAACCGTGGTATATAGACAAAATAACCGTCATTAAAAACATTTTTTCTACTAGTGTCTAATGTTGAATCTATCTCTACTTAATTGTTGGTAAGGTTGTCTGCTAGTTGGTTTTCATTTAAATGTAAATTGAACCAACTAATCCCTTTTCACAACAATCTCTAAGAAAATGATGTCTTACTGGATTTTTGGAAATATGTATGGTACTAGTATCATCACACATAAATGGTAACGTATCTGTTTTGATACCGTAGTCATAAATTTGTTGTTCGAACCTCAAGAGTTGAGCACAACAGCTTGCTGTAGCTATATATATTCAGATTCAGTAGTTAAGATTGCTACACGTTGTTCGTTCTTCGATCCCCATGCAATCAAGCATGATCCATCAAAGAAAGTTGTCTCAGACGTGCTCTTTCGATCGGTGATAGAGCTCCTATAGTCTGCATCTGAAAATCCTGCAATATTTCAGTTAGTAAATTTTGGATGAAAGGGACCAAGATTCATAGACCCTTTGAGATAACGTAGGATTCTTTTCACAGTTGTAAGATGAATTTCTTGTGGATCTGCTTGAAACCATGATCTTGAGCTTGTTTGAGCTCATGAAGAGCTTTGTCAAGCTTGAGCACCATTTATTTCCCTTCTTGAGTCTCAAGACCCGGAGGTTGTTCAACATACACTACTTCTTTGACATATCCATTGAGAACGGAACTCTTGATGTCGAGTTGACGGGGATGCGTGATCTTTGACATCATCATTTCTTTTGATGACATGTTACTGACCAGTTGCTGACCTTTCAGGCACGAGTTATTCAGTTGGTGACTTAACCTTGAGATTTTATTGGTTATATCAAGTTTAGAACCCTCATCCTCTTCAGATTCCATGATTTGACCTTAGATCCTTGATCTGAAGGTTCGGTTGTACTTGGATTTGTCCTGCAGGGACTTAGAATTTCTTAAAGACGTCGTCTTTGGGAGCAGTGAGTATCGTCCATACAACTCGTGAGTGGTCATAGATAGCAAACATAAACATCACAAAGATTAGTCTCGGACTTCTTAATCTCAGAGAGACTTCTAACTAACCGTTTCTAGACTAGTTTTCTTAGTAGAGTAATGGCATCATGTCCTAGTCTATAGTGCCATAAGATGGGGTCATCTATTGAAGCAATCAAACATGGAAGATTCGGACTGTCAATATCCTCCAGACATATTCACATTTTTCTGTCTTTTGCCTCTTAACAAATATTTTTCCATTACTTAGACTTTCTATGCTACAAAATGTAGAATAGAAGTGGGATATGTTGTCGTTATCAAAAATTTGAGATACTTTGAGCAATTTGAATCCATTAACCGAATTGACATTATTAATGACATAACTTGAAGTAATATCAGCCTTACCCATAGTGATGATTTCTCCCTCTTTGTTGTCGCCAAAGAAAACAGTTCCTTGGCCTCCTGATTCGAGTGAGAGGAATTTTTGTTTGTTTCCTGTCACATGTTTAGAGCACCCACTATACATGTACCAGCGAGGATCCCTTCCCACTCGATTCTGCCCTTAACAGGTTAATTATGTGGGATCAGGGTCCCAATGGAGTTTGGACCCATTTCCACCGAGTGATTCTGTTATATTCTAGACAACCCACCTTAATCAATTTTTCTCTAACTAACACTTCCTCATCAAGCGTGTTTTGTGACATTTGTTTTCCTGGTGACCCTATTGTCTACATAAGTGACAGAAACCTCTATGATGTGTCTGTGATAGGTATCTGACTGGTCGTTCACAGTTCCTTCTGGGTTGTTGAGCATCTTTCTCTAATTTTACATATTTTTCTTGAAGGGATGCTAGTTTCTTTTCCTTTTCGTTAAAAGCAATGATCAGTTCATTGATCTCAGGTTGCTTACCTAACTTCAATTTTTCATGGACAGCAAGAATTTCATAATAGTCATTCTATAATTTTTTAAATGCATTTGTGTGTTTAACTACCTTATCTGAGTTTTCTTCTAATCTTTCTTTTTCCTCAAAAACCTCTTTATTTTCCTTTTCAACAATTTCTAATTGATCGATCAAAATGAGAGAAAATTTTCTGAGTCCTAGAAGTTCATCTTTCTGAACTTTTCTTCTGAGTTAAGAATAGTTTACCTTTGTTTGTTCTTCTTCTTTCTCTGATGTCTCCATGTCTTGAGCCATCAAGCACACTTCCTCAAGGCCTAGATGAGCCTTCTCATCTCCTGAGTGGTAGATATATGAGGTTTGATCATCCTCACTTAAGTCTGAGTCTCCCCATGCAGCGACAAACACTTCTTTCTTTGGTTTCTTATTGAATGACTTTCGGGCAGGTTTCCTACCCCTGTCGTTGTCCTTTCGAGGTTGTTGAGGACAGTCCTTGATGTGGTGTTCACGCTTAGAACACCCAAAGCATTTGTCATTGCTTTTTCTTTGGTAATCCTCAGATTCTTTGGATTCCTTTCCTTTTCTCATATTGTTTTTAAGAAATTTTTGGAGGTACCTCTTGGCATAGAGGACCATTTCATTATCATCCTCTTCTGACTCAGTTTCATCATCATTAGCTGCTTGAAGGGCTATCGTTTTTCCTCTTTCTTTCGTTGAGCTTTCTGAGTTTCTTTGTTGTAATTTTAGCTCAAACGCCATTAAGGATCCTAACATGGTTTCCAAAGACACCTTAGAGAGATCATGAACTTCTTACATGGCATTGACTTTGTTGTCAAAGGAGGCACGGAGGGATCTGAGGAAATTTCGAATTTGATCCTCATTTGATATAGTTCTTCCAAGCACAAGCATTTCGTTGATCAGTTTGGTGAACCTTGTGTGCATTTCAGAAATGCTCTCCTTCTCTTCCTTCTTGAATAGCTCCCAATGAGTGAGTAGCAACTCAATACGAGTCTTTTTGATCTCATCATTTCCTTCATATGTGACTTCAAGATTTTTCCAAATCTCTTGGGCAGTTTTAGCTGAGGCCACTTTAGAGTATAGCTCAGGTAGTAATGCACAATGTAGAATTCTTACCGCTCGAGCATTGAACATTAACTTCTTGATTTGATCATCAGTCATGTTGTCGATTGATATGTCTTGTCCTTGAGTATCTTGGAAGGTGTACTCACCACGTGATATAATCCTCCACATCCTTGGGTCATCAGACTTAATATGAAACTCCATTTTATTTTTCCAGTGAGTGTAGTTGTCTCCATTGAAGAGTGATGGTCGATTTGGTACAGAACCTTCTTCTGATGCCAGTAGAATTGAATGAGACATTTCGATCATCTTCCAAAGCAGTTAGCTTTCTAGAAGAGATCAGCTCTGATACCAATTGAAACTGGCGGATGCCCGCAGATACGTCCTCGACAAGTCGTGGATGTGTCTTTTATGCCGCTAGGAACTATTTGATAATTTGGAAGAGACGGGATAAACTCAAACTGGAAACCTTATTCAATTGAGAATTTACACACAGAAATTCACTCAATCTCCATCGCCCTACCCACGGACTCCGGGAGAGTTTAGGACTTTATCCCTAAGTCCTCTACCTTCTCCTAACAGTCGGCCTACAGTTCCCTAACCGTTCCCCAACTGGTAAGTCTATCAGTTACACCAAGTATTAAATTTTCAGCCCAGTCCTACCCAGCTTGCCAACTTCCTAGTATTACACACACTTAGTCTGACTTATCTTTGCTCTGAGTCTCTCTCCTTTTTCTTTTGTGTGCCCACTTACGATGGAAGTTTATGCACCATATTTATACACATAAGACTTGTAATAGATGACCTATAACTTCCTATACTCTAGGGGTCGTTCACCTCTTCATTCTCAGTAGAGTAGGCAAGTCCAAGTGTAGGCAGAGCCTCAACTTGACCTGGAGTCATCACGACACATGTCACCTTATGACTGGACACGTTAGCGGTAAATACTCAAGTGGTCGGTCACCACTAGCACTCTCCACTTGCTTGATCTTGTCTGGTTCATTAATGCTCATAAATGCTCTCATTCAGACTTCATTTTGGCTATGAGATAGTGTGCATTAATAGCCCTTGACTTATCTTGTTATCTTGCACATTAATAAGCAATGCTTGTTGTCGTGAGCTAGTTGCTTGTGTAGATGCCTGAATCTACATGATTTTGTTGAACCAATTGATGTATTTTATCCTTGTATTATTTCTGATGCATGAGAGATGTGATCGTGTGGTACTTGACTTCTTGTGTGTACCAGAAGTTCTAGTGGAGCTCTGATGACAGGTGCCCGACTGGTTGGGCACAAGTCATGAATGGAGCGTGCTTGCAACCTTGCATGCTAAGCCACTCCTCTGCCTGTTTATTTGTGGCTCAAAGCTTAACAAACATATTAGATAAACAACATAGGTTTGCTATCATCAAAACTAAAGGATCTTGACTTAACATAGAGTTCGGGTTCGGGGGCTTGGCATTCGACTTATTTAGGGTTCAATTACTTTCATTACCCTTCGAAGTCGTTTTTCCCTACTCGGTTTAATTACGGCTTATTTTGAGTCATTTTAACCTAAGTGCGCGAACTTCTGATTTCTTTTATTTTTTAACATTTTTGACAGAAAATTAAAGTGAAATGTGAAATTACCTAAACTAGGGTTTCAAAGGTAGAATTTGGTCGAATTTTGTTTCCGTTCGTGGCCACGGACCTAATGTCCGAACCCACAGACCCTAGTTTCCTAGTTATACAGAAAAGTCGAATTAAAAAGGAAATGAAATTTTGAAAAGTCTGGGGCCTACGAACGCTCGGACATGTTTTGTAAAACCCTAAATTTTCAAAAAATTTAAAATCCCGCCGCCGTCCGAGGGTGTCCGTGGCCACGGACTACCCGTTTGGGGCTACGGACCACCCACAGACGACGGGTTTTAGGTGGTTCCCGGTGGTGTTTTAAGCTCAAAATTTATGGACATGTAGCCTGAGAAATCTCCTAGATGTTAGTAATCAAATATTTTGAATTTGAAGTCAAATTAAACACGAAACTTAACAAACAAGTTAGAGGGAAGAAACTGAAACAAATGGCAATTTGGAAGCTATAAAAGGTTAGTTTGCACCCAAAATTTGACAGAAGACTAATGAAGTCGTAGAGTTTCAGAAAAATACGATTATAACCTGCTTTAACTTCTAGATCAACGAAACTCTTCACATCGGGATTCCATTAGTGCTCCGTTGTGGTCGGTTCTGGATTGAGTTGAACCCGGCTTCTGACTACTGATTGTAGATGGTGTTCTTCACGTTTTGGTGGTGTTTTGTGGATGTTGGATGATGACTGATGTCATGAGAGTTGGAACAAGTGTTTTAGTGTTGATTTCGGGAGGATTTTGGTATGATTTTGGGGCTCAGGAGTGCAAAAATGAGAGGGACTTGTGACAGCTAGGTCTTCTGATTGCTTGGGGTTCTTGGAGCTCTGATTTGATCAAGGGTAAGGTTCCTTAAGTAGGCCTCACTAAAGATAGAAAAAATCTGGTAAAAATCGAGATTTACCGATGTTTTAGCTCAAAGGCTTCTAAAAGGAATTTGACTACGAAATTTTAACCATGTGTAAATGATGATATTTATGATTTTTCCAAGGTGGAATCGAATTTTTTGGATATTGGAATATTTTTAAATTCAATTTCTGGTCTGATTCAATCAGAAATTACAAGAAAATTATTGTAAATTTGAAAAATCAAAATTCTAAAGCCATTATGATCAAAAGTTCATCCTCTATCATGGGTTAAAATTTTGAAGCATTCCAAGTTAATTTAAGTTGTTTTCAGAGGAGAGGGAAAGCCTACACGGGGCTTAGGACCTTGAAAATTACGAAAATGCCCCTGAAATTGACCAGGCTGTCACTAACACTCTGGAATGTGCCGATCAAACTGGAATTCCTCATCATTTGACCAAAGTGTCCCTTGCAACGTTAAAGCCTTAGAAACCTTACATCGGGGGTCAAAATTTTGGGCATAACAGATTGCCCCCCGTCAACTAGACTTTGTAATGGATATGAAGAGTCTAGTTGAGGCTTGAGTGATACCCCAAAATTTCTACCGAAAGCCTGTTAAGTGTGCTGAGCTATTCAGAGGCGCTAGCTACCTAAAAGTGAAGTCTAGATGTGCCGGGCTATTATGTGGCGCCAACTACCTAAAACGTGAAAGGTGGACTAAACTAAGAATGAATAAACTATACCGAGCATCTAAGGTGTCGGGAACCTAGAAATGAAAAGAGGTGTAATATGTAATCAGATTGATGTGATGTGTGTGTGGAAGGGTGTGAGCCTCGATTTTTAAACCCTATCCTATGTTGATTAAAGCTGATTAGGATCTAACCGGGTTTTAGGTCCACTTATAACCTAAGTTTAATAACTATGCCATATAACATTAATTATTAAAACCTAAGCTAGCTCACTGGAACCTATTATGAGTCGCCACCTAATTTTTACCTAGATCAAATTAGGAAAGGAGAGTTCGGGTCCGGGGGCTTGGTATATGATAAGTGTCCAAATGAGCATGATTTACAGGTGTATTTCATATATAATATTAGCACTTTTCTTGCTCATTTCTCCACTTCGGTTAGTTTTCCTCTAGTTTATGTTTTATTGTTTATCTCACAAATTTATTGTTTAAACATGAGGAAAACCAAGCTGGGAATAAAGTAGACGAAGAGACGAACGCATAGGCGCAAACGGCTCGAAAAACGGAGTCCAAACGAAGAATCTAGAGCCGGTCAAAGTTCGTACAAGATAATGGGTCAAGAACTCGTGTCCGCCCATGCGTCCGCATGGTATTTAGGCGGACGTAAGAGTTACAGAACAGAGACGTCCGCGTTGAAATCGAGCGGACAGGGAGGAACTCACAAACGTCCGCTTCATTCTTAGGCGGACGGTCATGCGGACAGAAGAAGAGGCCGGGCGAACAGGAAAAAAGACAGAGACGTCCGCGTGAGGAAGTGAAGCGGACGCTTAGGCGGACGCGACTAAAATCTCGCGCAAACAGATTTTCTTCGTCGACTTCGCTAGTCGACTTCGCCCGTCGACCTGCAACTTATCTATCTACTCTTCGCGTTCTGTCCCCTGAGCAATCAATGCTCTTCCACCTCTGTCTGCAGTCGTTCTTCTTCTTCCTCTCCTCTATAAAATACCACTGCTACTTCAAACAAAACACACACGTTCCACCCCAAACTTATGCCATTTTCTTCCATAAAAATACCATAAAACTCTCCATAAAATCACTCATTTCATCCACATAAATTCCATACTACATCTCATCCCATAAATCATTCCACTTCATACCGTATCCTGTCCAACCTCTGTCAAAAATATTAGCAGATAAGATAGCGGAGCGGAAATAAACATCTTCTCAGATGTATTCCTCTACTTCTTATTCTGTCTTTAATATGTCAGGCTAAGGAGGATTTGCTCCGGGCAAAGGTTTTAATTATGGTTTGTTTAATTTTGTAATCAATATTTCTACCGGTTAAAATAAATACAGTTTGTTACGCTTAAAGGTTTTCTCTCACCATTTTAATAAATTACATGAATTTATTAAAATGCTTTCCTAAGTCTATTTTGATCAGACCAGGTGATAAATAGACAGGTTAATAAGCCGTAAATCTGGAGAAAGCTTATTATGATTTAATAGGTTAGTATTTTCAGATGCAAAATAATTCCTCGAATTTAACGTCCGTTTACATAGTATTGCTCGAACCTTGATTAGACCGAGCATTTTCTGGTAAACGAGTTCTTAAGGGTCTATGACTTAGTCCTTAGGATAATAACAGGAATTTTGCCAAACTATATATTAAACCGGTAGAGATAGCATAATTAATCAGATTATATAAAACCTAAACCCGGAGTTCCATTTAATTCATCTGCACTCAGTAATTTTAATCTGCTTAATATTTTTCTAAAACAAGTCAATTAACTTCCCCCCTTTTGTGACAAGCTTAGGAACTATTTTATCTCGCTATAAGTCCCACGGTTTGACCCCGGCCGCTTCTGTCTTCTATACTACTGCACCGGGTTTTATTTGCAGCCCGGGATATTTTGAGTATTAATTTCTTTCTTTTTATCAATTTCACCAGTGCTAATAACTCACGATAAATCCACTGCAAAATGGCGCCGTTGCCGGGGACTTGATTTAATCTAGTCCCTAAGCCCCGGTTAATTCATCTGTTATATTATAATAATCTGTTAATTTAGTAAAAAAATAAAAAAAAAACTGTTAATCCAATTTCGGACATATAATCTCGGACATCTGACTTGGACATTGGACATCTAACTTCTGATCTGACTTGGACATCTAACTCCTAACATCTTAATATTATTGTCATTTCGTTCCATTGTCATTTCTTTCCATTGTCCTTTAATATTCCATTGTCTCTAACTACTAACTTAAAATTTCTGTCATTTCGTTCCATTGTCATTTCGTTCCATTGTCATTTCTTTCCATTGTCATTTCAATTTTCTGTTATTTCTTTCCATTGTCCCTAACTACTAACTTTAAATTTCTGTCTACTAATTCCTAACATTTTTATTATTCTAACCCATAACAAGTTTCTTTTCTCTGTTTTGAGTGGTGAATGCCTTTTACCAGGTCAAACAGTCTCCCAGAAAATATTAATAATCACACGGTTGGTTACATCCCAGAAATCGAGAGAACCTTTCTGCGCAATCTCAGGCAGAGACGAACTCAACGAAATACCACCACAGTGATAGATTCTGACCCGGAAGCTAACATGGCAGCTACACCAGCAACGGTTCGAAATATCAACAGGCCGTCTAACCAAGGACAACAGCCTGCTATCATCCTTCCTCACCTCAGCCCATCCGAATACGATGAGTGGCAGAAGCTGAAGCCATATCATCAGATTCGATGTGTGAAGGAGTTGGGCATGTTTGATGGCACCAGTCCAGACGAAGCCCTGTTACATGTTACAAAATTCTTGCAACACGCCAACAGTCTTACTGCAACCGACGCAGTACTTCAATATGCAAGATTGTCGTTATTCCCACACGCCTGACGGGAAACGCGAGCAAGTGGTATCATAGCCTAACACCGAGTACCATTGGTACCTGGGACGACATGGCCACCAAGTTCTACGACAAATTCCTACCTCCGAGCCGAACTTTGGAGATGATTGCTGAAATTTATAATTTCAAGCAACCAGGATCGGAGAATATTTGTGAAACTTGGGATCGCTTCAAAGGTCTACTACTTACTTGTCCTCACCATGGTCTGACGAAAGAACAAGTATCACAATTGTTCTACAAAGGCTTGATCGGTCCGTGCAGAACAATGGTGTTATCTTCGTTAGGGGCTGACATTCTGAAAAAGCCAGGAGCACAATTTCTGAACAGCATGGAATCTCTCTGTGAGGAAATCAGAGACTGGGCCTCCGGTGGATCAAGGAGCGGTACTCCAGGATTATATCATGTTGGGGAAAGTGATAACAAGTTCGACCAATTGATGAAAAGCCATGAGCAACTCATAGAGAGCAATGCTCAGCAGGCAACAAAAGTCAGTACTTTGCAGAAAGTGGTTGAACAGATGGCTATGAATTCCTTCCCTCAGCAAGCTAAGTCGATGATTTCCCGACCACCTACTACCCCTCCAGGCTATGCTCCTCAATCCCAACCATCTCCAACTAATTCTTGTACGCAATGTGGTGGGCCTCATGATTATGAACAATGCCCCCAACTACAAGAATTAAAAGCAGCGGAGGAAGCAAACTACATCACCAACAATTCAGGATACAGACAACCATGGCAACGTAACATGCAATCCAACCTTCACTACTCAAACACAGAAAATATCCAAAACCCACATACCCTACAAACATCCCAAAACTACAGACCTCGATCCAATTTCCAAGGAGGCCAAAGGCAATATCAACAACAGCCTTATGGCAATGAAGCTTCATCGAGTCGACCAACTCAACCTCCTTCGAATCCTGAGTCTGATATGTCTCAGATGCAGAGATGTTCAAGGCGATGATGGGTAAATCCCGAGATACGCAAGAAGAGGTCGCAGCTCTGCGCAAACCAAAAAGCCTTGCAATCTCAGATCCAACAGTTACTTACTCAACAAAGACCACCTGGTCAATTCCCTTCACAACTAATCCCAATCCAAAGGAACAAGCAAATTCAGTCCTTATAGACGATGGCACATTACAATCAACAAACTTGTGTGCAGTCTCTTTAAGGAGTGGAAGGGAACTTGCCACCAGCAAAGGAAAAGAAAAGAAAATCTTGAAGATTCCTATATCAATGTTGATGAAACCACCAAACCAACTTCACCTCCCTCAGAAATCCAAGTTCCTACTCCTGTTACTCCACCTCCATCTCGAGTTACCATCGACATCCCAACTTCCACTCATAAAAACAATGAACTCCCATTCCCAAACAGAATGAAAAAGAAACACCTAGATGAGCAGTTCTCCAAGTTCTTGAGTATTTTCAAGAAACTGACCCTCGACATACCTTTTATTGATGCTTTGCAAGAGATGCCTAACTACGCCAAATTTCTTAAGGATCTCTTAACAAAGAAGAAAAAGAAACCTGGAAAAGAAACAGTGCACCTCACGGAGGAATGCTCTGCGGCCCTTCTTCGAGCACTCCCTCCCAAACAAACAGATCCGGGAAATCCCGTGATCCCGTGTTTTATAGGTGGAGTGGACTGTGGAAGTGGTCTATGCGACCTAGGAGCCAGCATTAATATCATGCCATACACCACCTTCTTGAAAGTTAAAGGAGGAGAAATGCAACCGGTTCCTTTCAAACTCCAACTAGCAGACAGATCAGAGATCAAGCCCATGGGCATAGTCCGGGATCTGGTAGTTGGAGTGTCTCGCTTCATCTTTCCAGCTGATTTCGTCATTCTAGAAATGGATGACGATGTTGAGGTTCCCCTGATTCTAGGTCGACCGTTTCTGAGTACCGCCAAAGCCATCATCGACGTCCATGATGGAAAAATCACTCTTCGGTACGAGGATGAAACGATTGAATTCGACATGCAAAAAATGATGAAGAAAAGCTCAAACTTTTCTCCTCATGCTAAGACAGTGGGATTCACAGATGATGAGGAGGAGGAAAGCGATTTTGCTACAGATGAGGACATGTATTCCCCATCTTCCATCTTGGAAGCTGAAACTGAACCGCTAGAGCGAGTATTATTTACTTCTCTAGAAGAAAAGATGGAGGATCCAGAAGTTAACGCCATGCTGGCGTACGTAGAGAAAGGAAGGGCTGGTTATCAAGCGTACCGGCCACCAATCGAAGAACTCGACAGAAAACCTCAAAAATCAATTCCATCAGTGGAACAACCACCTAAACTCGAGCTTAAAGAAATACCCTCTAACCTCAAGTATGCCTTCCTAGCTGAAAATGACCATCTGCCTGTCATTATTTCATCTTCTCTGAATTCCGAGGAGGAAACGAGGTTACTCGAGGTACTAAAGAAGCACAAGACAGCAATCGGGTGGACTATCGCTGATATCAAAGGAATTGATCCCTCCTATTGCACGCACCATATTTACATGGAGGAAAACTTCAAACCTATCAGGCAACCTCAACGCCGGCTAAACCCTAACCTCAAGGAGGTAGTTCGAAAGGAGGTTCTGAAACTCCTTGACGCGGACATCATTTATCCAATTTCTGACAGTCCATGGGTCAGTCCTGTTCAAGTTGTCCCTAAGAAGGGGGGCATTGAAGCGGTTATTAATGAGAAGGGAGAGACTATCCCTCAAAGAAAGATCACAGGATGGCGCATGTGTATTGACTATCGGCGTTTGAACTTGGCAACCAGGAAGGATCATTTCCCTCTCCCCTTCATCGACCAGATGTTGGAACGACTAGCAGGGCAAGAGTACTACTGTTTTCTAGATGGGTTCTCGGGTTATTTTCAAATACCAATCGCACCTGGGGACCAGGACAAGACAACCTTCACTTGTCCTTACGGTACCTTTGCATACCGACGAATGCCTTTCGGTCTATGCAACGCCCCTGCTACCTTCCAGAGATGTATGCAAGCAATATTTGCTGATTTCATCGAGCAGAGCATAGAAGTCTTTATGGACGACTTTTCAGTCTATGGCTCTAGTTTCGACAAATGCTTGGCACAACTTGATTTAATCCTAAGACGGTGTGAGGATACGAATCTCGTTTTAAACTGGGAGAAGTGTCATTTTATGGTCAAGGACGGGATCGTCCTTGGACATAAAATATCAGCAAAAGGAATAGAGGTGGATAAAGCCAAGGTAGAGGTTATCGAGAAATTACCAGCACCAACTACAGTTCGAGATATACGAGCATTTCTAGGGCATGCAGGATTTTATCGGCGGTTTATTCAGGACTTCTCCAAAATCAGCAAACCATTGACCGACCTGCTACAGAAAGATGCCCCGTTTCATTTTGTGATTTACCATTTTAACAGATTAAAGTGTTGTTCCTTATTTATTTTTATAAATCTTGTGCTTTGGCCAATTACTGGATTTTACCAGTTTATCTGCTTACAAGTGAGAACTGCGGTAGATAATAGACAACAGGAACAGCACCGGTTAATTTAGAGATGGTAATTCCTCTAGGATATTAACTGATCATTAAACTGGATTATTCTTAAAGCTGTTAGCAATTAGCAAATTTGTAACGAGAGTTAAGATTTATTAGCTGTTAATTAGATTCCACCGAGAGGGAGACCGAACGTGGAATATTTCAGATCTGGGATTTTAATCTAAATTTTGGTAAACACATCGAGAAAGGAACCAAAGAATTATGAGGATTAGTAAACCGGAATTTTCCCTTTTTATTAAATCAAAAATATCATTATTTTGCTCATTGTCTTGCATTTATTACCTTTGCTCTTATTTACATTCTTGTTTCGTACTTTAGTAATTCAACAAACAAAACCCCCTGTTACTGGAGTAAACCGATTTATTAGTTTGCTCTTAAATATTAATTAAACTAAAACGCTGCCTCCCTTGGATTCGATAACCTGGAGGGACACTTCTAGGAAAACTTGCTATAATCGACCGGTATACTTGCCGTTAGGTTTTTACCCAACACAACCCACCAGCGAACAGGAGTACAGGGACTCCTCTCATTAAGGATGTCAATCTTGACCCAAACCCGAAACCTGACCCGAAACCGGCCCGTAAAAAGCTGGGTTCGGGTTGAGATTTTTGACCCAAAATGATTTTCGGGTCGGGTTCGGGTTGGGTCATTGAAACCCGCTTCGGGTTCGGGTTGAACCCGCTAACCCGTAACCCGAAAAAAATTAATTAAAAATAGAAAATATGTTATATTTAATGACTTAATTAGCATTTAATGATTAATTTATGACTAAAATAAACATTTAACCGATAACATATGCTTATATATTGTACATAATAATTAATTAATATTATAATATTATATTTTTTTATTAAATAATCCTAAATTTTAAAAATAAAATAAAATTTTGAAAAAACAGGTCGGGTTCGGGTCAACCCGCTCCGGGTTCGGGTTAAAGAAGTACAACCCGCTCCGGGTTCGGGTCGGGTTCGGGTTGAGCTCAACCCGACCCAAAACCCGATTTTGACACCCCTACCTCTCATCATCCTCAACAGCTAGCTGTCTCTTCACGGCGGTACGTCTGCAACCAACTGGCGACAAGAAGCATTACCTGCGCTACCCCCTCTTCATTATCTCCAACATAACTGACGAGCAAGGAATACGCAAGCTCTACGTGTCCTTCTTTTTCTTCAGCTGGCAAAGCAAGGAACATCTGGCGAAGCAAGGAAAATCATGCTCCTGCCTTCTCCATTCTCTTCAAATGTCGAATGAGGACCCACTGTTGAACGAAAATGTTTGGGATCTACCGTCCTCTATTCCTCTACACCAACGTTGGCGAACAGATGACATACACGCTCTGTTGCTCCGACTGTCGATGAAGAATAAGGAATACCAGCTTGCTGCACTTCTCTTCACACTCAAGGCCTAGATGGTTATTAAGGACAGGGGCGTATTTAAGGGGGTACACGTGGGGTCACGTGACCCCACGTTTTTTAAAAAAATTTAGAGATTCCTATATGTATAATAATTAGAGTTTATATATATATATATAGTATAGTGACCCCATATGTTATAGAGTTGGTGGTGGTGTAGTGGTAAGGGGTAAAAACATTGAGTAAATTATCTTGGGTTCAAATCCAACTATGAGCAAATATGTTGAAATTTTTTTTCTTCAAAACAATAGTGACCCCATATAATTAATATTCTGGCTCCGCCCCTGATTAAGGAGCATATGAGCTCTACTGCTTCATTCTTTTCACACGTAAACTGGAATATACATGCTGCGTCCTGGTCGCTTCCCTCACCAGAACTGGCGAAACAATGAACATAGGCTCTGTCTTCCTTCATTCCCTTCATGGACGGTAATTTTGCAAACTTACTAACAAACAAAGAACACCAGGCTTCTGTTCATTTCTCTTCACGACGCTAGCCACCCCATGCTCTCGCCTTCATCCTCTTCTCTTCATTGAGTTCGTAAACCCAGCTGGAACATAACTGCACCGCCTCTTATCCTTTTCACTGTCGGAAATGTTGCAATACATCGGGAGGACAAGGAACGTGCGGTCGAGCCCCTGTTCTGCTCCTCACACAAGTTATTTGTGCAACCAAACTGAAGAACAAAGAATACTCCAGCTCAGCATCCTCCCCATTCTCTTCATGGTGCTGCGTACAAGGAACATATAAGCTCTGCGCTTCATGCTTTTCATCTAACGAACGAAGAATACACAAGCTAGGCGCCTTGTTCATCATCTCCATGTCGGTACGTATTTTTGCAACTCCACCCGGTGAACTAGGAGTAGGCGCTGCATCTGTCTTCATTTCTTCTCACTCAGAAGGTTTCGTCAAAAATAAAATTGTTCTCTGAGCAGTAGCGGACCCAGAAATTTTGTTTAGGGGGGGAAAAAAAAATTTTTGACACTTTCATTCTTTAAAATTTTATAATATGTTGTATTTTTACAAAAATTTATAAGAGCATTTGACAAATTTTCAAAATTTTCGGGGAGGCAAGTGCCCCCCCTGCCCCTCCCCTGCGTCCGCCCCTGTCTCTGAGCCGGTACTTCGTCCTAACCCGAGCGCTTTATGATTTCTGAGTTTCTCGCATGACTGTGTGTGGAGTATGAGTCCAACCATATCATTTTGCTCTGCTCACTATTTTTCACATTTAGCATGCGAATACTCTCATGTATGTGTAGATTTTCCGTTAACTCCCTGTTATGCGTTCAGATAGTTGTTCAATAAGGGAGAAATCTTCCTCAAATGGAATGAAGAAAAGGTTGGTTTAGTTTACTGTTCGGTAATTACTTTCCAGTGCATATATACACGATAATCAGTTAATAGGCTTTGAAGATTATATGGCTTTGTGATTAAATAAGGAGATTCGAATAAATAACAAGTGTTTGATTTACTGCTGCTTTAGATCACCCGTTTACTTTAGTGTATGGTTAAAAAAACAAAATAAAAAAAGGGGGACTAAAATCTTTTTTTTTTGTTAAGCTTATTTGTATAGCATTTCGGTTTGTGGGAAAATTTTAAGTTAAAGAGTATATTGACTGAAACAAAGAGATAAAAAAGGGGTAATTAAAATGCAATTAGCAACTTATAAATCTGGGCTTTGTTTTGCTAACTTTATCCTGATGAAATTAAGTTGCTTTAATTTCTTGTCCTCGTATGCGCTTAGGATTTGTTTGTACATATACTCAAATGTTTTATTTCTATTCCATTGCAACTTGTAAACCTTTAGATTTAAATTTCATGTTATTGGTTTCTTATCTTCACGTTAATTTCATGTTATATATTGTATAGATTAGTTTGGCAATTGTTGGGCCCAGCCCAATATAGAGGCCCAAGACATAGGAAGCCCTAGTTAGCCTATAGGTCACCCGTTTGTAGAAAAGCTTTTAGGTTAGGGTATCCTCCATGAATACGGGTCCTAGACATGGCCAATGCGAAGAATACCCATTTTCCTTAAGATTTTCCAAATCATCCATAATGTCAGAATAAAATTCACAATCAATTATTCAATTCCAAAATCCTAAAAAAATCAAATCTTCAAAATATGTCAAAAATCAAATCCATAAAATGAGTCTTAAATCAGCCCAATAACAACCCATTTTTAGGCCCATTTCTGACCCGACCCAATGTGAATTTCCTTAAAAAAGACCAAAAGGCCCAAGGCCCAAATCAGTCCTAAAAGGTCAATTCAGCACAAAAACAATTTTTAGCCCACTTTCCAAGGTCTAACTTGGCCCATCTTCTAAGGCCCAATCTGGCCCATCTTTCAAGGCCCAACTCGGCCCATCTTCCAAGGCCCATCTTGGCCCATTTTTCATGGTCCAACCCGGCCCGCTTCTCAGGCCCAAACCAGGCCCATTAGCTCAAATTTGGCCTACAACTTCTTTTTCATCCTAATTCTTCTCAATTCTAATCCAAAATCAATCCAATTTCAATTCCAATTCATTCAATTCTTAAATGAATTCAATTCAAAATTCATTTCAATCCAACTCATTCTAACTTCAATTCAATTCAAATTCATCTCAATTCAAATTCAATTCAAAATCCATCTCAATTCGAATTCAATTCAAGGTTAATCTCAATTCCAATTCAATTCCAAACTCATTCAAATTCAAATTCAGTTCAATTCCAAACTCATTCAAACCCAAATTCTGTTCAATTCCAAACTCATTCAAATCCAAATTCATTTCAATTCCAATTCAAATCAATATTCATTCAACTCCGATTCAATTCGGTTTCAATTCAATTTTAGTTTCATTCCAATTTCTCCTACACTCAAAATGTCTCATAGACCTGAGCGTCTCACAGGCTTTGTTATCCCAATGATTCGAATGTCTCACAGACCCGAACATCTCACAGACCCGAGCGTCTCATAGATCCGAGCGTCTCACAGACTTCAACATCTCAAGGTTTCAAACGTCTCACAGACCCGAGTGTCTCATAGACTAACATATCAAACCCATCAAAACCCTTCAAAACTCCAAAATCCAAAAACCTGAACTATGTAAGGTCTGATCTCAACAGGGAGTT